>CM032909.1:4223283-4573200 GCA_019202805.1 Arabidopsis suecica | reverse complement strand
AAATCCATGTCTTTCACCAATATGGTAAGTATATACCAACATCATGTATAACATGATAATACAAAAATCATGTATAAGTGATATAGAATATAGTTAAAATCCCAAGAAACCTTGTCATATATAATGTAGTAGCTCAGACAAATATGGTATTTTGTTTCAGGTGATCAATGAGACTCTTAGGATCTCAACCACAGTGCCTGTAATTCTTAGAAAACCAGATCATGACATTAAAGTCGGTGATTATACAATTCCAGCGGGTTGGAACTTCATGGGGTATCCTAGTGCCCATTTCGATCCAAAAAAGTACGAGGATCCTTTAGAGTTTAATCCATGGCGTTGGAAGGTGATTTAAATTTGATCTTCATCCTTAAATTACTATCTCCCTATTTCACTAATCAAATCCTAACATATATCAAATTTTGTTAGCAGGGAAAAGACTTGGACGCGATAGTCTCCAAGAATTACATTCCCTTTGGCGCTGGTCCTAGACTTTGTGTTGGGGCTTACTTTGCTAAGCTGTTGATGGCCATTTTTCTACACCATTTGTGTAGATATAGGTTTGTTTTCATCATTTGATGATTCATGATTCAATTCTTTTTTTTTTGGCAACAATTTATTTGTTACTATAGTTAAACTCATTACTTCCATCTATATTTTTTGTAGGTGGTCAATGAAAGCAGAGGTCACAGTAACTCGAAGCTATATGCTTATGTTCCCTCGTGGATGTGATGTTCAAATCGCAAAAGATACCTAAGTACATGATTCGGATGGGTATTAGAGTGGTTATATACCATTTGAGGTCGTTGGTTATATAATTTAAAGGTCTTGTAAGAAGCAGTAGTAATATAGTTGTCTTATCTAATGAATAAATAAAGTAAGAAAAGAACTTTGTATGAAATTATGGATACTACAAAAATTATACTCTATATATGTTGAGTTCCAATTTATGTATCTACTGAATAAACAACTTAACCAAAGTATGTCCAAATAATTATGAATATGTTTTAGTCATTGCCCGAGGTTGAGTAAAAGGATCATCGCCTTCACCAGTACAGTGAAAAAACATGGTTACAACATGACATCACTTTATTGCAAATGATATTTCCTTAAGCTGAAATTTCTTCTACCATTGAAGTGCATAAATATCCAAAAGAAGATATCGAAGACTCATAAAAACGTCAAGCATAAAGTCTTCTCAAGTACTTTCACACACTTTTGATTGTGTATTCTGTATGCATTTAGTGCTACTTATTTTGGGATTAACAGAGAATTTGTTGATTTGTTTGCAAACAAGAGATCAAGATATTTTGAATGCCACGTTATTGATAGAATCTACTAAGGGAGAATTGCATAAGCTTAGGGATGATGGATGGGATTCACTTATGAATAAAGTTTCATCTTTTTGCCAAAAACTTAATGTTTAAATGCTTGGCATGGAGGAAGTCTTTGTTGATCCAAAGAAACCAAAATTGATAACCAATATAACTAACATGCATTAGTATAAAGTCAACTATTTTTGCACTATTTTAGATTTGCAGGTTCAAGAGTTCAGTGATCGTTTTATGAAGGTAACCACCGATCTACTTATTTGCATTGCTTATTTAAGTCCTCTTGATTCATTCCGTGAATTTTACAAGGCGAAATTGGTGATGTTGGTTAAGTTTTATCTAGATAACTTCAGCTACATAGAAATTTTGTCTCTTGAGCAATAGCTTAATATCTACACTGACAATATGCACAGAGATGAACGATTTAAGAATCTAAAAAATATTAGAGATCTTTCACATTTAATATCTTGCGTATCTTTTTGGTTTACAGGCTATTGATGTTAGTCTTAACTTTACGAGTTGCTACAACAAATGTTTAGAGATATTTCTCTACAACGAAACTGGGGAAAACGGCTGCACGCAATCGAATTGGAGATCAGTTTAAGTGATTGTCTCGTTTGCTATCTTAAAAAGTAGCTGTTTGAATCTGTCACAAATGAAAAGTAATAAAAATTTCAAATGATAATTGAGCAAATTTATAAGATGTTTTAAGGTTTTCATATGACAATTTAATGTTTTATTTGATATTTAATGTTTAATTTTTTTTGTTATATTTTTGCCTTCAGTGAACAAATTTTTCTAGATCTGTTCGATCCTGATCATTACATAGATAAATTAATTAGATCAAGACACTAGGATTAACGGAAGCAAAGGCTAGGAGTTCTGTGTTCTGCTCGAAAGACATCATGTTCTCTTCAGGCAATGTGACAAACGCTTCAATTCCTTGTCCGCCCTTGGAATCAATCAACATAGTTACGTTGTCTAACATGGGAGCCACATTACCGGCAACCCAAACCGGCGACCCCCATCCAAAACTTGCCTCATAAAGAGGTAATTTGCACCAGCTACTCACAATGTAGGGCTCGTGAGTCTCATAGCTCAACTGCGAATAATTAGTGAGCATTAAGTTTGCTAGTTTAGAACCAATCATCGAAGAAGATGACCCACCCTCGTCTTTGATTACATTTTGCAAGTCATCTCCCTTTTTTCGTAAGTCTCTAACGGCCTTTTCAATTATAACTTCCTCTTCTTGACTAATACTCAAGACAACAGAAGAGAACATTATATTTCCGATCAGGCTTTCAGGTAGAAGGGACGGTATCTTGGGGCGCAAGTTAGAGGGCTGGATCAAGACCTTCATATCACAAGCATTTTTGTTTGAGGATGCAGCTGCAACGAAGGCTTTCCAAAGAAGCGCAGTGACGCTCTCCACCCGCGTAGGTCGGGCTACAAAGTCTTCACTAGCGGCTTTGGTCCTGAGCTCTTCCAACTTGGACGCACTTAACACGAATCTCTTCGTTATTTTGCTTATCTTGTTGGCATTTTCGTCAACCGGAAACTTAAACAACTCATTTGCTGGTGGGTAGAAATTTGCAGCTGCAAACTCGGGACTAGCCACTGCTTCGCCAGCCTCTCCTCGAGCCATAGCAGCCCAAGACTGAATGAAAGTGGAGATGGAGTTTGCGTCCGCGATTTTGTGAGTGATGCAGATTCCTATGGCCATGCCACCACATGGAAAGTAAGTCGCCTTCACTAGCAGCAAAGGCCATGTAGTGGCTGCCTCGTAAGGATTATCGATGACGTCCAGAGGAAGTAACTGCTGGAGGGTTTTGAAATCCGGAGATTTCAGGAAATCAGAGAGAGGACAGTTATTGACATGAGCGTCAACAAAAACAGCTCCTTCGTTGTTACAATCGATGGTGACGCCTTTGATTCTGCCGGCAAGAGGGTAGAATTTGGTCAAGGTTTCGGACAGAGAAGTCTTGAGTTTTTGGGAACTGTGTTCTGGAGAGATCAAGTCATCTTTTGTGTAGAAGAGAAATGCGACTGTGTAAACTGGAGGGAGGATGTGATCGTAAATAGAGAGTTGGAGAGTTTGGAGATCATTTGGAGTTGTGGAAGATGGTTTTATGATTTCTTTAGCGATTGTTTCAACCTTCATTGTCTCCATCGATTCTTTTTTCTTTTTTGTTTTGTTTTGTTTTGTATTATAAATTTGGTTATCTCTAGTGCATAGAGAAGTACTCCTTTTATAGAGAATCATCATCACTGGCTTTTGGGAAAGAGTCTTTTCTTTTGACATTTTTTTTGGGGCGAAAGAGTCTTTTTTTTCTTTTTCTTTTTCTTTTGACATTTTGTGTGTTAAATTTTCTTATGTAGTTTAAATAAAAAAAAATATTTCATATATATTCTTCAATATCATCTCTGAATCTTATTATATAAAACTTGGTTATAAAGTTAGTCATTAACATGAGCACGATATATATGTGTTAAATCTATCGATTAGATTGCAACTCATGTAAAAAATTTAACTTTCTTTTTTTAATCAAATAGAAAAATTCACAAAAAAAAAAACATTATTATATATACTAATTTACATGTGCTTTTAAATAGATAATTTTTGAGAAATGCGTCTATTATGATAAACTTTTTCAAAAATGCACTCATATAACCTTTTCAAAAAATTATTTGATGTCTCTAACGGTTTACGTAGTTGGACTACCAAATCATCTTTGTAAAACTTTTAAAAACCTTCTAAAACCTTTATAAAACATTTAAAAACCTTCTTAAATCTTTATCAAACATTACCAAAAAGATGTCATTGAAAATGGACAACATATGAAGGCATTTTTGAAAAGGGATATTATAAAAAAAGGTATTTTTGAAATTCTAAACTATTTAGTAGTAAAGTCCATATTTTAATAAGACGATTCACTTTTGTTTGATTTGATGAATCTTTAATATTTAGTTTAATCACCAAACAAAAATCTACAATATTCATATTGGACAACAAATACAAAAAAAAATATTTCTTTTCTTAATGGCTATTTATTTTGATTAGATTACACTGTATAAAGGTAACATATTTGCTATATGGCAACAAAAAAAAAAAGTGGGAAATTACTACACAAAGGCCATTCGTTAAACTTTAGGGTGATTTGCAGATATAGCACTTTTTCACTAAATAATTAACTAACTAACACCATAAATCTGTAAATGTAGTAAGTAACCTTCAGGGAGAGTAAAAAGACAACACTGTCCTGGTGTTACGCTTCTTCAGCGAGAGAGGAGAATGATTTGTGGGCTGGCATGGCTTTATTATTGGTGTTGATGTGAGAATAGAAATGAGATGGCAGGAAAGAGAATTTCTCTTTAAAAAAAAATTCTTTACCACTTTCTAATTGTAAATCATATTTTCTTATCTAAAAAAATGGATTTCAAGTTCATGATATTTCTATTAAAAATCTGTATAATTTTCTTCATATATCATAGCTTGAATTTTTAAAAACAGGCAAAAAAAATTCAGATGTGAATAGTGTTATCAATGGATAACAATAACATAATGATCTATATAGACACACATAGTATAAAATAGTATACTATATACTATTTACTCAAACCTTAAATAGTTCAGCTCTAAATAAAAAGTAGTAAACCTTAAATCAAGTATTCAACCCTCAAATACTAATAAAATATGTGAAATCCTAATAAACAAATTATAAGAAAAAACTTTTGGTATAGATATGACACATAAATAAAATAGTATAAAACAAAAGAAAATAGTATGGAATAAGATTTAATAGGGTGGAAGCAATGGTAGTGGTGATGCTGGTGACGACGGTATTGACAATGGTGATGGCAATGGTAGCGGCGGTGATAATGATGGTGGTGATGGCGGTGGCGGTGCCGATAGTGGTGGCGATGGTGGTTGTCGTGAAGCTAGTAGTTGTGGTGGTGGTGATCGTCGTTAGTGGTGGTGGTTGTAGTAGCGGTGGTGGTGCTTGTAGTAGCGGTGGTGGTAGTCGTGGTTACTGAATTTATGGTGGAGAAGTGAGGTGGTTGAGTTCAGAATAATAGAGAGATGAAGAAAAATGATGGAAAACAAATAATTAAAAATTAAGTAGGAAAAAAAAATGTATGTATCTGTGATATATGTAGAAGGGTAAAATGGTATTATTATAGATAATACACCCTCATTTTTGTTTTAGGTTAGTTAGTGAATTTATAAATTTTTGTTGGTTATACACTCCAATTTCTCTAAACTTTATCCTTTAAATTTTAAAATATAGAAAAGTATGATTTCTTTCCATAAATGGCTATTTATTGTGATCAGATTACACTTTATAGAAATGAAAATATTTGCTAGATTGCCAAAAGAAAATATTTTCTATGTAAGAGAAAAGTAAAATTGGAAAAATGGCAAAAACATTTACTTGTGAAAGTTTATTATATGTTATTTTCCAAAATTAAAAATTCAATATTTGAAGTAAATTTTTTATTTAAGTTGATAATGTCCACTTTTATTTTTGATTTAAGGGGTTTATGCCAAAATAAATTAAACACACTCCAACTCGCCAATTTTGCAACATTATCCTTCATCTAAAAAAATGAAGATCAAACTTACGATGTTTTAAATAACACGCAATATAACTCTTCTAAGTATCTCTAAATGTTTTCAAGGTCATGTACATTAGATTTTTGAAATTCTAAAGGTATAATTGGAATTTTGACAAAAAAAAAAAGGTTTAATTAGAATCCTTGTCACGAGAGATTCGATTGATATTATTTCTTCAAATTTTACAAACTTGACTGTAACAAAGATGTTAAGTGATATTTTTAACACATCTTACAGATTTTTTATTTATTGTATCGAGTATTTTAGTCGAGAACATGTAGTTTCGATGTCTTTTAGTGTTTTCAGGTTTCTAGACCTGCGGCATGGAAAGGGAGTTTTTAGAGAAAGAAATGGATTAAAATGCGTAAAAGAAGAGATGATCCAATAAGGTGGACCTACCGGATAAGAAGTTTGATCAGTCTGTACAGAAGACGCTGCCCACCGATCGGTTGAGACACATAACCTATCGGTTTGAATTTGGAAAACTTCTATTTTTTTATTTCTAAGGTTGTGTCCCAAAGCTTATATATTCTAAAACTTTCTGTAGCTGCAGAGCATACTTTTCTGTGTGATTTTTCTAGTTTGAAAGTGTTCATCTTTTCTTCTTCTTCATTGTTATTTAATTGTTTTAAAATTTCAAAATTCCACTTAAGCTCTTGATCCTTCTTCTACAATGATTATATGTACTTATGTCATGTTTGAGTAGTCTCATCAAAGTGTTTAGGAATTCCAAAGGAGATGTCGCTATAATTACTTCGATATATATTTCTCATATGCTATGATTTATATTGTTGTTCTCTGATCTTTAATGTTCTTAAAGCCCTAGATGAATTAGGCAAATTGATCTCTTGTCCATAATCTAACTTTTCAAGGCACCAAAAATGGTGTTGAATTGATGGATCTATTAAAGATTGGCGAACCTCCTTAACCAACATCGCCATAAGTTGTTGTTATTGTGTTTTGTGAATTTATTAGATTTATTTTGAATGCTTGGTTGGATTACTTAGAACAAGTCTAACCAAAATTTATGGATCTCTGTAGTCTCTTCATATGAATTATCAATAAAACGCCACTAAAATAATTCATAATAGAAATTTGATTTTAGGATCCTTTATAATCATTACCGACAATACATAGTTTTATATATTTTCTGTTTATTTCTCTATTCTCTATGTTTTATATATTATATATATGTATAATATATGTATAACATATACTATACATATATATATATATATATATATATTATTTATTTAATTATTTAATTTTTGCAATTTCACATGAGTTCCTATAACTTCATGTTGTTCTATCTTAGGCTCTGAATGGAAACATGCGGTTCAACTGTGAATAAAGTATGGTGCGGTTCTAATAGTAACGAAATATATATTATTACGTTACTATTAGAACCGCACCATACTGTGCAGTTCCGTCTCCATTCGGAGCTTTAGTTTAAATATATATAGTCTAATGTGTGTTTTTTCTGTCTCTATGGATTTGGTCTCTAAATACTACCGCGTTTGCATATGCACTTGCGGTTTATAATAAAGATACAAATTTTATGTGTATAATTTTAACAATTTAACTGTAACAAAAGACATATTATATTGTATATTACTTTTGATTTCATATATGATGGATTTGCACTTTAAAAAAATTAAAAGTTAAGTTGCAAAAATTGACGATCTGAAAGATTTTGTTTTTAATTTTGTTGTTTGCTGAGACCCCTTTGATTCAATTCAATGAATCAACACTTTAAATTTAATCACAAAGAAGTCATCTACAGAATTCTAAATTTTAAACATAGATTTTTTTTTCATAAATTAATATTTACTGTCATTCTGTTACACTAAATTAAAGAAAATCTTTGACTTATGGAAAAATATAATAAATTAAGAAATAAAAGATAACAATGGACAAATGGCAACATAAAGGTCTAAATTAAACCGTGACATCTTATGGATATAAAAGATCAAGATTGTCTCAGCAAAAACTGATGGAGAGAAATACTTTGTTTTCTCTTTCTGCTTTCTTTATTTAAATTTTTTTCTTAAATCACACTTTTGCCATATGACAATTTTTTCTTTTATTTATCTCCCGGAAAGAAACAAATTTATTTTGACTAACGCCAGTTTGAAAACTAGTGTAAAATCCACAAATTATATATATCATGAGTAAACAAAAATACAATCATTTTAAAATATGTTAATATATCATGGATAACATCCCTTAATGAGAGATTATTATTACATTAAACTAAAAAAGTAAAAGAACTTGAATTCTTAAATCCTTTTATGAGATTCTTTTTCCACTAGGACTGCCTGAATAAAATTTACTCAAAACAATTAGATTCGGAGAGGCAAAGGCAACTCTTGGTTATGCCGAAACTACGACATGTCTTTTTGACATAGAGTCACCCACGCTTTGATCCCTTTGTCTTGGTTCGAATCAATCAACATTGTCATACTGTCAAATGTCAATAATTGGAGCCACACCTTTTCATGAGTTGTGTTTGAAGAACAACGCAATTCTAAAGAAGGTAAGTGACGTTCGTGAAAATGTATGGCAAGCCTCTGCGTTTAGCTTAGCAGCTTTGTTCCGCATATCTTCAATCTAAAATGCTAAAATGAATTTTTGGTTACAACTCTTCTCTTATCAGCTTGGCTGTCTGTTGGAATTTTGAAGCCCTCCTTGGCTGGTGGATACAACTTTGTCGTGGCGAATACAACAAGCACGACATCCTAAACACTCTAATTCGAACTCCGGTATAGAATGAGTCTCTAATTAGCGAGCAAAACTTTAATATTTAAGAGTCTCAAATAATTTACATTCGTATGGATCGGAACACCAAAAAAATTTTATAACTGTCGATCCCACGAAAAGTTGGAAGAGCACACTAGGTTATCTAGATATCACAAGCATAGACGATAAAATTTGTTTTTAATTTCTGTCAACTAAACATGAAAGTAAAAGTAAGAAATTTCAAAACAATAAGTAGCTAGAGACAATAATTAAATGCAAGTAAAAGAAACATGGATAGTGAGTTTAGGCTATAGACTAGGATGACTAGTTGACTGGTATATTGCAGAAACGAATACAAACTTGCAAGATCATTAAGTAGTCATCAAGAGTTTCATCAACTCACTTCTCCATGCCACCACGACGTTTTTTCTTTCTCAGTCACAACTTACCAATCGTTTGTGTCCAAACTCCCACTTTTAACACAACTTTGGTATCAACTTTGGACTTGAATCGCTCTTTAGAGAGCGCAACATAACAAATTCTATCATTAAATCTCCAAACCCAATCAGACATCTTTTGTTTTTTTAGGTTGGGTAATTTTTCCATGATACGTAGAACATTACATTACTAGAACAAAACCTCGGCCCGTGCACGGTTTATCCTCTTCTTAAGCAGTAAACATCGCTTTATCTAATTAAAACTCCATTAAGCAAAATCAAATAATCAATGAAAGATTAATAACAGAACAGAAAAACCTTGTCAGAATATTGAACATCAGAGGAAAAACCAAAAAGTGTCGCCTTGGAAATTCTTAAAATCTGTAGTATTTAGACAGATTTGCCTAAATATTGCAAAAAAAAAAACAAATACAAAAATATAGCAATTCTTGATGAGCCCACTGAAAATGTTCAAATCTCGAGACTAGAAAGTAACAAAAGAAGAGTGAAGTGTCACACCCAAAAAATTTTCTAGGTATGACTCGGACGGATTGGGAGGTTGGAGTTGCTATACTTAGTATTTTCAAGCCTTCTTTCCTTTCTTTTTTTCTTCTATCATTTTAAGGAATACTGTAGAAACATTGGAGAAGGAGCTGGAGTGTTCTACAGAATCGATCTCCACCGTCCACTATGGAGGTGCACTTGTATATAAAGGGGATGGAAACCCTCTTTTGTAAATCATCCAAGCTTTTCTAAGCATTTTTCTAATTAATAAAGTTTTACTTTTTTTGCTCTAAATGTTTACTTTCTCTCTCTAATTAAGTTTCAATTTCGAGTTCCGAGTGTTAGGCTTACTTAGAAATCACAAGGAGTTATTGGTGCTAAGACCGCACAAATTGGTTCACGAGGAATCGGTCCGTGACAGAAGATTTTGAAAAACAAATCCCCAAGTCCTAAACAGTGGAGGAATGCAAAAATTATTAAATGTTGTGACTATTTGAAAAAATATCGTAATTATTTTAGAAAAATTATCAATAGGAAAAACATTTTCATGCATGAATTTTCTTTTAGCAAAAGTTTTGGATAACGCTTCTAAAATAGATCAAAAAATTTAAAATTATTTCTATAGAAATTAATCTGTCATAAGTCATAACAAAATATAGTTTATAGTTTTTTTTTCTCTTCTTTTTCATTAGATTGAAATGATAGTCTCACAAACAGTAAAATGTAAATCATAAATAGAATATACAAAATCACATTAGACATACAATGTTTCTAATTCCTTCGAAGTTTGAAACTTGATGGAACCTTATGACGGTTCTAAGATTAACAAGCAGAAATCGTTTTCTTATATTCGGATTGGTTCTACTTAACCCAAGAAGTTATTCCATTACTCTATATATTAGTACTGAAAATTAACAAAGCAAGATGGCCTTCGGACCTCTATTCTCCGGTGAGCCGGGGCATCCAATGTGGCAACGTTGTATTCGTCCTCCGAATTAGGGTTCCGGCAGCTACTTCTCCCACTCCATTCCTTGGTGTATCCCTGTAAGTAGTTTATTAATTATTTCATTTCATATAAAATATAAAATAAATATTCATGTAGCTAGGTTACTCATTCAACTATAAATATGCTAGCTTACTATAAATATGATAGCTATCATTAATCAGTAACGGATTATAATTTAATTTGTATAATAAATCTTCGTAGGTAGCTATGTGAAATCAAACTGTATAGTACCCAAAAGATACAGGAGGAGGAGATATTGGTGGGGGCAGCTCGTGCGGTGGTTCATATGGCGGCGTTGCCGAGGAGGCTAAGTCATGGCTGTGGTTTTGCGGCTGAAAGTCTTCTCTTTGACCAGCCTGCCAAAATCATTTACTTGTTATAGTTACTACAAACAATTCAGCGATTTTGGTTAACATTCAATCATACATTAAGAATATGTAATTGACTGTAAGGTTTCAAACTAAAACCTAGACTAATTTCTCTTTAAAGTTAAGTGAATTCTACATTAAAAGAAACTGTTTATATATAGATATAATCAAGGATTCTAACAAAAGTTTTGACCTTCTTTGTTAGCTGTTTCTTCAGTTCTTTCAGTTCCTTCTCCTATGCCAACAAAAGAAAATTCGCATATTCATTAGTTTAACTCCATTAGACTCAACTATTCTAGATCTAGTATATGATTTGTGTTTACTTCTGAAGATCAAAGACTACGAATTGTGAAGATCACATATTTATAGTTCAAGTATAATGTTTTGTACCTACCTGAAAATAAAAAAGGACAGGCAGGTACTCAAGAGTTTTGCATGGCACAACTAGTCCTAGGTAAAATAACCAAATCGGAACCAAACCGAGAGGAACCAAATTGAAACAATTTTTTTTTTTTAAAATACCTGAATGGATCAGAAATTCAAGAACTGAAAGAACCCGAACCAAACTTAAATATTTTGGGTCCGAAAATACCTAAATACAATTATATAACTAAAATTATTAGGTATTTTTAGATTAAATAACCAAAAATAATACTCGAAATACAAAAAATTACCTCAAAAGAATATCCAAAAAATTTATCTGAATGGATCATAAAATCCAGAATCGAATAGAAGCGGGATCCAAACGGAATCTTTTTTTGTACTTATGTGGATCCTAAGGCTAAACTCTAGAACCGAAAAAAACTGGAACCTAATAGAACCAAACCGAAACCGACCGGAAAACTCAAACCCCTAGGCCTAGGCACAACCATATCAACGATTGTCTCTACATTAGCGTATTACCTTTTTCTGAAGCTGTGCTATGGACTCTACCATGAGCTGGTTCTGTGCTCCCAAACCAAAACAATAACTACGTGATTAGATGTAGTGTATCTATATATCTGTGTATATTTATGCATGCACACACTGCACAATATTAGATAAACACATTTGTATGTACAAATTATGATCCATGCATGTATACAAGATATAATATAGTGTTTGGATAGAGAAAAAGAACCTTTCTAGAGCGAGTTTTCTTGAGGGCAGTATCAAGTTGCATCTCCAGACCTTGAAGCTCTCTGATGCTTAGACCATCCACATCTTCTCCTCTTAAGTGTCTTATAATATGAAATAAAGATGCAATTGATTAGCTTGTATATATTTAGATATCTTATGTATGTATTTATGTTTGTATGATACTTTAGTAATAATTTTATAACCTTAGGCTTCTTTGCATGACATCAATCATCCTCAAGAGCTTTGAACATTCTGTTGAACACTCTCCCTATAACCGATGAAAAGATCGATACATAGTTAGTTAAGTTTACCATAAACAATGATTCATATACTCATGTGTTAAATGTGCTTAAGAACCTGTGAATCCAAATTTGGTGTAGGAATAATATCTTGACCGGCGTAGGAAGATCTCTCATATCGATCAAGAATTCTCTCCATGCTAAAAAAAAAACGTTATATTAAACAAGAATCAACACTCGATGTATATACTATCATCATTCAAAAAATACATTGAACATATTGAATAATCATTTTTGTATTTTATTAGTTGAAACATTTCTAAATTAATTAAAGCACTATCAAGAACTTTAATCTACATTTGCAAACCAATTGATACATTACTTTAATGTATTGTTTAGACTATAGCAATCGATATGCCAAGTCTACTCAAATTTTGTTAAAACATGTTTGCAAGCAATATCATTTTTGAACATACTACTTAAGCCTAGAAGCTAGGAAAGTAGCTTCATGGGTTTGTATATTTTCATGTGACGATCGAGGTTAGTCCTAGGTTCGACCAATAAAAAGACAAAGCAATGCACAAAGCTCTATGACAAAGGCTTTCCATGCTTCCAATTTCCAACAAGATTTTAGCTGTATATCTTAAATTTTATTTTAACATAATCAAATCATAGTTCCATGTTTACTATTATTAGTTACTACAATCATGATCGAAAGCTGACTCTTCCTATTTATAGTAGATTTCTTTTCCCGCTTTAGTATATTTGTGTATATTGAGATAATTCTTTTTTTTTTTGTGTGGTTCATTTTGACCCAATGATACCATTTATCAAAAAGATTTTATTAGCATTAGAAATTACATGAACCTAGGACATATTTTAGACGGTGTCATCACAGATTATATCAAAAGAAAAAAAGATCGTCAGATTGATATTTGATTGATTTTTCAAAAAAATTGAATGGCTATTTATAGTTAATTTATTTTCATTAAATTCTCTGATAAATAATATTTGTTATTACCAGAATATGTTTAGTTAGTTAAAACCCACCAAACTTATTTTCAATTACATAAAATTTCAATTGTACTTACAGCCTCATCTGCCAAGATCATTTCCAAAGACATACCAGAACCTTTTATAAAATGATTCCACGGATGAATTAAGTATCCTAACTTGAATATACCAAGATGTATTGAAAGGCTTCAAGTTGTTGACAGGAGTGTAGCGACTAACCATAGCCATTTGTTTTATATTTTTGCAGGATATGAGAATGGAGACTGAGATGATTTTCGTGAGAAATGTACTAATATGACAAACCTAACATGCTTATTTATAGTCGTAGATCGTTTTTGATAATTAGGAGATTCGCAAATATATTAGTTAGCTTTAATTAGTTAGATAATATTTTAGAAAAAGTATATTCTAGATTACTTGGAATATAGAATCACAACTTATATAATAGAGAGATTTGACAATTTTTATAAATTTTTGTAAGGAAACTGAATATAACAAAATAATGACAAATCGATTACGAATGTTTGTTATATGCGTGATTGGCCTCCTAAAGGAGTATTAGCTAATCTCTTTAATATCTTTAAACCCGTATGACCCATTGACCCGTTTTATAATGAATTGGTTAATGTGAGTGACGTGGAATAAATACTGTTTTGATTAGAGATTTGTAATGGCATATATTGTAATTTTTTACAAAATTCAATGTTACAACTTATAGATGTACTTCCCAAATAATAGTATAAGATGTAAATACCATCTATTGCTAAAGAAGAACCTTAAAATTATTTTGATTCAAGACCCCTTTTCTTAAATCCATTTTACTTGAAATTATTGTAATATTCCTTGAAATAAATAAAATGAACTTCAATCTCCCATGAGTGCCAAAGTAAACTACCTTTGAGCATTAGATCTACTTGTTTGATCCTAACCCTACAGATGTTAATTCTAAAATTTATTTGTAGACTTTCTATCAAATTTCTCTTTAACCTTATGTAGATAGTTTTCTTTTTTATCCCCAGAACGTTGAAGAATTACACAGAAATGAAAAGAAAGATCTCTCCTTATTCATGGTATGTTCAACATATGTCCTCAAGAATCAAATTATGTTAATACGTAGATTATTTCGTAATTATGTTTGCCCAATTAGCACATTATACTCTTCTACCATATATTTTTTGGATAATATATAATCTATGGAACTGTAATATCTCACAATTATTGTTTGATGGGATCATCTATATTAATCACTTCTTTTGATTTAATATATAGTATTGTACAATCATTCATTTTTATGATCTTCTCTAACTTAGAGATGCAAGAACTAAACAAAAATGGCTATAAACTGATCTAATTAATTCAACAATCTCAGCCAATTTCAAATCAATCTCCACTAAGTGAAACCTACTACTTCCACCAAATGAAATAGATAAATAGCGATCTTAAAATGATGAGTTGGTAAATTAATTAGCGTAGGAAAGATTCAAACCTGGAACCAGCAGAGTACTCAAAGAGCTTGCCTTTGGGGGAGAAGACAATCAAAGCAACATCAGCATCACATAACACTGAGATCTCTTGAGCTTTCTTAACCAAACCGGTCCTTCGCTTTGAAAATGTCACTTGTCTCCTTATCTTATTCTCGATCCGCCGTAGCTGAACCCTTCCCCTTCCCATATCTACAAATTCTTTACAGGTTTCTTGGAAATTAAACCAAAGAGAGAGCTAAAAGAAGAACTTGGAACTTTGACCACAAAAGAAGAAGAAGAAACCCTAGATTCTCTTAAAAAGAAGAAAAGTAGAGTTTGATGAGAAATTACGCGAAGATTTGATTTATTTTTCTATTTTTGTGAACTTATTCATATACATATATATATACACACAAAAGGCATATGGAAGAAAAAAGAGAAAGTATCAAATGATACATTTAGGGAAAGTGAGAGCAGAAAACAAGTATTTATGTCTCTGTGTCCGAAATAGTCTTGACGATAAATTATAATTATCAGTGAATGAAGTTAATAATTAACCCAATTGCTGGTTTTAATCTTACGGAGTTTGGCTCCTTCCAATTCAATATAGAACCTGTAATTATCAAGATCAAGTTCTATTAACAATACCATTGGTTCTTTTGACCATATATATGATATAAAATAAAAGGATGGATAAGAAGATACATATTATATATATATATATATATATATATATATATATATATATATATATATATTTTTTGAAAAAGCTACATAGTAAAATATTAATAAAGAGCTTGACCTATCACAATGTTAACCACCACATGATAACAATTCATCTATTTATACGTTAACGACAAAATTTTAAGACCCTTAAATGGAACTAAAAGAATAGAGATTCAGAAAAAAAAAACTATAAACGTGGAAGATCAGATCAACTTACAACTTGTAAATATTTATTTTATTGTAGTCAACGTTATACTCATATTCACATTTAAATCTATAAATAAAATATAGAAATCTAAGAATGAATAAAAAATCTTTTTTAACATAATACTGTAACAGTATATATATATTTTTCTGATAAAGAAGGCAAAAACTGAATATTGTTTTTTTCAACTTTTTGCTTAGAGTGTGAGCTATTTGAAGATGAAATAGAACGATGGTGTGATGATTTTTTTTTTTTTTATATATGTTTGCATTAGGTTCATTTTGCTTAAAACTGCATTATGTTCATTATTTACCGAAATTTAAGTCATGTTATTTTTGTACTTTCGTAAAAAAATATGAACTTACTAAATACACTGAAATATATATATATATATATATATTTTTGAAATTGAATAAGACATATATTCATCATCGAATTCTAGAACTTTACCAGAGAATTTACCATGTTGCATCTTATGTCATGCTTTATGTGTTACGGTTAAACTTGTACATTGTGGATGTGGCTCAGGTTGAGCTGTCTTCGATCACTGGACTACCAAATTGGAAAAAACGTTGGAGAGTTTTAAATGAGATTTTTTATTCTTTTTAAAATGTTTTTATAAAATTAATATGTGATAGCTTTATTTCTTCTATATATTACCATTAGTATTAGAAAATATATTATTTATATTCTATTACAACAAGCGAACCAAAGTTAACTACTTTCAACATATCTACAATGGATCATTTTAGTGATTGGTCTTACTCTTAATAACAAATATGAACTTACTAAATGCATTTAAAATAAAAACATGTTTGAAATTGAATCAGACATATATTCATCTTCGATTTCTAAAAATTTACCAGAGACTAGATTTTAACCCGCGGTACACCGCTGGATGATTTAATTTTAAAGTTAGTATAAAAATATTTTGTAAATTGTATCTCCTTATAACATATTTATTTATATTATAGTTTACAATTGTTATTAAGTAACGGTATACCACAAGTCCACGAGAGAATTATTAATAAACTGAGAATTTAACCCGTATTAAAGCGGTATATAAATATTGATTCAAATTCGTCCGCCATATAAATCATTTCTGAAATATAACCCGTTCCATAATTTCTTAACCCGTCCCGTGATTTATTTTTATTTTAAAATTTAATGATTATTTATTATATATAAAAGTTTACAAATCATATCATTCTCTAAGACATTTATATTTTAATAAACTAATGATTTAATATGTATTAAAGTGGCATGTTAATGATATTTTAAAATTTTATAAATATTGTTATTAAGTAACATTATACCACAGGATAATTTTTGGTTTTATACAATCTTTTCTAAATGAGACTGATTTAATATGTCTAATATTTGTGGTATTAAAAAAAATAAGGATTTAATCCATATTGAAGCGGCGGATTAATGATATTTTAATCTTTTTATTATTGTTGATTCAAAAACCCGTCCCGCCAAACCCGTCCGGCCAAAAAACTCAAATATTTTTATTAATGTTCTTATTTATGATATGATTCTGAATCATTGTCTAAATATTTTAATCGATGTAGAACGTTGAACACACATTTTCGTCAATTGGATAATATATGTCCGTTTTTAAAATTTCGAATCACAGTATATGCAGAAAAAAAAATTGATTTTTTTTTTTACTTTATGTATTATATGATGATTCAAAACAGTTAAAAACAAATCAAACAAAGATGATAGGAGAATCATAATTATAAATCTTAATCAAATCTTCTAAATATCTAAATTATTAAATATGGAATATCCGGTGTATGAGTTGGGTTAAATATAACCCGACCCAACAAATTTTTTGTGAAGGAATTGTAAAAACGGGTCGGGTATCCGATATACCCGGAAGCATTTTTACTCACCCGTCACCAAAATGTTGCAAAAATACTAGTATAGATTTTACCATGTTGCATCTTATGTCATGGTGTATGTGTTACGGTTAAACTTGTACATTATTGATGTGGTTCAGGTTGAGCTGTCTTGTAGATCACTGGACAACCAAATTGGAGAGTTTTAAATGGGATTTTTATACTTCTTATTCTTAAAGTGTTTTTATAAAATTAATATGTGCTATAGCTTTTTCTCTTCTATATATTCACATTAGTGTTAGAAAATATTTAATTTATATTTTATTACAAATGAGTTTACAACAAGCTCACCAAAGTTAACTAACTGCTTTAAACAAACTGATCCACAGTTGACAGTTTTACCTGAACCATATCCACAATGGATCATTTTAGTCATTGGTCTTAATACAAATACCACGACAGAAGACGCAACATGAATGAGATATATAATTTAATTCATGACATGTCTAATAGAAGCACCGATAAAGTTGGTCCCTTTCCTTAACGCATGTTTAATTTCTTGCAATAAGTATATATATGAGGGATTATGTATTAACTCAAATCGGCAGAACTTTAAGTGCATTCTACGTTTTCTCTTGTATCCTAAATTTTGAACCTCAAAATTGATACATTAATTTAAACCAGAATTTGATCAACCACTACAGACGAATTATATAAAAGTTTTTTTTTTTTTTTGAAAATTAACAGTATAATTAAATTTTTTTAGTTCAATATATAATTAAAAAAAAAAAACTATGAATCTCATCACCTCAAAATAAAACAGTCAACTTGGTCGACTTTGGAAATAAACTATAAAAGACAATTTCTGTGGTGGTTTTCGTATATGAGTTTTGTGGTTTGGTTTTGGCCAATAGTAGAAATATAGATGAGTTTAGGATTTTGAAAATAAGGATGCATGCCTTGTTTAGAATGTAGGTTAAATAGAACTTAAGAAGGGTTTAAATATAAAAAACATATCACGGAATTATATTGGTTAATGGTAAACTGAGGAAAAAAAACGATTCGGGGATTCTAATTGAGAAATCCAAATTTATTATAATAGAGCCTTAATAATAATTGTAGCACATGACTTTAAATAGATATTAATTTTTTTTATTTGGCATGCATCTTAAGTATATACAAATTTCATAACATATCCCTGGAAGAATTAGAGAAATAAGTCTAAAAAGTTTTTGTAGCTTGGATATATAACCACTTTTTTCTTTTGAACAAGTTATATATATCAAATCAATCGAACCTTCGCAAAAAAAAAAAAAAAAAAAAACACTCCCAATTTCATATCAGTTTCTTAAAACTTGGCCGTCCATGGCTTCATATGAGCTTTTGCAGTGTCGAAAATCAACATTCCTTAGTTAGAAAACCAGCCAATGTTATTTGATATCTTGAGTTTCGGATTCGAACCTCATAGTTTATGAGGCACTAATATTATGAATATGAATCAAGATTGGTATCGATGGATTTGCATCTTCATGAGAATTCAATATGGGTAGTAATCGACCTCCAACTCTAATAATAAAAAAGTAAAAAAATAAAAAAATTGATCTTTTAAGCTCTATTTAGAAAGAACAAAATCTTGTTTTGGCAAAACTGAGCATAAGTACAAAACTGAGGATATATATATATATATATATATATATATATATATATATATATATATATATATATATATAGATTTAAGACAAAAATATTTTTTTCTTGATCTTTGATAATATCTTTAAAGACAAAACTATTTATTTATCTTTGATAATTATCATTGATCTTTGAACGACGTTTGATAATATCTTTAAAGACAAAACTATCTATTTATCTTTGATAATTATCATTGATCTTTGAACGACGTTTGATAATATCTTTAAAGACAAAACTATCTATTTCCAACAGAAAATGAGGTGAGGAACAAAGAGTCAACATCCTCCACTCCCAGGAAAACCTTTGTGCACTAAATGAGTTTGTTCTACGTTTGATAAAAGTTATTTGATTGTCTAAAACGATTTTTTTTTTAATATATTTTTTCATATATTTAGACGCTATTTATATACATATGTAGATTGTTGAAATAAATTTGAACATAAGACATCTACGAAGATTGATTTTCGCATGAAATGCCAAATTACTATAGGGGTGGTAAATTGGTAATTGAGATAGCAAAATGTACATGTAGAGGCGTACTTTTACGTATATATATATATAATGTATACTAATTAATGCTTGAGATTCTATATAAACGTTTACCTATGTTATGCTTATTTATAGAAAATAATGTAAGTGCCTAGTTGTATGTATATACGTTCCTAAAGTAGTGGTCCATTGCAAATTAAAAATAACTTAATTTGGGTTAATGCGATTTAGTACTAGATTAGTAATAAAAACTTGAGCGCTATAGACCTTTCATGGGTTCACATTCAAATGTGGTCCGCTGCACTAAAATATATTAATAGTTAGTCACTTTTGTTTTTCGAAAATTCATATATTTAGTGTACTATTACCAACTTATATAATGAAGATTATGGGGACCATAATGCATAAATTAGGCTTCCAAATTGTACTAAACCCTAATATTCAAATCTCACGCTGAGCTTTCAAAGGTTGGGGACCATCCGATTTCGCGGTAGCAATAATAAAATATTTAAAAAGATAATAGATTTTTGTAAGAAAATTTAAAAGATAATATAGATTTAGTCAGACAAAGAAAAGTAAAAAAAAAAACGATCTATCATAAAATTGCGATATACATTTTTTCATTAGTGGGATTATAAGACATGGGTTACTAGGATGATGGATGACATGCTCCTTGGGAACAACTAGTGGGTATAGATATATATATTTGAAGAATCAAGTAGATGTGGTACCACAAATGTAGGCCAAAGGGGAACTCTTACACGATGTCGCAATTCCTAGGACAAGTTTGTGTTTTGCAATTGACCCTTTGATAAGATTGAGGGACAAGCCCTTTTTTTGTTTTTTAATTCCCAACGCTCTCTAATTTCTATACATACAAGTTCTTTCTTTCAAAGGTAAACACCGTCCACACCACAAAATATGTAATGTTTACTACTAACCTCAATATTTGTAATTTAATGAAGGGTTTGATTTAGATATAAAGATCGAACAACAATATTTGAAGTAATAATTAGCACTGATTTCTCTATTAATGTTGGCCAATAGCAACAATTATCAGTATATATATATATATATGCAAACCCTAGCCATATATGGGAGAAAACAAATACTCTTTATGTATAATTTACTATGGGTTAACTATTGTATTTAAAGATCATTGGATCAAAAAAAGTTAAAAGAAACAGAACTTCTTTTCTTTCTTTTTTTGATACAAAAGCAGAACTTCTTTAATAACATATACTGTTCTAGAAAACAATAATATATTAATAAAAATTAAAGCATGAAAAGATTCGTATACCAAATTGAAAATAGATAGTTGAGGATTATGGAAGATGCTATGCATATAATTGGACACCATTCTTGCATGCTCCAATTTGCACAATAAACCTTTTTTTATAACATTTTTTCCTTTTGAGCATCCCTCACAATAATTATGAATTAACATCTTTTGGTTATTATTGTAAGTGGGGTAGGAAGGACAGCAACAAAAAAAAATAATTAAACCAGTGGCAAACTGCCAATGCATCAACCTCTGGATATCGAATAACAACGACTATGGGTTTAAACAAGAAAAAAAAATAATCTTAAATATTCTTCGTATTGAAATTTATGATTATTTTCAATTTATTCACTAAGAAGTTACAGTTTTTAAAGCCTCGAATTTTCCCAGTTTCTCAATTCAACGGTCTACACAATTGTTTTGTTTTTGACGAACAAATTTTTTACGCAAAGTTTTTAGAAATATATAAGTTTTTATAGTTTTTACATTTAAATATTTGATTAACCAATATTTATTTTTTTGTGGGTTCTCTTCAAACAAAAATATAATAAATACAAATTCAATAATATTAGCTTCGTATTTATCGTCCCCTTCTCTTTTTGCTTCTCTTGTTTGTGTGAGTTTTTTTTTTTTTTGTAAATTCCAACTAGTTGAATGCGATATACGCGCAAGGGCATATATCTAAATTTCTTATTAATTTAACTTTCATTTTTAAATATAATTTAAAGAGGAGTTAATGACATAAGGCTAAATATAAGTTATAACTGCATAAATGGCAAAGTAGTCCAAGGGTAATTGAAAGTCTTAGGTAAACAACCATCCTTTCTTTAGAAATTTAAAGAAATTAAATCTTCAAAGTGAAAATTCCTGGCAGCAGAAAAGCTAACCAATAATTCGTAAATGAATATGTTTATGCAAGTGTATACCAAATGTGGATCGATACTTAGTTTCTTGGATAAAACCTTTAGCAGATTATGTTTAATATATTCATTCGTATTGATAAATGGCGTTAAAGCACTTCATCTAATAAAAATTATTATTGATCTAAGGCTAGAGTCATTGGAGTTTAAATGTGCTTGGATTAGCATATTTTTTTTTTCATTTTTTTGGCCAAGTGTTTTAGTAAGACAACACCAAGTTTTCCACCAAAATAACCAAGTAAAACTAATACTCTTCCATCTTGAGACGGCCAAACCCAATTGAAAACTCAAACCCTACGTCATTAGGCCTAAGCCCACATGTTAAATTTTCTCAAAGCCTAAATCTAATGGAGAAATGGGCAAGTATGGTCATTTATTCATTGAGCAGTTGACACGAGCAAGGGAAGAGGTGATTTAACCAAAGATGATGTTAGAACTGGAGAATTAGAGGTGAAGTGTGTTGTGAAGTTTAACGAAGATGCAAAGATGAGAGTGCTAAGAGCAGTTGCATGGGTCAAAACGAGAACAAAAGTGAGAACAACATTGGAACTTCGTAAGAATTTTTTTTTTTTTTTTTTTTGTTCGTCGTAAGAATTTTGCCTAAAGCTGAATTTGTAATTGTTGGCAGATGACAATGTGTAATTGCTATAGAGCAGGGCTGAATTTTGCCTAAAGCTGAATTTTCTTTTGAGACCCATTTTAACATAAATATATATAAAACAATTAAATAAACAGATGAAAATATTTGATTTTAAAATTCATATATTATAATCTTATTAAGGTACCAATATAAAAAAATGCAATATCGTAAAAATATTAAGATTTTGATGGAGTTTTAAGTTAATATATTTAATCGTTTTATCAAACATAATTATCATTTATATGAAACCTTAAATTATAATATTAAGTATTTAATTTTTGAAATGAACAAAATTATTTTAATTTTTTTTGTTCAAAAATTTTGTACTAACAACTTAAAGTATTGAAAAAACAGGAAAAAATGTCAAAAAATAATCACGAACTTTTAAATTTGGTTGAAAAATACCAACTTTTGTTTGAACGCTTTAAATCACCTTTTGTTGACATTTTATTTTAAACACAAATTGTTGCTGATTGAGCCAATTTAGGCACGTTTTAACGAAACAAATTATGTCTCCGATAATAATCTATGTCAAGCTACTCCCCCTAGACTTTTGTCCAAGCAGCTTCTGTTGTTTTAGTTTTAAACTTGTCGGTCTCCAACACCATCAAGACCATGACCATGACCTTAATTTCTCCAAATTGAGTAAAGGTTAATAAACCCAGATTTGGGATCGAGGTTTCTTTCTTTTATTGAGTGGTACAATAATCTTAATTTTCGAAAATGGTATGGTTGGTCTTTCTGATGGCCTGGACCATTAAGTGTGAAGGAAGTTCTACCATATGGAGCTGTATCTTTGATTGGTAAAGATGGTACTAAGTTTACAGTGAATGGGCTTGGCTCCCTACTAGTTCAGGGGATTACACAGCAAAATCTGGCTACTTTGAGGCTCTTAAGGTGAATGATGATCTTGGAAGCCTTACACATCAAGATCCAGCTGATCAGTTTAATTGGAGGTCCAATATCTGGGCCCTTAAAACATCTCCAAAAACAAAGCTCCTCCTTTGGAAGGCAGGACAAAACGCTTTACCTGTAGGCTCCAAACTCCAACACAGACACATCACGGATACAGCCAAGTGCCCTCACCATGAGGCTGAGGAATCTATCCTCCATCTCCTCTTCCACTGCCCTTTTGCACGGAAGATCTGGTCTCTTGCACCTTTCAAAAATAGCTTGAATCTTGATGGTCTCTCCTCTGTTACGGATGGTATCTCACAGGCCAATAAGCTACTTTGTCTCCCTCCCACTGGGATTGGTGATGGCCCTCTGTTTCCTTGGCTCCTTTGGTCAATCTGGACATCTCGGAATCAATTAATCTTCAACAAACGAAAGATTTCTGAAGAAGATGCATTACAGACAGCGTGTACCCGGGCAAAGGAATGGCAAAATGCCCAAAATCCCAATCAAAAATCCAAAGTCCCTCAACAGACCCTTGTTCAACCTAGACCACCTGTTTTCCCGCGTGTCTGCTTCACTGACGCCTCCTGGAAAACCGCTGGTAAAGCTGGCCTTGGATGGATCTGCAAGGACGATCTTGACCAAACTATCTTCGAAGGCTCTTCTTCTCTAAAGGATGTTGGTTCTCCTCTGATTGCCGGAGCCTTGGCAACTCTTGCAGCTGTTGGAGTTGCAATTGAATCGGAAATCAAAATCGTCTCTTTCGCTTCTGACTCTCTAACCCTTGTCAAAGCAATCAATCAGAAGCATCAAGTTAAGGAGCTTCACGGGATTCTCCACGATATCCTATCCCCATCCTCTTATTTTGATGTTTGTTCGTTTAATTTCATCTCTCGCACCCTCAATCGTCGAGCTGATGCTCTGGCCAAAGAGGCGTTGCTGTCTTGTAATGAACCCTAAGTTTTTTAATTGAAGTAGTTCTTTGACCAAAAAAAAAAAAAAAGTTTACAGTGAATGGGAAGAGGGTTAAGAAATACTTGGCAGATAGAATCATTCCTGAGGGAACATCAATTCATCTCCAGGAACCCCTCATTGTCTAAAATAGTATGAAAAGTCAAGCTAAAGACTTAAAACAAGCTAACTTGGGAGGAATTTCCATGTTTATCTTTGTAAATATTGCTTAAATTCCTTCTTATTTTTTAATGTTTTTTTAGTGTCTGTGGTGGATAGGTTTGCAAAAGGGGAGTCTTAGTGCAAAAATGGGAAAAACACTGACAAAGACACAAGCTTGAGGATGAAGCTACACCGTCAGATAGAGTCCATGCGTTTTCTCCCGAAATTTCAAATTTGAGTCTTGACCCTCTAAATCCAACAAAAGCCGGTCCAAGATGATTTTCTCCTTGTCCCTTAGCCCACATCCTTGAGATGCTCTTGGTCTCCTTATCTCCTTGTCTCCTCACCACATCCATCCATTTTCTCTTCTAAAAACAAAAGATATTTTTTTCACTCCTTCACCAACCCAATTTGCGACTTCACTCCCTTCTCCTTTTCTCTCTCTCATTTCACTCACCCACCAAACTCAATTTCTCTAAAAAAAATTCTCTTTGCTTCAACTGTTTAGCATTTCAATTCATTCTAAGTTGGATATTTTGATCCTTGTGAGAAGCGTTAGCCATGGATAGCAAGAGAAGAGCATCAACCAAGACCATTGCTAGAAACTTCTCAAGGTTAAGACCTAAATGAACTGCTGAACAAGAGCCAATGGAGATTTATGAAGACCAAGCTCGACCATCACGTCGAGCTCCTCGATCGAGTACATAGATTATTGTGTTTGAGGAAGAAGCCGAATCTCTAGCTCGACCAACACATCAAGCCCGTCCGTCGAGTTCGCAGAATGATGAATAGGATGAGTAGTATTCAAGGACGAGAAACGATATTGCTGAAGGAAAGAGAACGATGGAGCCCGAGAATGAAGAGATGAATGATGAGGAAGAAGAAGAAGTTCCATTTCCAGTAGTAAAAAACCTTCAAAAAAAAAGAAGAAGGTGCCTTCTCAAGAGGAGTACTATGGTTTCCTCAAAGATTGAGGTTTGAGGGGACAAGGTATTCACATCGCGAGGCCATGAAGGTGCTAGGGATTCGCAGAGACGTTGAATATCTCTTTGAGAGGTGCGATATAGCTACTTTCTTAGGGTACAATCATGAAGGTTACAAGGAAGAAACTTGTCAGTTTCTTGCTTCTTTGAAGATGCACTTCTACGTGGATGCGCCAGAGATCGAATCGGATGGAGGTTTTGGCTATATAACTTTCATTATCAGAAGACAAGAGTTATCTGTCTCCATCAAGCAGCTTGACAAGTTATATGGGTTACCAAGTGGAGTAGGAACGCTTCCAAACATTGACAAAAATGAATTGCTAGCACTTTGAATGACAATCGCTGGACCGGATCCATTCTCTTCTTCGAAGAGCAAAAGTTCAAAGATTAAAAGCCTTGTTGTAAGATACTTGCACCAGTCTATAACCAACACATTCTTTGCAAGGAAGATAACTAGAAAGATCAATGAAGGAGAGTTGAGTATGTTGGATTTGGTACTTAAGTGGATTTTGGGTTCTACATGAGATGGAAAAATGATGGGGGGGGTGATAGATCAGACACATCCCTCACAATTGTCTTGTTGGATCATTTGATGGGTTACATAGAGTATGCAGCTACATTGTACAAGACTAAGTCCAATCGGAGTCTAAACATTGGTGGAATCATCACGCCAATCTTGATTGTTTGCGGGGTAGATTTATGAACACCAACTGCATCTCCAAGGTGGATAGACATTGGTTATCTAAAGAAGAAGAAATTCCTTGACTAGGAGACCCCTGATGGTCAATACCTCTTCAACCTTTGTCACCCACAAGCTGGAGACTCTAGGATGATCCTCCCTTGCACGAACCACACCACGATCAGAGCTGGCGAGAACATTGAATTCTGCCCACCAATCTACCTCCTCTACGATTCAGAACAAGGCACTGCTCAACCAGACGCGAATGAGGAAGATGATGATTCTCAAGATGACCAGATTGATCAAGAGTATGTCCCACCTGAGTCATTCTACTTCGAGGAGTATGAGGCACCAAGAGAAAGCAAAAGTCTGAAAGCATCTCATAAGCACATTGGTCTACTCTAGAAATGGAACAAGTTTCACGACAAGACAATTCGATCATTGAAGCACACAGCTAAGGATCTCTCAGGCATGGTGAAGGAGCTTACAAGTTCGATGAAAGAGATGCAGCTTCAGATAAGGGAGTTGCAGAATAGACATATAGTTTGTTCCCCCATCACTGGACTGAGTAGTGTGTTGAGGAGAAGTGGTTCCACGAGCCTTGCTCCATGACGCATGAACATGGTTGATCCACCAAGAGCAACGAAAAGACTAGCAAGAGGAGAATTAGAGGATATGGATTCATGCTCAACCGAATCGCTCGAGCAGCCAGTCGAGTTCGACATCAGCGAGCCGAACCATCAACCGACTTACACCAAAGAGACCATGGATGCATCCGTTAATGCATTCTTCTCCCAACCATGAGGTAACACTCCAATCTTGTAAATATCATTGCATGATTGTGTTTATTTCCTGTTGTTTGTCTTGAATCCTCTTTCAAACTTTTATTACACAAGGGGTTGTGTAATTTAAGTTTGGGGGAGGGTTTGAGAAGTATTTGATATGTTTTCTATGTTTCTTATTCTAAAATTTTGCATACTTGAGTCTGCATAGTATCTAAGGCATAGAAAACAATAAAAATTTGAAACTTTCGGAAAATGTATCCCACAAAAACTAACTAAAAAATCTTTTCTTCTTACAATTTTTCGATCTTCCCATTCATTCCCGTAGGCGCTTCTTCTCCTAATTGTTTTCATTCTACAAACAAATTTTCTATAATAATTCGCAAATCTAAATCGGCTAATTTTAATCGGGTAGCACATGCCCCTGTAGAAATTTCTCGATTTTGAAATATATCGAAACTTTAGGAGTAAAAAAAGTGGGATGATGTATTTCCAGGATTGAATTTCATATTCAAATGAACCTCGTAATCGTAAGAAAGTAGACTTTTTAGTTATGGGCCTAGCAAAAGAAAAATTGGGATAGGGTCCACTATAGGATCTCCCCCCTCAAAGCCGGACATAAAAGTTTCCTCTCATTCGGCTCGAATGTTCATGTAATTGCATCTTCATTTAGGATTGAGTCTAGTATTTTGTTCATTTAGGATTGTAGCATATGCATAGGGGATTATGATGAAATAGTCTTGTAAGCATGCTAATTTACTAGATAAATTCAATGCCCTCGTTGTTAGTTGTCTAATGCATAAACAATTGAGATTGAAGTAAGACAGCACCATGTTTGGAATGCATAACTTGATTTTCTTGTCTTGATTGAAGCATGTTTTAATTTTGATTCCTTTCCCTATCTATTAGAACCTAAACCTGACTTATAATTATCATTGTTTTTGCATTGAATTTGAACTCATGGGTACCCATATACATACTTGGATTTTTTCACCTTTTACCATTCTTGCTAATCCAAGTAGCTGATTGCTATCACTGGGACAGTTTCTCCTATCCTTAGCCTATCCTTTTTCAAGCCATAAATATTTTTTATATGTGTGTGAGGCCTATTCCTGGATTAAGCTTGGTAGAAAGTGTTAGATTTGAACAGACAAGAATGGTATCTCATGTAGTTATAGTCCACACATTTTGGGCTAGATAGGACTAGGTGGGAACTTTATTATGGGTTTGGGAGTGTGTATGAAAAGAAAATGATTGGGAAGAAAAGAGGAAAGAAAGAAAATGGTTAGTGTTCTTAGGAGAGGGAAGCAGAAAAGAAAATAGTCTAATAAAAGATTTGGGAAGTTTGAAATCAAAGAAGTTTAGCTTTCTGAAAAGTAAAAAAGAAAGGCAAAAGCCTAGAAAATTCTTAAGTCATAAGAAGAAAAGAGAGTCATAGTTGTTAAAGAAAACCTATATCCGCTAGATTCATCAAAGTATACCTCTCCTTATAACATAACCAAGGAAAAGAAAGAGTGAGTTGATCAAAGAAAAGATTGAAAAATATCTTGAGTGAAAAGGGTAGAAATATGATCATCTTCTGGGTTTAGAGATAGGACCATCCTCTAGGCTATAAACATTTTATGTCATTGGGTAGATGAGATTTTATTCTTGTATATGCATAGGTTGTCACTTACTTTTAGCATTCTTCTAAAGCTTAGTCCATTCTTGAAAGTTTCCTATTACTAAAACTTGAATCACTTGAAAAGGAACCATCTTTGTCTCTTAACCATTTCCCTTAGCCAAATGAGTTCATTGACAATGCATTGATTGATTCATGATTTGTGCTTAATGAATGTTAAAGGGATTGGTTGATCTTAAAGCATGAATTTTTGTTTTTTTAATTTCTTCCTCCTTTTTTTCAATGGTGAGGTTTGGTTTGTCTACTATGTAATTTTTCTCCCATATTGACTCATCATAGTTATCTGTTATACTCATTTGTTGAATCCTGACACATTCTCAGCGTAGAACCACCTTCGATCTGACCGGAATTTGGAAGTTTGGCTGGAATAGTCCTCCAAAAAGCCCAACTCAAAATTCGAGTTGAAGTATCATAAGTTGCAGCTTCTACATTGGAGCGAGATCTACCCCGAACCGCCAAGGTCTCGATCTAATTGCTATTTTTTTCTTCTTCTTCTTCCAAACGAATTAGTAGTGATGCATCCTAGATCCGATGAAAGACAATGATGAGCGTTGGCTCCAATAGTACTTGCTCTCTTACTCATTGATATCACTTTATTTTACCATCTTTTCTGCATGATTTTATCATCATTTTAGTTGAGTTCCACCCTTCATTTACATCATTCATAGTTTTTTTTAATCCATTTTACATACCTAGTAGCTTTTGCATTACATAGCACTATCATCCATCACTTAATTATCTCTCTCCTAATAAGTAATACCACGTTAGAAACAAGTAATGCAATAGCAAAACAACAATAATAATACAAGTGATTGTTGGTGCCACGAAGACAACCTGTCGCACTACGTAGCAAGTCTTCCCTGACTTACATAGGGAATAGAGTGTTATGTGTTTCTGCAATAATGAAATAGCAAGATAAGAGATGACCACACCAAATGCTGTTAACCGTTGATCAAGGAAACAATCTAACTGTGCAGGAAAAATATTAGAAGATAAAAAAACTTAGAGAAATTAATAAGCAACTAAGAATATCAGCAGTTCTTGCCTATATATATACCAAGAGAACATAAGGACATGATTTTGTGGATGATATATTTTCTCTCTAACACAATGAAAAATTTAAATTTCGAAGAACACCTACTCCAAAACTACTGAGAGGCTACAGTAAACGAATAATCAGAATGAACCAGAGTGTTAAATAGGAAGACAATGCATATCACTACAAAATTGGTAGAAAAGCCGAGTCAAGAAAGGCCACAACACACCTCTTGGTCAAAATTAGAATCTAGTTGGCTCCAGTGATAATCGTATCCAAAGCTTATCATTCGCAGAACAACTGAATCAAAATTATAAGTGAGCAATATACTAAATCAGATTGTGTTTTTCAACATAGAAAGAAAATTGCAGTCAAGGGTAACTGGATAAAACATTACCAAAGTTGAAGCATGTATGCATCTAAATGTGAAAGTTTTTGTTTTTATATAGAGAGACGAGTTAAATCGAGTGGAACTTGTGGAGATTCAAATACTTGAGAGAGTCATAACCCTTTTTCACAACAGACATTCTCTTTTCATATAATCTTTTAGAGATTATTCTACAAATCTTCAATCACAAAAGCAAAGTCAACTCGTAAAATTGAAATGAAAATATAGCTTACAAGGAGGAGAATCTGTATTCAAAGAGTTCAAACGATGAAGATCCATCTAGACATTTTATCGAACACCTTGGGTGCAAAATGAACAACAGAAATCGTATGCCGGAGCGGTAGAAAACAGATTCTCAACACCAAGTCACACGTTTCAAGTCGAAGTGGTCGATGGAGCTTCTTTATTGGAGATACCAGATGACCTGATTCAGAATTCAGTGCCTCTCTGGGAAGATTTCCTAGAGGGTAAGTTCCTGGACAAAGCTCCTCACGTAGCAAAAATCCATGTTATTGTCAATAAGATCTGGCCTTTGGGAAACAGATCAATTCAGATTGATGTGTATGAAGTGAATGCGACAACAATGAAGTTTCGAATAAAGGATGAGCAAACAAGAGGAAGGGTTTTACGTAGGGGGATGTGGAATATAGCTGATATTCCTACGGTCGTCTCAAAGTGGTCACATGTTGTAGAGCAGGAAGAGCAAGAGATCAAAACAATCCCTCTGTGGGTCACTCTGAAAAATGTGCCGCATAAGATGTATTCGAGAGATAGGCTTCACTTCATTGCTCGAGCAGTTGGGAACCCTATCCGTCTGCATCCTGAAACAGAGCTCTGTCTAATTTTGAAGTAGCAAAAGTGTTTGTAGCAGCTGATATGACAAAGGAACTTGTAACATCCCCAATTTCTAAAACTTTGTTAGTTGGACCCTTATTTTTTTAAAAAGAAGACAAAGCCCCTGAAGCCCATCATTATTAAAACAACAAGGGTTTTGTGTTTTGTTGTGAGCATATATATACACATATATTTATCTCCTTCTTGGGGGGGAGCCGTAAAAGTGAACGTGAACTCAAACCCTAAAAACTATGTTGCAAGAGAGTAAGAAAGAGCAAGAGAGATCGTGAAAGAGAAGAAGAAATAAAGAAGAAGAAAAGATGAAGCCGAGAGATGGAGGTGGAAAAGCAACGAACAAGGATGATAACCAACGGAGGTGGAGGTTGAGACATCACAGAGGAGAAGGGGTCATCACCACTCCGAAGGAGAAACTTTAGGAAAGGAAGATCTCGTTCATAACAGTAAGGTAAAGTGGAGATAAATAATATTAGAGTTGCTGCAAAGCAAATATAAGCAAGCAAGGAGAGAAAGAAAGGAGAGAAGAGAAAGGCAAGAGAAAGAGAAGAGGAGATAATATGTCACGGGAACTTCAATGGAGGACGACCACAAGCACCGTGTGCCACTGGAGATTGCATCCAAGAGTCACCGGAGGTCAGCCATTGTCACCGGAGCAACCACAGCTCAAAAACAGACCATGAAAGGAAGGAAGAAGAAGGAATAAGAGTTGTAATGAGTGGAGATATTGGAGAGATATTTCCCGTCTGACCAGAAGGGCTTAGCTCACGATCAAGGCATGCTTGTAAAGTTCACGTTGTCAAGAATCCATAGCCACTGACCGAGCTTCAATTGGAGTTGTATTCAAGGAGTTACGAGTGTTGCTTTCTGGTCAAGTAACTGCTGAATCTGTCCAAACCCAGAAACCCTAGGAAAACAGATCCGAGGTGGCTTCTTCAGGACAACGTTTGGAGGCACATACTTAATCCGATCGAGCTGAAAATTGGTAAAGTTATTCGTGGTGCTACAGGCTACAGGTGTAACGGTGGGATTCTCTTGTTAATGGTTAGTTTTTGAGTTATTCTTATGTTTCCGAGACAGTTCATTATAGAGTAAATGGTGACAAGTTCTATTGTTTGATTGGTCAAACGAGGTGGGATTGAGATGAAACTTTACTAGAACATTTATGAGGCATGAAACTATGACTTGGTTGATGGAAAACCAAGCTTGAAACCCATGTTCGAACCGTAGCATCTCCGACAAGTTAATACTAAGGTGAGGGTGGTAACTGTGGAAACACAATGGTTAATTTCGAAGCATGTTCTTCATGAATTGCTTGCATAGGCTTAGAAACTACGTGTTTGTTTCTATGTTCGTTGATTGATATTGTGTGACATGGTAGGATTATTTGATGTATGATATGTAGACTTTATATATAACATGATGATGTATGATGATATGATATGAGTTGATGTGATGGGGCCACGAACCTAGGATTGGTTTCGTGTCTCGTGATGAGCGAACCTGAGATTGGTTTCGTACCTGGTAATTGGAAAAACCTGGGATTGGTTTCGTGCCTGGCAATTGGTCGAGCTTGGGATTGGTTTCGTGCCATGCTAAGCCGATGGGATTTCGGTTTAGCGTTACTGTTGATGAACTTGTATATACATGCTTGGATTAATGTAAGAATGTGTATGTTTGTTCGACGTATGTTTGAGAATGTGGAGTCTGATTCTATGCTATGCACTGATTGTTGAGTGTGATTAGAATTTCGCCATTGTGTAAACCCTTTTATCTTTTCTCTCAGGTTAATAAGCTTTATGAGACGTGGAACACGTTTTGAATGTTTAAAGAAATAAGCGTTTTAGCGGGACCAGATGATTAACATGTTTTCTTGGCCTATAAGGCAGGATGGGTGTTACAGAACTGCCCAAAGCATATCGGTTTAGATCAAAACTGGGAATTGATGAGGTTGAATTTGTTTACCGTTGGCTACCTTCTCGCTGCTCTGTTTGCTCGAAGTGGGGCATCGAGAGTCAGATTGTCAAGGTAAGCAGGTAAAGGTCGTAACCACGGTTGTAGATGAGACAATGGTGGCCACGAAGGCGAACACAAACACAGAAAATGAGGCAAGCTCGAAAAAATTCAAAATGTTACAAAAACCAATTCTATTACGGGTGGATCACCTGATATTAAAACATCAGGGAGGCAGAGTGGTCTGTTGTTTCACCTGCTAGAGCAGGTAGGAGTGGAGAGAGGAAATCAGACAAACCTCAAACAGTAGTCTCTCCTTCAAGATTTGCAATGCTGAACCTCCAAGATGATGAAATGGAAGATGAGGAGATAGAAGTCCAGGCAGCCTCTGGGGAGACCGTCGAGGATGGAAAAGAATTGGTAAATCAAGAGAAAGAAGAGGGGGAAATAGAACAGACTAACAAGGAGGAGGAGACAGAAACAAGTAACAAGGAGATGAGTCAAGTGGAAAACACCATTAGGAAGTTACCATAACGTTCATCAAAAGGATCCAATAAACAGTTTGAGCCTTTTGCTAAGTCCACTAAGGATGCAAATCCTGGTGTTTCGAGTAAAAGGAAAACTACCAAGAAGAAATAAGTATGTCATGCTTCTTTTGGAATGTCCACGGCCTAAATAAATAATCTAAACAAGGTATTTCAGAATTGGTTGGTATTAACAAACTACGAATATAACCGTCTCGGTCGTATTTGGGTAGTTTGGAGACAGAATGTTAGACTAACGCCATTTTTTTAAAGTGGTCAAGTTATAACATGCTCCGTGAAGTTGGAGGGTGAAGATTCTGACTTTTTTTGCTCATTTGTTTACGCTTCGAATTTTGATGAAGAGAGACGAAAGTGTTGGAATGGTCTGAGAGATCATTATGATTCTCCTATTATTCGCAATAAACCGTGGATGTTGTTGGGGGATTTTAATGTGATTATCGAGGTCGAGGAGCATTCCAGAGCAGATTCACCGAATTTTACTCATGGAATGCAGGATTTTCAAGATTTAGTAAATTATTGCTCCCTATCGGACATGGCGACTCATGGTCTATTCCCAAGAACACACTTTGTTGGTTTTGAACTTGAAGGATGCAGCGGAATGGAAGAAGATCGAGATCGAAGGTGGAAGATGAACGGTCAAACGGGTGAACGGTTGCAGCGGAGTGAAGGGGGAACGAATTGTACTTCCAAGAGAGGTGGAAATCTCTTAGACTACGAGCTTGAATACAACTTAGATATTACACACTAAGAAGAAAACAAGTTGAGAAGATATTACGCACTTCTCGGATCAAACAAGTAAAAGAGAGATTTTTGATAAAATGTTTGATGGTTTGCAAATGAGAGCTACAAAGAGAATATAAAGAAGAGGAGGATGAAGGAGAAGAGAGAAGAGAGGAGAACATGCACGAGCATGCACAAGTCCACACTCATGCAAGCTCATGCAAAGTATCTAGGAAATTACAAAAGCATTAAATGCGAAGTTTGAACATAAAAATAAGATAATGGGCCAAGGCAAAGTGATGGGCCTTGGACCACGAATTGGGCTGATAAAGGGAGGCTTGAAAGTGTTACTTAGGCCTCATTAAAAACCTTGTCAAGAAAACCCATTGGGACAAAACTTGACAAGGGAAAAAGAGTGCGTAAGCAACACTTATCCATTTATCGAACACCTTCGGCCGTGATCATCACAAAGGAGATTTGGGCCACGTCTTCTTGCTTCTTGTCTAGCTCCTTAAGTAGTCCATTGATTGCTTGATTGAGCTTTTTGGATCTTGATCGAGTTAGAGGACCCGCCGGGACGATTAGTGCTTCCTCCGGTTCAAGCTGCTCCTCGGCTACAAGCTGCTCCTCGGGTTCATGTGGTTTGGTTGTGTTTGCCGTGGTCTCATCATCCTCTCCCACTTGAAAAGGATTTGACCTCAAATCCGAATTATCTGCAAAATAAGGAAGAAGATCATAAACGTTGAAGCTACCATTTACGGTGTACTTACCTTGGAGATCGAGTTGGTAGGCGTTGTTGTTGATCCGCTTGAGCACTTTGAACGGTCCATCAATTCTTGGCATTAGTTTGGAAGATCGCTCTTCCGGAAATCGTTCCTTCCTAAGATGAACCCACACTTGATCGCCTTCGTTGAAGATGACTTCCCTTCGCCCTTTGTTTGCATACTTCTCGTAAAGCTTCGTTCGGGCTTCAAGATTTTCCTTAGCCTTCTTGTGAACCTGTTTGACTAAATCGGCTTTCTTCTTGCCATCTAAACTTGATCTTTCACTCAAAGGTAAAGGCATTAGATCCAAAGGAGAAGTGGGTTTGAACCCGTAAACGATTTCAAAAGGAGAAAACTTAGTCGCGGAATGCACCGAATGATTATAAGCAAATTCAACATGCGGCAAGCAATCTTCCCAAGTCTTAAGGTTCTTTTTAATAAGAACATGCAATAAAGTAGACAAGGTTCGATTCACAACTTCAGTTTGACCATCGGATTGCGGATGACATGTAGTAGAGAAAAGCAATCTAGTTCCTAATTTTGACCACAAAGTTTTCCAAAAATAACTAAGGAACTTAGTATCACGATCGGAAACTATGGTCTTAGGTATGCCATGCAAACGAACAACTTCTCTAAAGAACAAGCTAGCAACATGAGATGCATCATCGGTTTTATGACATGGAATGAAATGCGCCATTTTAGAAAAACGATCAACAACCACAAAGATAGAATCCTTACCCGTCCTAGTCCTAGGCAATCCTACCACAAAGTCCATAGATATATCATTCCAAGGATGCAAAGGAATAGGTAAAGGAGTATACAAACCGTGGGGTTGAACCTTAGCTTTTGCTTGCTTACAAGTCGCGCACCGCTCACATAGTCGTTCAACATCTCTTTTCATGTGCGCCCAATGGAAGTGTTCTTGCATTACCTTGTACGTTTTAGCAACTCCAAAGTGTCCCATTAAGCCACCTCCATGAGCTTCCCTTAGAAACAATTCTCGCAAAGAAGAGTGAGGCACACAAAGTCGATTTTCAAAGAACAAATAGCCATCATGCCGATAATATTTTCCAAAGGCAAACTTCTCACAAGATTGGAATATTTTGCTAAAATCAGAATCATTAGCATACAAGTCCTTTATTTGTTCAAATCCTAACAATCTTGCATCCAAAGAAGTAAGCAAAACATACCTTCGAGATAATGCGTCGGCTACAACATTATCTTTACCTTTTTTGTACTTAATCACGTATGGAAAGGTTTCTATGAATTCGACCCACCGTGCATGACGTTTGTTGAGCTTTTGTTGACCTTTTAAGTGCTTGAGAGACTCGTGGTCGGTATGAATGACAAACTCTTTCGGCCATAGGTAGTGTTGCCACGTTTGTAGTGCTCGGACCAATGCGTAAAGCTCTTTGTCGTAGGTCGGATAGTTGAGTGTCGCTCCTCCTAACTTCTCACTAAAGAACGCTATGGGCTTATGATCCTGCATCAAAACAGCTCCAATACCTAACCCGGAGGCGTCACACTCAATCTCAAAAGTTTTCATACAATTAGGAAGAATTAAAACGGGAGAATTAGTAAGCTTCTCTTTCAAGGTTTGGAAGGCGTCTTCTTGTGCAGCTTCCCATTTAAATCCAACGTCCTTCTTGATAACTTCCGTAAGTGGCGCGGCAATGGTGCTAAAATCCTTGACAAATCGTCGGTAAAATCCCGCTAAGCCGTGGAAGCTTCTTACCTCACTTACATTCTTAGGACTTGGCCATTCTCGAATCGCCTTAACCTGTTCTTCATCTACCTTGATTCCATCTCCACTCACAACAAAGCCTAGGAAAACAAGATTATCCGTGCAAAAGGTGCACTTCTTCAAGTTCGCATAAAGCTTTTCCTATCGAAGCAAGTCCAAAACGAGTTTAAGATGCATGACATGATCTTCTAAGTTCTTACTATAAACCAAGATGTCATCAAAATAAACAACAACAAATACTCCAATATGCTTCCTAAGGACATGATTCATCAATCTCATGAAAGTGCTAGGTGCATTTGTTAATCCAAACGGCATAACTAACCATTCATACAATCCTTGCTTAGTTTTAAAGGCCGTTTTCCATTCATCACCTTCCTTCATCCGGATTTGATGATAACCACTTTTAAGATCAATTTTCGAAAAGATGCTAGAACCATACGCCAATATTGTTGATGGCTCGGCAATCCACGCACATACGCCAACTCCCATCTTTCTTTGGTACTAGTAAAACCGGAACGGCACAAGGACTCATGCTCTCTCGAATATGTCCTTTGTCCATAAGCTCGTTCACTTGCCTCTCGAGTTCTTTTGTTTCGGTTGGGTTGGTGCGGTAGGCTGGTCGGTTTGGTAAAGCGGCTCCCGGAACAAAGTTGATTTGATGCTCGATTCCTCGGATGGGTGGTAAACCTATGGGATTATCTTCCGGAAACACGTCCTTAAACTCTTGCAAAACCAACTTGATCTTACTCGGTAGCACCGGTTCAGGATTAGTTGAACAAGTAAGAGTTTCTTTGAAAACAAAGAGTAAGCTATTTTTATGACCTACCTTGTTCTTACCCTTGGTGTCAATTGGTTCGGTTGGTTTGATGGCCCGTTGTTCCATACTTAGCTGATCTAGATAGATTTCGTGCGGAGTCATCGGAATGAGAGTCGTTTTTCGGCCATTGTGTTCAAAGGTGTGTCGGTTGGTGAAGCCATTGTGGAGAACTTGTCGATCCGATTGCCATGGGTGTCCAAGAAGAATGTAACTAGCATCCATTGGTAGTATATCACACACGATCTCGTCTTGATACTTGCCGATTGACAATGGAACCTTGACTTGTTCGTTGACGGACATCTCACCATTTTTGTTAAGCCATTGGAGCGAATACGGTCTTGGATGTTTAAGCACTTCTAATCCAAGCTTCTCAACCATACTTCTACTCGCAACATTGGTACAGCTTCCTCCATCAATAATCAAGCTACATACCTTACCTTTGACTAAGCATCTTGTGTGAAACAAGTTTTCCCTTTGCGCTTGCTCCTCGGCCTTAGTTAGAACACTCAACGATCTTCTCGCAACAAGCAACTCTCCTTTAGTGGGAGCTTCCAAACTCTCTTCCATAGGGTCATCTTCCAAACGTTCATCTTCGGATTCTACTTCACCATTGTCTCTAAGGATCATGATCTTTTTGTTAGAACAGTCGCTTGCGTAGTGCCCAAGTCCTTGACACTTAAAGCATCGAATATCTCTAGCCCTTGTGGTCACTTCCTTACCCTTTCCTTTTGGGTCTGGATCTAGCGGTTTTGGCTTGACGAATGGCTTGTAGTCCTTTTGTTAGACGGACTTCACTTCCTTTTGATAACTTGGTTTTTCCGAGTTGTATTTGGTCTTGGTGGTGCCGTAGCTTAATCGGGAATTTCTTCTTTTGATTTGCTGTTCGAACATGACCGCTTTGTGAAGCATCTCATCAAGTTCCACATAGTGTTGAGTTTCTAGGCGATCTTGGATTTCTCGGTTAAGGCCTCCCATAAATCGAGACATAACGGCTTCTCCATCTTCTTGAATATCGGCTCTTAGCATAAGCGTTTCCATTTCTTTAAAATATTCCTCGACCGTCTTGCTTCCTTGGACCAAATTCCTTAGCCGTTGATGTAGATCACGATGGTAATAACTTGGCACAAATCTCTTTCGCATGATGGTTTTCAACTGGTTCCATGTTTCAATCGGATAGTCTCCGGCACATCTTCGGCTGGTAACAAGTTGATCCCATCAACTTAGCGCATAGTCGTAGAATTCAGTAGCCGCAACTTTAACCTTGTTGGCCTCGGTACACTCTTGACAAACAAAGACTAACTCAATTTTCTGCTCCCACTCCAAGTAAGTGTCCGGATTGTTGGTTCCGTGAAAGGCGGGAATCTTGAGTTTTATTTTTCCCAAAGGATCTCTAGGCGGGGGTCTTTCTCGCTGCCGCCTACGTTGACTATTGTGAGAAGAGGCATGACTATAGTAATTTCTTGCTTCCTCATCTTGCCTTGGTTCCTCTCGGTGCTGCCTTTGACGTTGATTTGGTTCCGGGTTGACTTGATTCAAGCGTAGAGCACCAAGCTTTTCCTCGAGCATTGTCGCCATTGCAATTGTGACTGATTTCATGATTCTTTTCTCTAGGCTAGAGGTGGATGACTCTTCGTCTTCAGATGTCACCATTGTACCTAAAACAATCGAAGATTTAACAAGTAAACAGTCCAAAAACAGGTAAATCTAAACGGATCTGGAAAAATATCAAAACGATTCCATAAATTCTAAAATCAATTTTCAAAAATACAAGACTCGTTACTGGTTCGAATGCAATTGATTTCACAATTTTTGAACGAGCCAATTATTTTTAAAAATTAAAATAAGATGCGATCAAAAATCTGGAAAAAAGTGAAATCGAGAAAAACAGAAAATTTAGAGTTGGAACTTCAAAACCTGGTAACAAAGTGGCTCTGATACCACATGATAGACTCCTAGATGAGGATCTATTTCCAAGAACACACTTTGTTGGTTTTGAACTTGAAGGATGCAGCGGAATGGAAGAAGATCGAGATCGAAGGTGGAAGATGAACGGTCAAACGGGTGAACGGTTGCAGCGGAGTGAAGGGGGAACGAATTGTACTTCCAAGAGAGGTAGAAATCTCTTAGACTACGAGCTTGAATACAACTTAGATATTACACACTAAGAAGAAAACAAGTTGAGAAGATATTACGCACTTCTCGGATCAAACAAGTAAAAGAGAGATTTTTGATAAAATGTTTGATGGTTTGCAAATGAGAGCTACAAAGAGAATATAAAGAAGAGGAGGATGAAGGAGAAGAGAGAAGAGAGGAGAACATGCACGAGCATGCACAAGTCCACACTCATGCAAGCTCATGCAAAGTATCTAGGAAATTACAAAGGCATTAAATGCGAAGTTTGAACATAAAAATAAGATAATGGGCCAAGGCAAAGTGATGGGCCTTGGACCACGAATTGGGCTGATAAAGGGAGGCTTGAAAGTGTTACTTAGGCCTCATTAAAAACCTTGTCAAGAAAACCCATTGGGACAAAACTTGACAAGGGAAAAAGAGTGCGTAAGCAACACTTATCCCTTTATCGAACACCTTCGGCCGTGATCATCACAAAGGAGATTTGGGCCACGTCTTCTTGCTTCTTGTCTAGCTCCTTAAGTAGTCCATTGATTGCTTGATTGAGCTTTTTGGATCTTGATCGAGTTAGAGGACCCGCCGGGACGATTAGTGCTTCCTCCGGTTCAAGCTGCTCCTCGGCTACAAGCTGCTCCTCGGGTTCATGTGGTTTGGTTGTGTTGGCCGTGGTCTCATCATATACACTTGGTGTAATAGGAGAGACACTGATTTGATTTCGAAGAAACTAGATAGAGTTCTTGTGAATGATCAATGGGTTCAATCTTTTCCACAATCATATAATGTGTATGAAGCAGGTGGATGTTCTGACCACTTCAGGAGTAGAGTTAAGTTACGGGCAGTAACAGATGGGGTTAAGAAGCGCAGACCATTTAAATTTGTAAATGCATTACTAGATTTGGAAGGTTTCAAGACGTTAGTCAACGACCATTGGAGTGAATCAGAGCCGATCTTCTTATCAACCTCCTCTCTGTTTAGGTTCTCAAAGAAACTGAAGTCTCTCAAACCTTTGGTTAGAGAATTTGCAAAAAACAGGCTGGGAAATATAGAAAAACAGACAAAGGAAGCTTATGAGGTATTATGTGCAAAACAAGAGGCAAACTTGAAAGACCCCGACCCGGACTGCCTAAGTCCGGAGAGGTTCTCCCCGATCAAATCACTAAGTGATCCAATCCTTAGTCAAAATTTAGGGCCATTTCCTTAAGACAATCCGTTTTACGATATTCTGAGATTCGTTATTTAGAGTCGATATGCAATATTAGAATAACAAAGAATCGGATACTTTATTAGATAATTAAAAGGATTCGATACAACTTATGAGTTTGCATATAAGCTATTACAAGTCATATAATCGATCCTATTCTACCCGATTCATCACCACCCATCTTCCCGGCCTTGAGTCTCTCACGCCTAAGCAAAGTCCTTCCCACGATCACCATCCTTTCCTGAAAGTCAAAGAGGCATAAGTATCCGTTTTACTTATTAAATATGCAAGTCCATGCAATGCTCTCTAAGCCTTTTAACCACCCGGTACGAAGAACAGATTGGAGAGTGGAAGTATGCGCATCTGTCCGGCCGATTCACGGTAGATCTTAACAGATCCGCCGATTCTCCGCCGAGCCGCATCCCCATTTCAACGGATCCGCTATCCGAACCGAGTTTATGCACCACGTCAATGAACCCCTGATACTACAATGTCACCCTAATCGTTCCGGACTTCCTTCTAAGTCATCGGAACAATCCCTAGGCTAGATCGTACGTATCATATCTCCTTAGGTTCGGACACATAGTCTAGAACCGTACTCACCTTCGATCACACCGATCACCACTCTCTCTTTTAAGTGATTTCTCTCAAGATGTTCTTTGAGAGTTTCGGTATTTTTCTCTATGTTTTTCCGTGTCCGAAAACGTCCCGAATGCCTTGTATTTATAGAGTTTCGTTCGGAAACCGTTTCTCTAACCGTTCTCTAGAAGGCGCCCATTCGGTCCATAACCCCCCGTTGGTAACCGTCATCCATAACCGCCCAACCGTCCTTCCGTAACCGCCCAACCGTCCAACCGTCGGACAGTTACCCGAGCTTAGCTGAGCTATCCGGCAGCTGGTCGAGCTAGCTGAGCTACTCGACAGTTACCAAAGCTTAGCTGAGCTACCCGACAGTACTTCGAGCTTAGTTGAGCTACACGGGAGCCGGTTTGGCTACTTAGCGTGCATTATTCTCCTTCTCCGAGCTGATGGGCAGCTCCTTTCTAGACTTGTCCGAGTGTTGCCTCCTTTTCTCGGACCAAGTCTCACCCGACGATCCTATTGAGGATCGCGGGCGTTACAAGTCTCCCCCCCTTGAATGGGATTCGTCCCCGAATCTGACTCAAGTTGATCTTTACCCATCTCTTTAAACCACTTAGGAAAATCAGCCTTTATTTTATTCTCGGTTTCCCAAGTAGTTTCTTCGTGGCCTCAGTAATTCCACAACACTTTTATCATGTTAATCTTTTTCCTCCTTGTCCCCTTCTCCATTTGATCAACTATCCGAATTGGATTTGCTTCCACCGTTAAGTTCTCTTTTAATTCCAAAGGAACATCTTCTATTCGTTCCTCATGTTGACTTAGGCATTTCCTTAGTTGTGAAACATGGAATACCTTGTGAAACGCATCTAACTTCGGCGGAAGTTTGAGTTTGTATGCCACAGCCCTTACTTGTTCGATCATCTTGTATGGGCCAACATACCTCGGACCCAACTTTTTCCTTGTTGAGAATCATCCTTTCCCTTTATATGTTACGGCTTTAAGATACACCAAGTCTCCTACTTGGAATTCCAACTCCTTACGACGCTTATCCGCATAGTTTTTTGTCGATTTTGAGCTTCCTTTAGTTTGATCTTAAGGAACTTCATCTTTTCGGTGGTTTCATCCATAATCTTTGGACCGAACAACATGCGTTCTCCCACCGGAGTCCAACATAGCGGCGTCCGGCATGCTCGTCCGTACAACGCTTCGTAAGGTGACATGCCGATACTAGCTTGATAGCTATTGTTATAGGCAAAATCCACCAACCTTAAGTATTTTTCCCAATTCCCACCCCAATCCAAGACACATGCTCGCAACATGTCCTCAAGGGTTTGAATCGTTCGTTCGGATTGCCCATCCGTTTTTGGGTGGTATGCCGTACTTAGGTTCACCCTCGTTCCTAAGGCTTTTTGAAAAGCCTTCCAGAAATACTATGTAAACTGTGTATCTCGAACCGATACAATGCTTACCGGCACTCCATGTAATCGGACTATCTCGTCGATATACCTTGCGGCTATATCTTCGGCTCCATCCGTCTCAGAGATTGCTATGAAGTGTGCGGACTTAGTCAATCTGTCCACCACCACCCAAACCGCATTATGCTTACACTTGATCCCCGTAGGCAGCCCGGTAACAAAGTCCATCGTTACATGGTCCCATTTCCATTAGGGCATGGGTAAGTTTTGTACTAATCCACTTGGTACTTGATGTTCCGCCTTGACAAGTTGGCACGTCGAACACTTGGCAACCCATGCGGCTACATCCTTCTTCATCCCGACCCAATGGTGATACCTTTTTAGGTCTCGGTACATCTTATTGGACCCGGGGTGAATCGAGAACTTTGATTGGTGCGCTTCTTTAAGGATTTCTCCCTTTAATCCCTTGTCGTTTGGCACACATACTCGACCGTTCACCACTATGGTACCATTCTTCGATGTTTGGTACTCCGTTTTATTATTCTTCGCCCAAGTGTCAACTCCTCGTCTTTCTCTTGGGCCAAGCAAATTCTACTAAGTAGATCGGCTTGATCGGCCGCACCTAAACCCAATGGTTCAAGATCCTTGGATAACGCATTCAAATGCAATGTCCCCATCATGTTAACCAAGTCCACTTGGTTTTTCTCCGCTTCTACGTCGAAACGTCTCCTACTTAAGGCATCGGCGACTTGATTTGCCTTTCTCGGATGATAGGCAATATCTAAGTCGGAATCCGCCACGAATTCCATCCACCTTCTTTGCCTTAGATTTAACTCCGGCTGGGTGAATATGTACTTAAGACTCTTGTGGTCGGTTAAGATTTGGACTTTAGCTCCGTAAAGATACGATCGCCAAATCTTCAAGGCAAACACCACCGCCGCCATTTCCAAGTCATGCGTAGGGAAATTTCCTTTGTGTTTACGCAATTGCCTTGAAGCATAAGCGATTACACTACCATTTTGCATCAATACGCATCCTAGTCCCGTGATCGATGCATCCGTATAGACCATGTAAGGTTCACCTTCTTTTGGCAACACCAATACCGGAGCGCTTGTTAGCATAGCCTTCAACTCGGAGAAACTGTTCTCACATTCCTCCGACCATTGAAAATTAGAATGCTTTCCGGTTAGTCGAGTCATCGGTTGGGACATACTCGCAAAATCCTTCACAAACCTTCGGTAATATCCCGCCAACCCGAGAAAACTCCTAATCTCCGTGGCATTCTTTGGTCGTGGCCAATCCTTAATGGATTTGATTTTCTCCGGATCTACGAACACCCCTTGTTCCGATACTATGTGCCCGAGGAATCCGATACTCTTTTGCCAAAACGAGCATTTGCTTAACTTCGCAAATAGCTTCTGTTCCCTTAACCGTTCTAACACCGCCCTTAGATGATTTTGATGAGTTTTCCAATCCTTAGAATAGACAAGTATGTCATCGATGAAGAGGAACACAAACTCATCTAAAAATTCCCGGAAACGCCATTCATCATCTTCATAAAGGCTGTCGGTGCATTGGTTAGTCCGAATGGCATTACTACAAATTCATAGTGGCCATATCTTGTCCGGAAAGCCGTCTTCCGAATATCTGATGGTTCTATCGGACTTTGATGATATCCCGAAGCCAAGTCTATCTTCGAGAACCACTTAGCGCCCCCGAGTTGGTCCAACAACTCATCTATCCGGGGTAATGGATATTTGTTCTTTACCGTAACTTTATTCAATCCCCGATAGTCAATGCATAGCCTAAAGCTACCATCCTTTTTCTTTACAAACAAGACCGGTGCACCCCATGGTGAACTACATGGTCTAATAAATCCTTTAACTCCGCCATTTCCGCCGGTGCCATCCGGTACGGAGCTTTAGATATCAGAGTTGTTCCCGCTTCGAGTTAAATCGTGAATGGATCGGACCGGTCTGGTGGTAAACCACTCATGGCCTCAAACACATCCGAGAACTCGTTTGCGATCAGAATGTCTTTCAACTCCGCATTTGCCCTAACTTCGTGGGTTGTGATTGTGGCTATGTATGCCTCACACCCTTTCTCGAGCATCCTTTCTGCTTGGATTTCCGAGATTACTAAACTTCCAGAAGTTGTCCTTATTCCTTTGAATTTCAACATCCCTTCCTCCCTCTCGAATTGAATCCGTCCACGGTGACAATCAATATGTGCCCTATACTTTCCCAACCAGTCCATACCCAAAATAACATCGTGTTTCTTGAGTTGGACAACGATTAAGTCCGTAGGTATATTGACACCGTTGACTACAACCGAGATTTCCCGAACAACACTGGACGGATACATTGCTTGTCCGCCGGCGGCTCTAACCAGTCCATATTCGGTGTTTGGTTCTTTCTTGAACCCACCTTTTTCAACTATCTCGGAACTCACAAAACAATGTGTAGCTCCGGAATCAAATAAGGTGTGTGTTTCAATATCACCTATATACAAGGTCCCTACACATTCCCCTAGAATGCTGAGTACCCCAATCCGTTTATGCATGATGCGATGCAATTTACGAATTAAAATAAAGATCACAAGGACTTACCAGTGATCGCCCTGAAGTTCCTGGCATTGTTAGCATCCTCTGACAGTTCGTAAACTCGCGGTGCTATAGCCTGCCTCTTAGGTGGAGGCGGTAACCCACTTCCGCTCCGGTTTACCCTTTGTGCGGCTTGCTTTTCCACTTCCAGCTTCGGACACTCCCTCTTAAAGTGCCCCGCTTTCCCACAGTGGTAACAAGTCCTTGGTTCTTCTACGAGAACTTTTGATTGCCCCGGATCCATCCTTGGGCAGTTATGAATCTCGTGGTCCTTACTTCCACACCGGCCACATGCACCAATGGCCTTCCAGCAAATCCCACCTTGATTCTTTCCGCAAGTCAAACATTCTCCGCGCTTAGTACTGGACTTGGTGTCATCCACCTTGTCCCATTTCCGCTACTTGGTTGGTTAGAACAATTCGGAAATTTCTCCCGATTCATGAGTTGTTCTTCCTCAATCCCGATTTCGATCATAGCCGCCCTTTCCACCAATTCGGAGACCGAATTAAAGGTACGGATCAAGCAGTGGTTACGGATTTCCACCCTTAACCCACGGATAAATCGGCGCACTTGGGACTGCTCGTCCTCGAGTTCTCTTCCCACATATCGCCTAAGGCGATTGAACTCCTCATCGTATTTCCACACAGTTCGGTTGCCTTGTATCAAATCCAAGTAGGCACACTCAAGCCTGTCTGATGCCTCCGGAGGGAAAAACTTCTTGTTAAACTCCTCCTTAAAGTTCGCAAAGGTTTGGATTGATCACCCTTGCGTTTCTCAACGGTCAGCCACCAATTGTGCGCATCCCCTTCCAAAAAGTGAACCGCAATGTCCTTCCTATAATCCTCCGGGCACCGAGTGGAGTTAAAGTTTCTTTTGAGCCGAGTCCTCCACTCATCCACCACGATAGGATCGGAACTTCCAGTGAAATGCCTTGTTCCCAACTTCGAGACATGCTCGAGTAAACTCAAGTAGTCTCCCCTCTTCATTGAAGAGTTCGACGGCAGATTGACTTCAACAATCTCCACGTCCACGTTTGCATCCGCGTCCTTTTTGTTCTCCTTTACTTAGACCACAGGATCCGGTACAAGTGCCTTAGTTAATGCGGCCATTTGTGCCATCATTGCCTTCATCGTATCCCACTGTTCTTGGGCCGCTGGAAGTGTGTGTGGATTCTCCTTTCCATCCGTTGCACAACTATTCTCCGGAGTTTGATGAACCGAAGACTTTTGTCCAGCCACAGGTCCGGCCGGATTCGTCCCATCCCGCGTTGCTTCGACCCTTGTTTCCTCGGTGACTTGTGTCTCCTCGGCAACCAATGACTCTTCCACAACGCCCTTATCCTTCTTACTCTTTCCCGATTTGTTGCTCTTACCCATCTGCGAAAAACTTCAAAGTTAGTTACGGTAACTCATAGTAAATCGCAAGAGAGTAAGAAACCAACTACCATGAGGACCCATAAGCCGATGAGTGGTGATTCCCAAAACCCGCACTAATGGTCTTAGAACCAAGCATGCTCTGATACCAACTTGAAAGACCCCGACCCGGACTGCCTAAGTCCGGAGAGGTTCTCTCCGATCAAATCACTAAGTGATCCAATCATTAGTCAAATTTTAGGGCCATTTCCTTAAGACAATCCGTTTTACGATATTCTGAGATTCGTTACTTAGAGTCGATATGCAATATTAGAATAACAAAGAATCGGATACTTTATTAGATAATTAAAAGGATTCGATACAACTTATGAGTATGCATATAAGCTATTACAAGTCATATAATCGATCCTATTCTACCCGATTCATCACCACCCATCTTCCCGGCCTTGAGTCTCTCACGCCTAAGCCAAGTCCTTCCCACGATCACCATCCTTTCCTGAAAGTCAAAGAGGCATAAGTATCCGTTTTACTTATTAAATATGCAAGTCCATGCAATGCTCTCTAAACCTTTTAACCACCCGGTACGAAGAACAGATTGGAGAGTGGAAGTATGCGCATCAGTCCGGCCGATTCACGGTAGATCTTAACAGATTCGCCGATCCTCCCCCGAGCCGCATCCCCATTTCAACCGATCCGCCATCCAAACCGAGTTTATGCACCACGTGAATGAACCCCCGATACTACAATGTCACCCTAATCGTTCCGGACTTCCTTCTAAGTCATCGGAACAATCCCTAGGCTAGATCGTACGTATCATATCTCCTTAGGTTCGGACACCTAGTCTAGAACCATACTCACCTTCGATCACACCGATCACCACTCTCTCTTTTAAGTGATTTCTCTCAAGATATTCTTTGAGAGTTTCGGTATTTTTCTCTATGTTTTTCCGTGTTCGAAATCGTCCCGAATGCCTTGTATTTATAGAGTTTCGTTCGGAAACCGTTTCTCTAACCGTTCTCTAGAAGGCGCCCATTCGGTCCATAACCGCCCGTTGGTAACCGTCATCCGTAACCGCCCAACCGTTCTTCCGTAACCGCCCAACCGTCCAATCGTCGGACAGTTACCCGAGCTTAGCTGAGCTACCCGGCAGCTGGTCGAGCTAGCTGAGCTACTCGACAGTTACCGAAGCTTAGCTGAGCTACCCGACAGTACTTCGAGCTTAGTTGAGCTACACGGGAGCCGGTTTGGCTACTTAGCGTGCATTATTCTCCTTCTCCGAGCTGATGGGCAGCTCCTTTCTAGACTTGTCCGAGTTTTTCCTCCTTTTCTCGGACCAAGTCTCATCCGACGATCCTATTGAGGATCGCGGGCGTTACAAGTCTCCCCCCCCCGTTGAATGGGATTCGTCCCCGAATCCGACTCAAGTTGATCTTTACCCATCTCTTTAAACCACTTAGGAAAATCAGCCTTCATTTTATTCTCGGTTTCCCAAGTAGTTTCTTCGCGGCCTCCGCAATTCCACAACACTTTTATCAAGTTAATCTTTTTCCTCCTTGTCCCCTTCTCCATTTGATCAACTATCCGAATTGGATTTGCTTCCACCGTTAAGTTCTCTTTTAATTCCGAAGGAACATCTTCTACTCGTTCCTCATGTTGACTTAGGCATTTCCTTAGTTGTGAAACATGGAATACCTTGTGAAACGCATCTAACTTCGGCGGAAGTTTGAGTTTGTATGCCACAGCCCCTACTCGTTCGATCACCTTGTATGGGCCAACATACCTCGGACTCAACTTTTTCCTTGTTGAGAATCGTCCTTTCCCTTTATATGTTACGGCTTTAAGATACACCAAGTCTCCTACATGGTATTCCAACTCCTTACGACGCTTATCCGCATAGCTTTTTTGTCGATTTTGAGCTTCCTTTAGTTTGATCATAAGGAACTTCATCTTTTCGGTGGTTTCATCCATAATCTTTGGACCGAACAACATGCGTTCTCCCACCGGAGTCCAACATAGCGGCGTCCGGCATGCTCGTCCGTACAACGCTTCGTAAGGTAACATGCCGATACTAGCTTGCTAGCTATTGTTATAGGTAAACTCCACCAACCTTAAGTATTTTTCCCAATTCCCACCCCAATCCAAGACACATGCTCGCAACATGTCCTCAAGGGTTTGAATCGTTCGTTCGGATTGCCCATCCGTTTGTGGGTGGTACGCCGTACTTCGGTTCACCCTCGTTCCTAAGGCTTTTTGAAAAGCCTTCCAGAAATGCGATGAAAACCGTGTATCTCGAACCGATACAATGCTTACCGGCACTCCATGTAATCAGAATATCTCGTCGATATACCTTGCGGCTATATCTTCGGCTCCATCCGTCTCGAAGATTGCTATGAAGTGTGCGGACTTAGTCAATCTGGCCACCACCACCCAAACCGCATTATGCTTAGACTTGATCCCCGTAGGCAGCCCGGTAACAAAGTCCATCGTTACATAGTCCCATTTCCATTCGAGCATGGGTAAGTTTTGTACTAATCCACTTGGTACTTGATGTTCCGCCTTGACAAGTTGGCACGTCGAACACTTGGCAACCCATGCGGCTACATCCTTCTTCATCCCGACCCAATGGTGATACCTTTTTAGGTCTCGGTACATCTTATTGGACCCGGGGTGAATCGAGAACTTTGATTGGTGCGCTTCTTTAAGGATTTCTCCCTTTAATCCCTTGTCGTTTGGCACACATACTCGAACGTTCACCACTATGGTACCATTGTTCGATGTTTGGTACTCCGTTTTATTATTCTTCGCCCAAGTGTCAACTCCTCGTCTTTCTCTTGGGCCAAGCGAATTCTACTAAGTAGATCGACTGGATCGGCCGCACCTAAACCCAATGGTTCAAGATCCTTGGATAACGCATTCAAATGCAATGTCCCCATCATGTTAACCAAGTCCACTTGGTTTTTCTCCGCTTCTACGTCGAAACGTCTCCTACTTAAGTCATCGGCGACTTGATTTGCCTTTCCCGGATGATAGGCAATATCTAAGTCGTAATCCGCCACGAATTCCATCCACCTTCTTTGCCTTAGATTTAATTCCGGCTGGGTGAATATGTACTTCAGACTCTTGTCGTCGGTGAAGATTTGGACTTTAGCTCCGTAAAGATACGATCGCCAAATCTTCAAGGCAAACACCACCGCTGCTATTTCCAAGTCATGCGTAGGGTAATTTCCATCGTGTTTACGCAATTGCCTTGAAGCATAAGCGATTACTCTACCCTTTTGCATCAATACGCATCCTAGTCCCGTGATCGATGCATCCGTATAGACCATGTAAGGTTCACCTTCTTCCGACAACACCAATACAGGAGCGCTTGTTAGCATAGCCTTCAACTCGGAGAAACTGTTCTCACATTCCTCCGACCATTGAACATTAGTATCCTTTCCCGTTAGTCGAGTCATCGGTTGGGACATACTCGCAAAGCCCTTCACAAACCTTCGGTAATATCCCGCCAACCCGAAAAAACTCCTAATCTCCGTGGCATTCTTTGGTCGTGGCCAATCCTTAATGGATTTGATTTTCTCCGGATCTACGGATACCCCTTGTTCCGATACTATGTTCCCGAGGAATCCGATACTCTTTTGCCAAAACGAGTATTTGCTTAACTTCGCAAATAGCTTATGTTCCCTTAACCGTTCTAACACCGCCCTTAGATGATTTTAATGAGTTTCCCAATCCTTAGAATAGACAAGTATGTCATCGATGAAGATGATCACAAACTCATCTAAAAATTCCCGGAAAACGCCATTCATCATCTTCATAAAGGCTGCCGGTGCATTGGTTAGTCCGAATGGCATTACTACAAATTCATAGTGGCCATATCTTGTCTGGAAAGCCGTCTTCCGAATATCCGATGGTTCTATCGGAATTTGATGATATCCCGAAGCCAAGTCTATCTTCGAGAACCACTTAGCGCCCCTGAGTTGGTCCAACAACTCATCTATCCGGGGTAATGGATATTTGTTCTTTACCGTAACTTTATTCAATCCCCGATAGTCAATGCATAGCCTAAAGCTACCATCCTTTTTCTTTACAAACAAGACCGGTGCACCCCATGGTGAACTACTTGGTCTAATAAATCCTTTATCCAACAACTCCTCTAATTGTTTCTTTAACTCCGCCATTTCCGCCGGTGCCATCTGTTACAGAGCTTTAGATATCGGAGTTGTTCCCGCTTTGAGTTCAATCGTGAAGGGATCGGACCGGTGATCGCCCTGAAGTTCCTGGCATTGTTAGCATCCTCCGACAGTTCGTAAACTCGCGGTTCTATAGCCTGCCTCTTAGGTGGAGGCGGTAACCCATTTCCGCTCCGGTTTACCCTTTGTGCGGCTTGCTTTTCCACTTCCAGCTTCGGACACTCCCTCTTAAAGTGCCCCGCTTTCCCACAGTGGTACCAAGTCCTTGGTTTTTCTACGAGAACTTTTGATTGCCTGGGATCCATCCTTGGGCAGTTTTGAATCTGGTGGTTCTTACTTCCACACCGGCCACATGCACCAATGGCCTTCCAGCAAATCCCACCATGATTCTTTCCGCAAGTCAAACATTCTCCGTGCTTAGTACCGGACTTGGTGTCATCCACCTTGTCCCATTTCTGCTTCTTATCCGCAGGTTTACTTGGTTGGTTAGAATGATTCGGAAACTTCTCCCGATTCATGAGTTTTTCTTCCTCAATCCCGATTTTGATCATAGCCGCCCTTTCCACCAATTCGGAGACCGAATTAAAAGTACAGATCAAGCAGTGGTTACGGATTTCCACCCTTAACCCACGGATAAATCGGTGCACTTGGGACTGCTCGTCCTCGAGTTCTCTTCCCACATATCGCCTAAGGCGATTGAACTCCTCATCTTATTCCCGCACAGTTCGGTTGCCTTGTATCAAATCCAAGTAGGCACACTCAAGCCTGTCCCATGCCTCCGGAGGGAAAAACTTCTTGTTAAACTCCTACTCAAAGTTCGCAAAGGTTTGGATTTGATCACCCTTGCGTTTCTCAACGGTCAGCCACCAATTGTGCGCATCCCCTTCCAAGAAGTGAACCGCAATGTCCTTCCGATAATCCTCCGGGCACCGAGTGGAGTTAAAGTTTCTTTTGAGCCGAGTCCTCCACTCATCCGCCACGATAGGATCGGAATTTCCAGTGAAATGCCTTGTTCCCAACTTCGAGATGTGCTCGAGTAAACTCAAGTAGTCTCCCCTCTTCCTTGAAGAGTTCGACGGCAGATTAACTTCAACAATCTCCACGTCCACGTCCGTATCCGCGTCCGTTTTGTTCTCCTTTACTTGTACCACAGGATCCGGTACAAGTACCTTAGTCAATACGGCCATTTGTGCCATCATTGCCTTTATCGTATCCCACTGTTCTTGGGCCGATGGCAGTGCGTTTGGATTCTCCTTTCCATCCGTTGCACAACTATTCTCCGGAGTTTGATGAACCGGAGACTTTTGTCCAGCCACAGGTCCGGCCGGATTCGTCCCATCCCGCGTTGCTTCGACCCTTGTTTCCTCGGTGACTTGTGTCTCCTCGGCAACCAATGTCTCTTCCACAACGCCCTTATCCTTCTTACTCTTTCCCGATTTGTTACTCTTACCCATCTGAGAAAAACTTCAAAGTTAGTTACGGTAACTCATAGTAAATCGCAAGACAGTAAGAAACCAACTACCGTGAGGACCCATAAGCCGATGAGTGGTGATTCCCAAAACCCGCACTAATGATCCTAGAACCAAGCATGCTCTGATACCAACTTGAAAGACCCCGACCCGGACTGCCTAAGTCCGGAGAGGTTCTCTCCGATCAAATCACTAAATGATCCAATCCTTAGTCAAATTTTAGGGCCATTTTCTTAAGACAATCCGTTTTACGATATTCTGAGATTCGTTACTTAGAGTCGATATGCAATATTAGAATAACAAAGAATCGAATACTTTATTAGATAATTAAAAGTATTCGATACAACTTATGAGTATGCATAAAAGCTATTACAAGTCATATAATCGATCCTATTCTACCCGATTCATCACCACCCATCTTCCCGGCCTTGAGTCTCTCACGCCTAAGCCAAGTCCTTCCCACGATCACCATCCTTTCCTGAAAGTCAAAGAGTCATAAGTATCCGTTTTACTTATTAAATATGCAAGTCCATGCAATGCTCTCTAAGCCTTTTAACCACTCGGTACGAAGAACAGATTGGAGAGTGGAAGTATGCGCATCAGTCCGGCCGATTCACGGTAGATCTTAACAGATCCGCCGATCCTCCGCCGAGCCGCATCCCCATTTCAACCGATTCGCCATCCGAACCGAGTTTATGCACCACATGAATGAACCCCCGATACTATAATGTCACCCTAATCGTTCCGGACTTCCTTCTAAGTTACCGGAACAATCCCTAGGCTAGATCGTACGTATCATATCTCCTTAGGTTCGGACACCTAGTCTAGAACCATACTCACCTTCGATCACACCGATCACCACTCTCCCTTTTAAGTGATTTCTCTCAAGATGTTCTTTGAGAGTTTTGGTATTTTTCTCTATGTTTTTATGTGTCCGAAATCGTCCTGAATGCCTTGTATTTATAGAGTTTTGTTCGGAAACCGTTTCTCTAACCGTTCTCTAGAAGGCGCCCATTCGGTCCATAACCGCCCGTTGGTAACCGTCATCCGTAACCGCCCAACCGTCCTTCTGTAACCGCCCAACCGTCCAACCGTCGGACAGTTACCCGAGCTTAGCTGAGCTACCTAGCAGCTGGTCGAGCTAGCTGAGCTACTCGACAGTTACCGAAGCTTAGCTGAGCTACCCGACAGTACTTCGAGCTTAGTTGAGCTACACGGGAGCCGGTTTGGCTACTTAGCGTGCATTATTCTCCTTCTCAGAGCTGATGGGCAGCTCCTTTCTAGACTTGTCCGAGTTTTTCCTCCTTTTATCGGACCAAGTCTCATCCGACGATCCTATTGAGGATCGCGGGCGTTACAGGTTCTCTCCGATCAAATCACTAAGTGATCCAATCCTTAGTCAAATTTTAGGGCCATTTCCTTAAGATAATCCGTTTTACGATATTCTGAGATTCGTTACTTAGAATCGATATGCAATATTAGAATAACAAAGAATCAGATACTTTATTAGATAATTAAAAGGATTCGATACAACTTATGAGTTTGCATATAAGCTATTACAAGTCATATAATCGATCCTATTCTATCCGATTCATCACCACCCATCTTCCCGGCCTTGAGTCTCTCACGCCTAAGCCAAGTCCTTCCCACGATCACCATCCTTTCCTGAAAGTCAAAGAGGCATAAGTATCCGTTTTACTTATTAAATATGCAAGTCCATGCAATGCTCTCTAAGCCTTTTAACCACCCGGTACGAAGAACAGATTGGAGTGTGGAAGTATGCGCATCAGTCCGGCCGATTCACGGTAGATCTTAACAGATCTGCCGATCCTCCGCCGAGCCGCATCCCCATTTCAACCGATCCGCCATCCGAACCGAGTTTATGCACCACGTGAATGAACCCTCGATACTACAATGTCACCCTAATCGTTCCGGACTTCCTTCTAAGTCATCGGAACAATCCCTAGGCTAGATCGTACGTATCATATCTCCTTAGGTTCGGACACCTAGTCTAGAACCGTACTCACCTTCGATCTCACCGATCACCACTCTCTCTTTTAAGTGATTTCTCTCAAGATGTTCTTTGAGAGTTTTGGTATTTTTCTTTATGTTTTTCCGTGTCCGAAATCGTCCCGAATGCCTTGTATTTATGGAGTTTCGTTCGGAAACCGTTTCTCTAACTGTTCTCTAGAAGGCGCCCATTCGGTCCATAACCGCCCGTTGGTAACCGTCAGCCATAACCGCCCAACCGTCCTTTCGTAACCGCCCAACCGTCCAACCGTCGGACAGTTACCCGAGCTTAGCTGAGCTACCCGGCAGCTGGTCGAGCTAGCTGAGCTACTCGACAGTTACCGAAGCTTAGCTGAGCTACCCGACAGTACTTCGAGCTTAGTTGAGCTACACGGGAGCCAGTTTGGCTACTTAGCGTGCATTATTCTCCTTCTCCGAGCTGATGGGAAGCTCCTTTCTAGACTTGTCCGAGTTTTTCCTCCTTTTCTCGGACCAAGTCTCATCCGACGATCCTATTGAGGATCGCGGGCGTTACAAAACTTAACAGCTATGTCACAACAGCTGATGGAGGACGAGACTATAGCTTATTATAGATGGAATTGGCTGTCGGGGATGGAAGGAAAATTTCTCAAACAAAAATCAAAGCTTCATTGGCTGCACATTGGTGACAAGAACAACAAGGCGTTTTATAGAGCTCTGCTTACAAGGGTGTAAATTAATACCATATATGAAATCAAATGTCTGGTTGGAAGTATAGTCACACGAGAGGAGGACATTAAATATGAAGCAGAGAGGCATTTTAAAACTTTTTTGCAGCATCGACCGGAGGAGTATGAGGGCATCATGGTCGAAGATTTACAAGACTTGTTGCCATTTCGTTGTTCGACTGCGGACAAAGACATGCTAACCTCAGGGGTCACAAAGGAAGAGATCAAAGCTGTGTTATTTGCTATTTGAATGATAAGTCTCCAGGTCCGGATAGCTACACCTCGGAGTTTTATAAAGCTACCTAGGACATTATAGGAAATGAGTTCATCACATCAATCCAATCTTTTTTTGCAAAAGGATTTCTACCTAAGGGTCTGAATGCAACGATTCTTGCGCTTATTCCAAAGAAAACAGAAGTGATTGAGATGAAGGACTATCGTCCTATATCATGCTTCAACGTCATCTATAAAGTAATCTATAAACTCATTGCTAATCGGTTGAAGAAAATTTTGCCAAAATTTATTTCAAGAAATCAATCCGCTTTTGTGAAGGACAAATTATTGATTGAGAACCTCTTGTTAGCAACAGAGTTGGTAAAGGATTATCATAAGGAATCAATCTCTTCTAGATGTGCGATAAAAATTGATATATCAAAGGCATTTGATTCTGTTCAGTGGTCTTTTATTCTAAACGCTCTAGCTGCAATGGAATTCCCACCGGAGTTCATTCACTAGATTTCATTATGCATTACTACGGCCTCATTTTCAGTTCAGGTGAACAGAACTAGCTAGATATTTCTGAAGTGAAAGAGGGCTTCGACAAGGCTACTCTCTCTCACCTTGTTTGTAGTAAGCATGGAAATTTTTTCACGGTTGCTTGATAAGGCCGCGAGTATGCAACAGTTTGGTTATCACCCACGGTGTAACAAGATTGGTCTTACTCACTTAAGTTTTGCAGATGACTTGATGGTTCTTACTGATGGCAAAGTTCGATCTATAGAAGGCATCATTCACATATTTGAGAATTTTGCAAAAATCCCAGGGCTAAAGATAAGTCTCGAGAAATCTTCTCTGTATTTGGCGGGAATCACAGAGGAAGTACTTCAAGAGATTCAAACACAGTTCCCATTTGAAATTGGCAAGCTTCCGGTGCGATACTTAGGTCTTCCTCTAGTAACAAAGTGGTTTGCTGGAGGGGATTACCAGCCCCTATTGGAACAGATAAAGAAACGAATTGGTTCATGGACGTCGAAGTTTCTATCCTATGCAGGCCGCTTGAACCTGATCAGTTCGGTACTGTGGAGCATCACAAATTTTTGGTTAGCAGCGTTTAGACTACCGAGAGAATGTATTCGAGAAATCGACAAAGCTCTGCTCTGCTTTTTTGTGGTCAGGGCCGGAGTTAAATCATAAAAAAGCTAAAGTAGTATGGGAGGATGTATGTAAACCGAAAGAAGAAGGAGGTTTAGGTCTGAGCAGTCCCGTCTCATACTTTTTGACAACCTTAGGCAAAACACAAAAATGGGCCTTTTATTTATACCATAACAAAAAAATACACAAAACTAAAATGTGAATTTATATTAATAATACAAAATAAGTTGCTAGTTTGTTGGAAAAAAAAAAAGCTTGGTTTAGAGCTTCAAGGGTTTGTCCAACTGCACTCCATCCAAAAACTAGCTTAAACCTGGAAAAAAAAAGTATCAATGATTTCAGACAAAAACGGTCATACGAAACGTTTCATTCTACCCTTTGTTGATGCAAAATCATTGATAATTATTTCAAAATCCATACTCTCCAAAACATCCTTTTCAATGCACAAAATTGCTAAACCGTTCAATCTTTCTTGAGACATTGATGATCTTAAATAATTTTTCAGCAACTTTAGCTTAGAGAAACTCCTTTCCGCTGATGGTACTGTCACAAGAGTGGTTAGCAAAATTCGATAAGCAATAGCAATATTTTGATAACAACCAATGCTTTTTACAAACTCTAAAACCTCGAAAGGTATCATCGCTTCATCGGGTAAAGTCACCTGCAATATTCTTAACTCAGAAAAAAAACTCATCCAAGTCAACATCCGATGAACCACTATGAGAAAATGTATTATGAAAAGTAGTGCACCTTTCTCTTAATTCAATAGCATCAAGTGACTTTAGCTTCAGCGAATTATATAAGAATCCAAAAACAGTCTCAAATGTTCTCATTTCCTCAAATCTACTTCTCAAAGAAGCAATTGCCATATCCACAACCACCAAAAAATAATCAATTTTAAAAGTATCCTCAGGTGTTTGAATTACTTCATCATGAATGTATTCATCAAATTGTTTTTTCCTAAACCTTCGACGCTTACTTGGAAATTCAGCATCAACATCCATATCATCAGCACGACTTTTAGCTATATTTAGACTTGCAATAAATCCATCGTTTCTATAATTCTCAAAAAAAGCCATCACACCTTCTACTTGCTTCATTGCATTATCAATACACATAGATTTAGCTTGTAAGTTCTTACTCACCAAGTTAATAGCAAACAAAATTTCATGCCAAATAACCATTCCAAGCAAGAACTCAAAATTTTCAAGTGCATCAACCAAACTTTCAATTTCACTCTTTGATATAGCATCATCACACAAGGTATATAATTCAAGTAAAGCTGACCTTATTTGAGGAGCTTGATATCTTATAGCCTTGACACTTTTGATTCGACTCTCCCATCGAGTATTAGACAGATTATTTACCGTAAAAGATGGAACATGCTTAAGTAAAATATTCCATTTTTTGGTAGAACCTGAAAATATAGTATATATGCGTTGCACAATCCCAAAAAAAGATACAGCTTTCAAGCAAGAATGCGCCATGTCACTAACAACAAGATTCAAGCTATGACAAGTACATGGCATAAACAATGCCTTCGGATTAATTTCTAGCAATCTCTTTTGAACTCTTTGATGTTTTCCTTTCATATTAGAACCATTATCATAACCTTGTCCTCTCACATTCTCAATATCAAGATCAAGCGACTTAAGAGCATTTTGTAATTCTTTAAAGAGTCCTAGTCCCGATGTATCATCTACCTTCAAGAACTCTAAGAAGTACTCTTCTAGTCTTATCTTTTCACTTGACATATTCACGCATCGTACTATTATACTCATTTGTTCTTGATGACTCACGTCAAGTGTACAATCAAGGATAATAGAGAAGTATTTAGCCTCTTTAATAACACTTGTGATAGAAAGTCTAACCTTATAAGCGAGAAGAGAAATCAGCTCATTCTGAATATTATGCTCAAGATAGTGATGATGCATCTCATGAGTTTGGATGCGTCTAATATGATCCTGCATAATCAAATCAAATTCAGCAATCATCTCAATCATTCCTAAAAAATTACCATTACTATCTTGGTAAAGTTTATCACTTGAACCTCGAAATGCTAAATTTCTTATCGAAAGACATTTTACAACATAAATTATTTTGTATAAAACTTGTCTCCAACGTTCTTTTTCTTTTGCAACTTCTTTCTGGAATTCTTTATCAATAGTTAGATTACTTTGAAATCTAACTTTTAAGTTATTCCAAATCCTCATATTAACCATATGCTCCTCACTTTTCTCATGATTTTTTAGTCTATCACCAATATGTTTCCAATCTCTTAAACCTTCTGTTGCTAGTAAACTTAATTGACCATGAGATTGAAACAACTTACAGCAAAAACAATACACTTTATCCACATGCTTTGAGTAAATCAACCACTTTCTATCATCAGTTTTTCCATTACACAACTTTCTAAAATAATGCTTATATGCAAAGTGCCTTTTAGTTACATCATCAATAGGAAACACAACATTCATATCTCTTTTAGGTCCTTTTTCAATAAACAAATCCCTTGTTTTATTGTCAAGATTATTCCAATTTCTAGGATCATAGGTATCAAAAGGAGGAAGTTCATCATCAACATTCACGTTTTCCGTATTAGATGGATTTGACACGTTCTCATGAGACTCATTCACATTATCATCTAAATTTTCGCTTGAATGATCATGAGGATTTACACTAGGTTCTACACTAGGACTCGCACTAGCTGGCAGATCTTTTTTTAACAAATTTATCCATAGATCCTCTTTGAGATTCTATAAACTGTTCATGTTCTTTCTTTCTCTTTCTTTTGTCATTCCCACACAACACCATGATTAAATATAAAAAGAAACAATATCACCTGTGAATTTTGTAGTGCACGTTTTGAGAAAAGTCACTACGTGACGTCCTGCGTCCAAGATCCACAACACATAAATTCAAAAAAAAAAAATATTCGATGTAAAGATTAAAAAATAGAAGGGAAAGTTACTCAGATGTTATACATTTTATATGAAATTACCAGAAACATACAGATCTTTTTTTTATTACTATCATATTTCGGGTATATTTTTTATACCCAGCGTGTCCCTGTTAAACGTTACAGGAAAAAACGTAATTACAAAGAATGCCACTGCCACGTCAGCAAAACCGCGTCGCCACATCAGAAATCGCTGACGTGTATTAATGAACTCAGCCGTCAAGCGATATAGCGGCAGTGACGGCTGAGTTACGGTATGTTGCGGCTGATTTAAGAAAAATGGCTGAGTTATGAGCAAACGGCTGACTTACGAGTATAACCCAGTCTGGAGTTACGGCTGACTTACTGAAATCTGTCTTGAGTTATGATAAAATGGCTGACTTTCGAGCATAACCCAGCCTAAGTTACGGCTGAGTTTTCACCCGATGGTTGATTTGTCAAATTTTTGGCTGAGTTATTGCTTCGACATGGCTTACTTAACTTTCTCCGGCTGGCTGAGTTATCAAAGACGACTTAGTTATGGGATGACGTTACGGCTGATTTATGTTCGAGTGTCATAAATCAGCCGTAATGAGTTGGATTAACGGAAAACTCGGCCTTATTACGGCTGACTTATTAGCGAAAGATTAATTACTAGAAGAGCATGCAATGACGGCCGACTTATTAAACGACACGGCTGAGTTAAATATTTTTGGTTGAGTTACGACAATAAACGGCTGAATTTGGCTGCCGTTTTTTTGTTTTTTAATTACTGTAATAGTATTCATGTTGCGACTGAGTTAAAGTTTTGTTTGATGGCTGGTTTAATTAAGCTGATTTACATTTTCGTTTGGTGGCTTACTTGCCACTTCATCAATTAAAAAATGACGTGGATGCAACATTCCATGTCATCATTCCATGTCATCATCATCAAAGGACAAAAAAATAGGGCCAAATTTTTTCAACTCGTCTTCTTCACCTGAGTTTTTCACATCACCGGAACTTCCAATTCCTCATCGTCTTCCTCATTTTTCTTCAATTTCTTTCATCCTTCTCCCGATATGGTTGATCCGGTTCCGGTAATTGTTGTTTCCGGTAATTGGGTATAGAAACACAAATACGTATTTAACACCGATGAAAGAGGGTGTAGAGTTGTGCAGATAGATGCAGAAACAACGCACGAAAAACTTGTGAAGTTGGTGCTCGATGATAAAGTTAGACGAAATGTTGCATCTCTTATTGTTTCGGGGCAAATTTACATGTCACGGCTGAGTTATATGCTTAAGGGAAGACGAAAGGTTCGGTCAATTTACATGTCACGGCTGAGTTATATGTTCCAGGGAAGACGAAAGGTTCGGTAAAATTACATTACGGCTGAGTTATATGCTTAAGGAAAGACGAAAGGTTCGGTCAATTTACATGTCACGGCTGAGTTATATGTTCCAGGGAAGACGAAAGGTTCGGTAAAATTACATTACGACTGAGTTATATGTTTAAGGGAAGACGAAAGGTTCGGTAAATTTACATGTCACGGCTGAGTTATATTCTTCAGAGAAGACGAAAGATGGGTGTAAATTATATGTTACGGCTGAGTTATATGCTTCAGGGAAGACGAAAGGTTCGGTAAATTACATGTCACGGCTGAGTTATCATTCAGGGAAGACAAAAGGTTGTGTAAATTATATGTTACGGCTGAGTTACATCACGTTACGGCTGAGTTACATCACTTTACGGCTGATTTATAATACAGATCGGAAAGCAACATTTTTTTGGAGAAGACAATATGAAATTTATTGGTCAAATAACAACAATCAAATTAAGATTCGTAAAAATATGTTTGAGGGATACATAGGAGGAAGACTAAACCGTATGAATCAAAACATAGATAGAAGTAGAAATGTCTCCAAATAGATCGATTGAGAGGAAGATTAAACGAGAGACATGTAAAATCAAAGTAAAAGAGTAGCTATTCTTGATTTCAACTCAAACCTGTAACGAATCATGTAGAATTCCATAGATCTCTTTGATTTGGGTTCTGATTTTTGATGACTTTTTTCGTGAGTAAGGATGCGAGTAGATGTGACGAAGCTTTTGATTTGGGACCCTATGGCAAGCGTTGTGGCTGTGAGGTCTAGGAAGATCCAGCCCAATCCTGCAATTTGAAGATCTCTGTCTATGTTGTACCCAAGTTAGTTGCAGATTATTAGATCTAAAAGCTTTTCTTGGATTTGGAGACAAAAAAAGAGAAGAGGAGAAATAACGTGAGTTTGAGGAGTGTGAGATTGGTGATGTGGATTAATGACATGGATAATCAAATTTTTATTTATTATTTTTAATTAAAAACGAATTAAAAATTATTAATTAAAAAAAACTAATGAATGGTGTTAATTGTAATTACACAAATGCTCAAAACATATGAGTAATTTTTAAAAGATATATGATATTCTAATAATAAACATACTTTTCTATAACATTTGAGTAAATTTTTCAAAATAGAAACAATGAATACAAATAGATAGACTTAAATCCAAAACTATTGCATAATAATAGATGTGGCTACGAGAATTTTGTCTACTTTAAATTATATTCAATCGATTGATAACTGTTAAGAAAAAGAAGATTAGTAGAAATATTAACAAAAAATGATAAGAAAAATTTACCTCAAATATAGAAACGAAATTGCAACTTGCTTGCTTGAAGAGATAAATCTACATATACATTTTTACAGTACTTTTTTGCTTTAATTCTTTTGGATCCGGGTTTGACCCGGTTTTAGTTTGTTCGGATCTTGGATAAGCAATTTTAGGGATGTTGTCTTAATTTCAAACTGATAAATGAAGCCATGTTGTCTTTAATTCATCTACTTATTCCGTTTAATGTTTCTTTAATTACAAAGAAGTTACCTATTTTAATGGTAAATAATCTTTCATATTAATGACCCTAATAAATAGCCAATTTTAATGGATAATCGTTTTTCATATTTATGCTCATAATAAATATCCAGATTTTAACAATAAATATATTATGAAATTATAAAGAAAAATGTATTTATTTTTTAACAGTATATATATATATATATATATTATGTTAATATATATATATATATATATATATTATGTTAATAAATTTTGTGTAAATACTCCAATAATAAGCTACGTCATTTTTCTTTTACAATAACAAATTAAATATAAGCAATTCCCCATTTAAATTGCAATAAATTTAAAATTAAAATAACAATTAATATATACATTCATAAGGAAATCATAATAAAATATGTTTATTTGAAGATTATATATCCTAATCTTCACATAATCCGTAATTATGTTTTTGATATATTTGAATATCTAATATTAAATTTCTAAAGGATTCTCAAAATATTTTTTATAATAAATATTGTTTTTACGAATAATATTTTGTTTTGTTATAAAAAGTAATATTTGTTATTTTCTAAATTATTTTTGTAATTAAATTACATAAATATTAATAATAATTTGTCTACACCATCAAATGAAAATAGTTAGTTATATAATCTTTTATTTAATATTACGTAATATATATATATTTTGGTAATATTTTATGATGTGGGTGAACAAATTATTTTCGTATTTATGTAAACAAAACAATAAAATCTAAATTAGTTTAAAATTTGAGATACTATAATCCCAAAAATAAAACTAATTGGAAACTAATCGCAACAATCATTCTACATAAATGGCATATTCTTTACAACATTACTAAATCGCATTTACTGCATTATTCGTTTCCAATTATGATTACAAATCTTTGATTAATGGTATTAAACTCATATCTACATATACATTTTTACAGGTTTTTTTTGCTTTTAATCATTTGGATCCGGGTTTTACCCGGTTTAAACCTATTCGGATCTAGAATAAGAGATTTAAGGAATATTGTAATAAAAACGACATTTAAGACTAAATTAAACATACAATTCGTTTTAATCTTATTTCCTTAACTACTTCCCACATTAATTGGTTCTATTCCTTTTTATCAATAGCAGCATTAAAGATTTTCCGTTTACGAATCTTGCAAAAATCTCTGCTTAGTCCACGATTAGTTTCTAAAATAAAATCTCCGAGATATTTGATAGCATTTAATTAATACCAAATTATCATTTAATTCTACATATCTCTAACCAAAAAAACGTCATTAATATAGATAATTACACATATATTTATGTTTCCTTATTCCTTAACTTCTTCCCATATTAATAGGCTATATTACTCTTTATCTCGAGATGATTTTCGAATATTTATGTCATCTTAACTAATTACATCCACATACCATATATCATCTATATTCTCTTTATATTATGCAATAAAATATTTTTAAAACATAATTATGGCTAATTAAATTCTTTCCATTATATGGTTCCCTTCTCTAATTGAATCCATAATTCCCGCCCAAGAAAATCTCAACGATGATACCATAATTATATACTCTTCGATATTTTTCTTAACATTTGATTTTAAGAAACAAAGTTATGACTATAATTATTTTTTTTAATTCGGTTTAATGTGATTTCCTAAACTAATTACCGCATTAATCGGCTATATTCCTTTTAAATGGTTGCTTAGCTTTTTTTAAAGATTCTCTGCAAAACCAAATCATTTACAATCTTTTTCAAATAAATTTTGTTATATAACGATTTCCTAATCTTTCCTTAAACATATCCTAAACTTTCGTTGTATATAATATCTTTGATTTTCTACTTTCTCTCCAAGATATTATCAAACTATCTTAACAATAAACCTAGATGCCTACCTACCCTATAAATACCACACTTTTACTCGACTAGAAGACTCATCAAACAAATACCTCTTCTTACCCATTCCAATCTTTATTTGTTATATGAACTTTCATTTTTCTGATTCATGAATTTAATAAACATTTGATGTCTTGCGCAGATAATCCTATACAAGATGAGCAACCCATTGATGATTGCCATTATCAAGAGCATATGCTTTAAATTTACGTCAGATTCTTTCATATGGTTAGTTTTTTTTATTCACCCTATTTTTTCTAGGTAAATCTTCATGTTTAATGATAATCTTAATATATATATATATATATATATATATAAGATAACTACAGTTTGATAGCATTGATTTTTAAAAAACTTAAAAGAAAAAATAAAAAACGAAAATACAAACTATAACCCAAATGTTTTGAATTCCACTCATGCTTACAAATGAGATCAACAATTTCATACATCCAAATTGTAAGACATATATAATTGATTGTAAATTTTATTACTGTAATAATTCTTATTAAAGTATACTTATTAAACTCATAAACTCTAATTTCTATAGTATATAGTATAAATGTGGATCCAAATATTTAAAATTTATTAAAAAATTATATATTATAATTATTTAAACTTTTAAAAAAGTCTAACTTTATTAAACGTTTTAATTATTTATAATATTATAACTTTTATGAAGTTTCAAATATTATAAATATTTGAATTTTATAAGAATTTATAAGTAGTTTAAACATTATAAATATATTTATAAAAGATATTAATACGAGACGGTATATTACGGGGGAAATCCTAGATATAACAATCAAAATACAATTATGAAGTTTGGGTCGTATTAAAACTTTTATGAAGTTTCAAATATTAGAAATATTTGAACTTTATAAAAAAAATTACAAAAATGATGTTTAATTTCACGGAACGGGGTTATATAGTGGGACGGATTTAGATCGATATTAATACGGGATGGTATATTACGGGTGAAATCCTAAAATTAGCGATCAAAATACAATTATACAATCTTAAACACTAAATAAAACAAATACAACTTAAATTTTGATTTTTTAGTTATAAAATATTGACATGCGGTTTACCATATATCTATAGATCATTCTAAAAAAATCATTTTTGAATTTAGAGAAAATATAGACCCGCGGTGTACCGCGGGTTAATATCTAGTTGATGAATAAGAAAGATGATTAGTTGTTTTGTGATTCGTGACTCGTGAGGTGAGAGGGTTTCAGATTTTGATCATGATCAGAGAGTGGTGAGTCTTGTAGAAGCCAACGACGTTTTGATTTCCTCTCTTAGAAATTAAGTAGGTTAAATTTTTTGGGCCTTTTGTCTTAAACATTTTTTTATAGTGGGCCTTTTTTGCTTCAGAATTTTTTTTTTATATATCTTCCAAAAAAAAAAAACAAATTATGGGCCCTTTTTTTTTGGACCATAGGCAAATGCCTATGCTGCCATGGGTCAGAGAAGGGCATGTCTCCAACCCTTCTCTCTCTCCTCCATCTCATTTTTTAAATCTTTTTTTCCTTTTTACAGTTCCCCTCAAATCTAATAATCAAAATACTCATCAGTATAAATTTATTTTCTAAACAATATCAGGTACATAAAAATCTATGTTTTCTTCTATATAATTTGACATACACTAGATTGTTTAGCCGAGATACTCGCGGCTTGTTGTATAATTTTAAAAGAATTTTCATAATTTTGTTTCAATATAAGTATAATTAGAAGAAATTTAAACGGCTCGAACGATTTGATATCTTGCATTTACATATATTTAGTAAATACATGTTGTATATTACAAAATAAATTGTTGATATAACTCACAAATAATTTGTTTGTGTGTTGATATAAACTCCCACATATTAGTTCAAACTCATATTATTTTGTAAGTGACAAACTAAATTTGTTTTCTTATAAAATCATATGAACTTCAATCTAAATTTTTTTAAAAAAAACAAGGATAAAAATTTTATTTTGTAATTCTACTCATCAATTAAAATTCTAGTGCTCGATTTTATACTAATGGTTTCATGTTTATAGGATTTAATAAAAACAGTTTGTTTTAATTATAGATATATTTTTTTATATTTCACTCCATTTAAGTAAGAGTGCTAGGTTTCATTCTAATGATTTCATTCTAAACATGTGATTTCATATAGTTATTTTAATCTTAATGACCAAATTTGTTTAACAAAGTTCTTTTTTTTTTAGAAAAATACTTAAACCTCAAATTTCAAATAAAAAAACATTATAATAATTTTAATATAATTACCTATTGGATCACAAAAACTAAATATAATGATACATACATTAAAAATGAATTACAAATATTTATTCGAGATAAGAAAGAGGTAAGAAAAATATATTTGATAAATGTATTAGAATAATTTATTTCATTATATATTGCATAACTAAAATAAATAAATGAATATGTTGGAAAATAATCAAATATCCAACGTAAATAATAGAGATGGATCTTTTTAACTTCATTCCCTTGTTGTGCGATGATTAGAATCAATATTTTTTAATTTCCTTCACCAGTAAACCTAAAAGTTTTGTTATAACCATCAAAACTTTTATTTTACATATGTTAATTCAAAATTAAAATAAGAAAATTAAAGAAGGAATATGTATAATCTATTATGGGGTTAGGAACAAAAAAATGAGAAAAAATTAGAATCAAATTATTACAATGATATTTTCATTGATTTCAACCCATATTAAAAAATAGATACATAAATATAGTAGAAGAGGATGAGAGAATGATTACTTATAAGATGATAATCTAAAATAGAAAATAGAGATGAATCTTTAGAAAAACAAAAACACTAATGTAGAAATTAAAATTTAGAATTAAGTTTTTACAATGATATTTAATTTGGTTTTTTTAACCCATACAACAACCACAACCAAAATAATAATAAAAAAAAAAACACAAAACAATTATAAAGAAAATGATTTGAGATGTATAGTGGAAGAGGACGAGAGAATGAGAGAATGAGAAAATGGAAAAATGAGAAATGAATATTTATAGGATGACAAGTGATAGGAATTACAATTTAAAAAAATAAATATGGGAGCTACAATTCTAATTGATTGTGTGTTGAATAAAATTGAGTGGAATAGTTAATACATAATTTATATGTTTTAAGTTTTATATATTAAAGTGTGAGTTAAATGTATTTTATTTGTGGTTTAGTTGAAAATATTTTTTTTTAGAAAATCTTATTTCCAAGTGGACCAATCATGGAAGAGTGAAACCCTACTTTTAATTATTCGTACAACATATTCAAGGGACTTTGGTGTTGTTGAATCTCCTGTGAAATCTAAGAAGAAGAAAGATGAATCTGTTGTTGTTAAGGCTAATGGGAAGGAGAAGAAGTTGGAGTCTTTGGTTGAAGAAGATAAGGAAGTGGGGATTCTTGGAGGATATTCGGAGTCGTCGAATTGGTTTGAGAAGTCTTTTTTGGTTCGGGTTGTTGCGAGTCTCGGTGTGGATGAGTGTATTGTGAACTGGAAATGGAGTAAGGTGTCTGTGGAGACTAAGAAGAAGATTGAAGAGAAGATGAAGCTTTTGGAGGCTAACGAATTTGAGTTGTTGTCGTAGAAGGTAGATATTTTGAAGGAGGTGACTATGTGATTGCTGAAACTATGTAAGAAAAAGTAATTGGATTGTTTTGGTTTTTTAGTTCTTTTATCGCGGGTTTAATGGAGATGCAATGCCTCTTTTGTTATGGAGCTTAGGATTTATCTTTCTATATACGCTTATGGTTTTTAGTCTTTTTGTTTCTTGTGTGAAAATTAGCTAACAAGAGGAGTAAATGCCTTTTGGTCGATGGGTGTAACCGTGTAATGAACTTAAGACTTTGTACGCTTTGCAAATGTGCTTCCTCTTTCTAAAGTATGAAATGCAACCAAAATATAACATATACATTTAACTACAATCTTTCAGGTTATAGACTAACATAAATCAATAACCTTCACATAAGTTATTATTTCAATAATGAAAAATTGAAGAGATTCTGCATCTTGAAGTTGCAAAGTAGAAGAGGAATTAAAAGGTACCTCAATTGTGGAATAACATCACTTTCTGAGAAACAAACACAAGTTTTAGTGTCCAACCTTCCTCAAAGGCAATAATAGTAGATTGCAAGTCTTGCCGATTTTTTATGTAGGCTAGACATCTTCCTCATGTAGAAGATGTTGAATGGTTGGTATCAATATTATATATTTATCCAAGAAAGCTATAGAATTGCAATATGACATTGTGAAGCTGCCGAAAGATAAACAACAGTGGAGTGCATACTTGAACAAGAAAATGAATTTCATTTTTTGCTTCTCCAACAAGGCATTTGTGATGTCCGATCACATGGAGTCCCTTCTGAAGTAGAAGAACTAACTTAAGTTCCACATTACCTGATTTTAATACTTGCCTTCATCAAGTGGATGGATCTTTATGTTTATATATATGTACTAATGACCCATAACACTAATTTAGAGTAATAAAAACGAGCTCTCCTTCATTCTATTTGTTTTCTTTTCGTCGTTTGTAAAAAGAATTGTTTCTCCTACAAAACACTTGTGTCATCCAGACTAAAGGATGCTTTCATGAGTTTAAGAATGAGTTTGAGATTCATAAGCCTACTTTTGTTTAAACAGAATCATGGGTGAAATGAAAGTAACTTCTAATGGTATCACTTGTGATGCCGAGACCAGTGATGTGATTGGGCTAGACCTTAATTACTTTCAGCTGCTTCCATGACGGCCGAGTCCAAAAGTTGTCTTGTTAAACCACGTCTTCTCCGTGATCCGATGAACCTTGCTTACAACAGTTTCACCTCTTCATCACTTTCGGGACAAATTCCAACCAATCTTTTTACAAAAAGTGTCAAAAATTCGATATTTTATTAATTTTGAATAGTAAAATGACTAGTTTAAGAAAAGGGAAATAGAAAAACAAATACAAACAAATAAAACAAATAAAACAAACTAAAAATTTGGTGATTCTTCATTCCATATTCTCCGAAATTCCACCTTCGTTGCTACTTCTGCAACTTAGCCAAAAGCTTACCTCCTCGGGAATTCATATGAGTGAGTGACGCGGTTCTAGTTGTTTCATCGACGACGAAAGCCTTCTTCGCAACTGTAAACTTGACTGACCGATCGCCGGTGGACACAATGATCGGCAGCCTCGTGGAAGTGTTGCTTCCATGAAGAATCTCTGAAGTAGTTTTTGTGTCATATAGGCGTACATCTGACTGAATCATATATTTTTGCCCCCTCGATTCCATCTTGCGGGAGTTTGTTACAATGAATAATGCGAGAAACGATGAACTCTATTTTTTTTTGAATTTTTTAAAATATAAATAAATAGTTTTGAAATTCAGTTATTTTTTTTTATGTTTATCTATGTGTGTGTATGTATGTTTATATGTATGTATGTATCTATGTATGTATCTATTTATGTATTTTTGTCAATATCTATTTATGTATGTATGTATATATTTTTGTATGTATGTATAAGCTGAGAATTATATCACCATTATATACATATATAAATAAAAAATTTCCTTTTATTTTATTTTTTGGTTAAACTGATTTGATATTAGAGTTTCAGATTTTGGAGGTTTTACTTTTTAGAAAATAAAACATATTCAATACCCTTTTGTTTTTTCAAATTTCAACCAAAATAAACATATTTAATTAATTAAATAAGCACTAACAAAAGAGTATTGTAACAGGATAAAACCTTATTGTGGGCTATAATCTTCACATATTTTTTTATTTCTTCTTTAGAGAAGTTGTTCGATTGCATGACTTTCCTAAAACTATTGTTCTTACGGAAATGCCAAGTTCTGAAGCTACTTTTGAAAATTTTTGAAGGTTACATTAGGTACTAAGTTGTTGTTTTCAGTTATCCTCAAACTGAGGTTGTAAATAACACTTGGTATCTTTTTTTTCACCGATTCATTGCTTTTGTGTAGACTTAATTTTCCAAAATCTTCATATTCGCTGACCAACACACCTATATATTCGTTGAAATTTATGCGGAAAAAAAGTTCAACTACTTTGAAATGAAATTTATTTTGTTGCTTTTGATAATCATGAATCAGATTTCTTAAAACATTTAGATGTATAATTTTAACTGAAATATATATTTTCATCTTCCAAATATTGAGATTGATAGAGAACCGTAGACATATTATAGAACAAAATTATTTTTTGAAGGGTTTGGAAATTAGAAGTGGATTTGTATACTATCTAAAAGGCCTAACTAGTTTTCTGTTTTTAGATAATATTTATAATTTCTAACTCGAAAATTTATAAAGTCATTCAAGAAAAATTGGTTAAAAACTACAAATTGTTCGTAAATTGATTAATAATCTGATACATGTGACCCCAAGAACACAAGGTGGAGCTACAAAAACGGTGGATCTTGCTTGGCCATGTCTATTTTCTTATGATATGTTTTACTGATTTGATTTTTAGTGTCCAAGTTTTTTCGAAAAATTCTTCGTCCCCAGGTGTTTTCTATTTAAACCTATAAGTTATAAACAAGAGATTTGTTCCAAACACCTAAACCCACACTCAGACAAGTAGGTGAAGATGTTTAGATGTTTTTATAGAGGAAAATCGTTGTATACTTATACTTTGTGTAATGTATTTGGCAGGCAAATTAAAGGAGATGTACCTTCGTTGGCGGTACGTTCTCTTTTTCTGTTTTTGTCTTTTCCCATTGGTAGAGGTTGTAGTTGCTTATCGTTGTCAACCTGCATTTTAACTATCTGGAAAATGAAAAGGAGATTAAGAGTGGTTATTTGTTGCTGCTTCTGTAAAATTTTATTAAAAATGTGTGATGCGTGTTTTATTTCGCCTCAAAGTTTTCCCTTAGAGACTACACGAAATACTGCAAGTGCACAGTTAATCGGTTGTAGTATTTAAGGATCGATCCCACAGAGACTTATAAGTACGGTACGAATTCAATGGAAAGGAATATGTCTAAGACTAACAAAAGAGAGGGGTTTGGTTTTTGGGTTTTGTCACTAAACGAAATCGGAAAATAAAAGCAATTAAAACGAATGAAGATATCAATAAACGAGAAGTTGGGTTTCAGGAAATTCTCAGGGTATCACGGATTGGGTTATTCTAGAGTTTTAAACAAAGGTAAACCTATGCTTATTAAACAGTTCATGAACTACAAAACACTTATATAAAACCGTTTGGTTTATGACCAAACGATTATCTAAGTCTAACAACTCCGTTACTAAACTAACGCATGCAACGACGAGATTAGACCAGTATGATTAACGAGTTCGATTATAGTTCGTAAAGCCATATAACTAAGTGGTGTGTACTTTTTATAACACGATACTCACATCTAGGCTAGTAAACGCGGATCTATACACTATTGATGCATAAAACCACCTAAGATCAATTGCAAGTTAATTACTCAAGCAATATGCATTAAGAACAAACCTAGAATGAAGAACAATATGACCTAAATATAGATCTAAGAAACCCTAGAAAACAGATCCATGAATCCCCTTTGAAAACCCCTTATACCCAACAAGAGATCTACTCACACATACTCAAAGAACACAACATCATATGAATAAGAGATTGCATAAAAGAGTATGAATATAGAAAAAGGGTTTAGAGATCTTCTCTGGAAATCCAGAGTTTAGGATTCTTCTTCCTTAAACAAGTAGAGAACAGAGAAAAGAGATGAAGAGAAAGGTCTTGGTGCGATCAGGCGGTGAACGGCGGCAAGAGAGGCAATCGGAGAGCTTTGGGAGGCTGCTGGTCGTCTTCTCCTTTGGAGGCTGCGAGATTATGAGAGGCACAGAAGGCACAACCCTAATTAGGGTTTTTAACTTGTATTTATAGGCCTCGAGAAGTAACAAGTCGGTTTAGGGTTTTATCGGCAAAACTACGTCGTTTTGATAAGTGCAGGGACGAGCTGGCTTAGACAGGTCACGAGGCTCCATGACCGGGCTCACTAAGAAGCTCCAGACCGTTCACGTTGGGTTGTGACCGGTCCCAACTAAAGCTCCACCACCGGTCGCACGCCTTGCGACCGGTCTCGGACAGGTTGACTTCAATCGGCTGTAACTTCTGTTTAGCAGCTCGGATTGAGTTGATTCTTCCTCCATTGTAATCTTGACTCTTCTAGCTTTCCATAGAGTTCAAGATCTCCAAATTTTCTTAAAGGTAAGGCCTCCAAGGGACGCCTAACTTTTGGGGCTTCGAATGTGTCCTGAAACGGGTTTTGCTCGTCTTTTGGTCCATTTTGCTTAGAAACTCCTAAAACCTTCTTGGCTTCATAAATACTTGAATATCTCCTCTTTAGCCTTGAAATCACACCAAACACTTCCTAAAACATCATAAAACAATAACAAATATGGGCGAAAATCCCGTGTTATTAATGTGAGTATCACCTTTAGGGTTATGTGGATAGCTATGGTTTCTGATTATATTAGAAATAGAGAGAAGGAGAAGGAGGTTTACACTTAAAACTTGTGGGATATTTGTAATTTATTACGAATTATTTGGTCAGTGATTAAATAGGTATGTTTTTGTAAGTGGAGAGGTGAACGGGTGCTTTATTGAGGGTGGAGTTATGAATTCCAAACATCACTTCCGTGTGTCATGGACAATCCCCATTGGTTGGGAGCATATTTCATGGTGCATTGATGCAAGCATATCCTGGCTTGTAAATGGTCTACCATCGTTATGTTGCTTATTTAACATACTTTGATTGGTTGTTTAATTTGTAGCTTTTTAAAAAAAAAAGTTTCTATGTCCAAACAAGAAGTGAAAATAATTTGGTAGTTGTAAATAGAACGGCAGAAAATTTAATTTATTTTTTGCTTTTTTGACATCGTAACAGAGGTATAGGGGAACACATAAATCTTTTTATGTACAATTTTTTACACTTTGAAGGATTAATCAATTGTAGTTTATTGGTCAACGTAGATTGTAAGTGAAGGATTACTCAATAATAGTTTATTGGCTTCCTACGTCGACCATTGTAGTGGGTTTGGGAGAGAAAATAGATTAGATTGGTGTAGAGAGGAGAAGTTTTTGTTTCATAATGTAATTCGAGTTTGACAGCACATGAGTATATTTTAGCTATTATTTATTAAGTTATTAAACATAGGGAAGAGTAATTGTTTAGATTGCAAAGAGAATTAACGTTGATTTAAAAGTAAAAGAAAGAAGGGGGATTAGCAAAAATACCCCTTTTCTCATGCCCCTTTTCAAAAATGCCCCTTTTCAAAAATGCCCCTTTTAGATGTCCATTTTCAAAAATGCCCCTTTTTAAATCTGAAATTTTTATAAAGTTTTATTTGGTTTATAAGGTACTTATGGATTGTAACTACTACTTGAAGACTCGATCCAAGTATTTATAAGGTTTTATAAGGTGTTTTTAAAGGTTTTACAAGTTATTTTAAAGGATTTTTAAGGTTTTTCAAAGGTTTTACAAGATATTTTAAAGGTTTTTAAAGGTATTTAAAATGCATTTATAAGGTATTTATAAGATTTTAGATACATAGAAATGTAGTTTGTGTATGTTTTAATAATATTACATACATATTTGGGTAAATCTTATATTTTTAAGAGCATTTTTTATAAGGTTTTAAAAAAGGGGTATTTTTGAAAAGTGGCATTGAAAAAGTGGCATTATTAACAATTTCCCAAGAAAAGAAACATAGTTTGGAGTATTTTTTGGGCTGTAGGCAAAATACGCTGACAATATGAAATTTGCATTAAAAAAAATTGAAAACATGAAAAAAAAAAAAAAAAAAAAAAAACGTAACGAAAGGGAAATAATTAAAAGGTGGACATAAGAAGTGACATTTTAGTTGTCGAGACAGGCACGTTTGTCCTAGTTTCCATTTGACGTGGCGGGGTTGTTGGTATCGGATTTTCCTCTGTCAGTCAACATCCCCTTCTTTGGGGTTTTCTTCAGACAAATCAGTAGGAAAGGCAATATTGGTATCAATGATGCAGAAAAGTGTGATAGTTTGGCGAGAAGTGTTAAAATTGTACTTTGTGAGCTTGATCTGGAATTGGTAAGTGCTACCAATGATATGCTTAAAACATTCTGCAGTTATGGTGTTGATTCTTTCACATGCATCATTTCCTGCAGCCTGAGATTGAAAGTGAATAATTTTAGTTGTTTGTGTGTTAGTTTAAACAGAGGAGGGTAGTATTATGGAAAAGTATACCTCAATATATTCATTTAGGACATCATCAGCTCTCCTTCCAGTAATTTTTGCGGCTTCACTGTTGAGGACAATAAAGGTTGCTAAGTCACCGTTTTTTTCACGCACTCTTATTTCAATACGGTACTTGTGGATTGTTGGATTTGGTTTAGCGTATGTGTTATTTATTATGAGTATATATTCTGACGAAGGAGGATCATAGTTCCCTAACATGATAAGCCCGACATTGTTGTATTCCTTGCAGGTGTTGCAGTACATTGATGTGTCTGCCTTTTCAAGTTTTTTTTTTGCGGATGCTACAAGAGATGTAGTACCATCCATATTGTGGCAGTATGTCCAAAACTGTAGCAAAGCAGGTGAAGCTAACTTCCTAGATTGGTAATAAATTTCTTTTTTAATTAGTAAGAAGTAAAAATGAAGTATATTGAAAAATAATGGAGGGTACTTTGAATATAACCTGTGGATTTCCATTCGGTAGGAACTAGTGTATTTCATTGAATGTGACTGTCTCTTGTTTTGTGAAAGTAGAAGAGGAACTTGCTATAGTTCGTGTGGTTTTACAATTATCACCTAACCTGTTGTTGGGAAGTTGGTGAGTTAGATATCTGAAATATGGTTTTGGAGGAGGTATAAGTATTTGAATGTGCATACCATGTAAGAAACTGTTTGGTTTCATCGACATCAGTGTCAAAGAATAGACGCGTGGATGATGTTGAGCTGAGAGACACTGTAACTATAGAGATTTTTGCGGATTATACTATAGAAATGCATAATATTTTAATGGTGCAAAAAACTGGAGGTCAGTTGGGAAGGATACATACCTCCAACTGTTTTTGGATTGACAGTAGTGAGTAGCAGGACAGTTGGTTTGACTTCACTTTTGTTCCACCTTTCTCTGAACGACGCATCTATGTTTCCCCAAAGATATATGCGTATGGTTTGACTGCTGTTTGATAGGAGTTTAGGTTACTTAGCTAGTATTTTGATGACATGTAATTTTTGAAGGGGAGATGATATGATCCATTACTCTTTGAGTAGTAGGTGTAAGAATACTCTATCGCTTGATCTGTTGCCTTCAACGTGGGGGGGGCTGTTTCCATTGTGGTAGGAGAGTGTAGATTTTCACCAGTAATTAGCCGAAGTTGTCCAATGACGTCTACAATATGCAGAAGTAGAAGGAGTTATTGTGAATATTTATTTGAATAGCCTAAGCAGAACTGTTGGACTTGCTTACCAAAGAGGTCAATATTTGTGTCGACAATTGCAGAAAATTTTTCAAAAGTACGGAATCTAAACTTCTGCTCGTCAATTTGATGATCTCACAAAGTCACGTTTACGGTTGACATCTTCTCGGTGAATCAGATTCCATGTTTGTGGTCGGAGACTTTGTAGATTTTTTTTGCCGGGATGATCATAAACTTTTTGAGCTTGTAAACGGAGTTCCGCTTGAGATCCTCTTGGTAGCGGAATAGCCAGTTTGCATATATGAATCATTGCACTGCATTTGAGTGTGGGCTGAATGATTAGTTTGGAATCGGGTTGGATTTGTAAATCTATTGAGAATATTAAAAACATACATGGGAGTCTGTGAGAAGTAGTTCTAGACCCCTCAGAGCATCTCCATCAATCAGACACTGTGTGGGTGTCTCAAAAATACTATTTTAATCAATTTATAATAAATAGGTTATTTATTTAAATTATAAATTATAAAAAAAGAATTTGGCCAATAATAAAAAAACAAGTGGAGACACAGTTTCTCAAAGTTTCTCAAACCAGAAACTGTGTCTACACTCTCTCCTACTTTTATATTATTTTCTATTTTTTTAATCTTGAGACATTCCTCCAGACATTACTGTTGGAGATGCTCTCAATATGTTGCCTCTCTTGAAATTTTGGGCCACCCAGAAATGAATTAGACGGACTAACACTTCTTCGTCACAGAAATCTCCATCAATCTCATCGAAAATCTAAAAGGTGAATGGTTGGGGAGACTGTTTTGCTTTTTTTGGTGTCATGTTTTGATTGGAGTGACTGTTTTTTTTTTTTTTTGCTTTCTTTGTGTAATCGAAGAGCTGAGGTTTTATAGGGTAAGAGATTCTCAGAAGAGGCCATGATTTTGAAGGTAGTGGCCATAAATTTCGTTTGTTGTGAATAAATGGGGGAGTGAAGATGAGAAAATGGGGTATTGATTACGGTGGCGAACTGGCGCTGGGAAGCTGATTCGATATAGGTTAAAACAATGGAGGCGATGGCTGGATGGTGAGGGTGAGAACGAAGGGTTCGTGGGTTTTTTTTTTTTAACTTTGGACTATTTAGGTTTTGAGATCGGCAAATTAATATTGGGTTTTAATTTGTTTTTGTATGGTGGGCTTCTATTAGAGCTAATTGGTAAGAGTTTGGGCTTTGTCGTTTTTTTTTTTTAAAAAATACAATTTGGAAAGAGTATGGGTTTTTATATGTTGGGCTTCTATTATATTTTATTGGAAAGGGAATTGGGTTTTGTTGGTGTCGGATCCCGCACTAGTAGACCGGGACCAACCAAAGATTGCCACGTAATTAGAGTGGAGGCCTGTAAAGGGTAAGGCCCATTAAACCATGGGTTTAATGGATATAATCGAAGTGGGCATCATCGCGGAGGAAGCTCGAAGTGGCCTCATCTCGGGACGTGGTCCGAGGTCAAAGTCAAGACAGGTTCAAAGTAATTTGGGCCCAAAAGGCAAAGCCCACGAAGATCGAAATCAATGCAAATTCGAACGTTGAGCATTAAACTCGAAGACCAAAACGGACACATTTAAGAGAGAATAATTGTGTTTAATTGAGAGTTAAATGTCATTTGTCAATATAAATAAGAGGGCTAATAGCCATGTAAAGGGGACGCAATTTTTCTAGCAAATACACTATAGTCATTCCTATTACAATTCATAGCTTTTTATCATACTTTTGTCCTCAAGAATAATCATTCCCACTAAATAAACAAATATTCAAGTGTGTGAATCCGACATCCACATTTTGGCGCCGCCTGTGGGGACTAGAAGATTCTTGAGTTGTCAGATTTCTTTCACTACATTTCCGAGATAAGCAGCAATGTCTGGAGCAAGCATCCCTGACTCGTCAGTAGCCGAAACTCTCAAGGCCATGCAGCAAGCCATATCAGAAATGTCGCAGAAGTTCTCGGATGTGGAAAAAGCTGTGGACACGCTTAAAACAACCCAGGTATCTCTTGGTCAAAGCGTCAATACTATTCAATCTCGTGTTCGTTCTCTAGGTGCAGGAAATACGGTGGGAGTTCGAAGAAGTATGTTCAGTACGCCAAACTCCCATGTGCGAAGTGAAACCAACGAACAAACAACTCCTAACCCAACAATTCAACCGGATGTGGAAGAAGAGACGCAGCTCGGAGATGGAAACCAGCTTGTAGATCAGTATGATCAGGAAAGCTTCGACCAACTCGAAACCATGAGAAAGGTTAGCCAGGAACTAAAAGAAATGAAATCAAAGTTCCACCAGGCCACCAGTTCGGAGCCGGACATCAACCGAGTCATCGAGGAAGCTAGGCGAACTCCTTTCATTCCGCGAATTGCAAATTTGAGAATCAAGGATTCTCGGAAACTCAAACTGGATCCGTACAGTGGATTAGAAGACCCAAAGAGCTATCTCGCAGCTTTTCTGATTGCCGCTCGAAGAGTCGAATTGGATGAAGCTGATGAGGACGCAGGATACTGCAAACTCTTTTCGGAAAATCTTTGCGGTCAAGCACTAATGTGGTTCACTCAGCTGGAACCAGGCTCAATCAATAACTTCGACGAGTTGTCGGCTGTTTTCCTGAAACAATATTCTATCCTCATGGATAAAAGCGTTTCGGATGCTGACCTTTGGAATCTAGCACAAGGGCCAAATGAGTCACTTAGAACTTTCATCACCAAATTCAAGGGGGTGCTGTCAAAACTCCCAAGAATCTCGCAGCAGTCAGCTCTATCTGCCTTACGAAAGGGTTTGTGGCATGACTCAAGGTTCAAAGAGGACCTAATACTTCACAAGCCAGACACGATTCAAGACGCACTTTTCCGTGCAAATAACTGGATGGAAGTAGAAGACGAGAAAGAAAGTTTTGCGAAAGGAACAAACAAGCAAAACCAGCAGTCACCTTCCCTACCAAGAAGTTTGAACCCAGGGAGAACCAAGGACCAAAAAAGTTCGGATCGCAACGCCTCAACAATATCGTCGGGAAGCAATTCCAAGGAAAAGGAAGGTCGAACACTTGGATCCGTGACGAAAGTTTGTATTGTGACATCCATAAGGTAACCGGACACTTAACCAAAGACTGTAGTGTCCTCAAAAAGCACCTCGCAGAGCTGTGGGCCAGTGGAGAACTTTCTAAATTCAAGATAGAAGATTTCGTGAAAGAATATCACGAGGCAAAAGATATCCCTAAAGATCAGAATTTAAAAAGACCTAGGCAATCCAACGAAGAAGAACCTAGAAGTTCGAAGGGAAAAATCAATGTGATCCTTGGAGGTTCCAAGCTTTGTCGAGATACGATCAGTGCCATAAAGAAGCATAGGCGAAATGTTTTGTTTAAAGCGAATCTGGGCGAAGAAATTGACTTTCCAGGCGTGTCAATATCATTTGACGATGAAGAAACACGTCACCTCGAGAGGCCTCATGATGACGCCCTAGTCATTACCCTAGACGTTGCCAACTTCGAAGTATCCAGAATTCTCATTGATACGGGCAGTTCAGTCGATTTAATCTTTTTAGGAACTTTGGAAAGGATGGGAATCAGTCGGGCAGACATAGTGGGACCTCCGTCTCCTTTGGTGGCGTTCACAAGTGAGTCGGCCATGTCTCTCGGGACGATCAAGCTGCCAGTCCTTGCCAAAAGTGTGTCAAAGATAGTAGATTTTGTTGTTTTTGATAAACCGGCAGCCTATAACATCATCCTTGGGACTCCGTGGATTTATCAAATGAAGGCAGTCCCCTCGACATATCATCAGTGTATCAAGTTTCCAACTCCTAGTGGAGTGGAAACAATTCGAGGAAGTCAAGAAGCTTCAAGAACGTGTTATCTAACCAGTCATCGACTGAAGATCCAATAGCAATTAACGAAACCTGCGAAAAAGGAAATAATTCCAAGATTTCCTAGTGGGCAAAAAGAAGATGAGGTAGTAATCGAAGTAGTATTGGAGGAAGACAAACCAGATCGGAAAGTCCGAATTGGAGTCACTTTGACTGGCGAAATAAAAGAAGCTTTGATTGAACTTCTAAGGAAAAACAAGACATCATTTGCATGGTCAGCGGCTGATATGCCTGGCATAGATCCAAGCATAATTTGCCACAAATTGAACGTGGATCCAAGTTTTAAGCCTGTGAAACAAAAGAGAAGAAAACTCGGAATAGAGCGAGCAAAGGCAGTAAATGATGAAGTGGACAAACTATTAAAAATAGGATCTATAAGGGAAGTACAATACCCGGAGTGGGTAGCAAACACCGTTGTGGTCAAAAAGAAAAATGGAAAAGACAGGGTGTGTATCGACTTCACCGATCTCAATAAAGCATGTCCGAAAGATAGTTTTCCGCTCCCGCATATAGACCAGCTCGTGGAATCTACCGCAGGGAATGAATTATTAACTTTCATGGATGCCTTCTCGGGTTATAATCAAATAATGATGGATCCCGACGACCAGGAAAAGACATCAGTCATCACGGACAGAGGTACTTATTGTTATAAAGTAATGCCTTTTGGTTTAAAAAACGCAGGTGCAACTTATCAACGGTTGGTCAATAAAATGTTCCATGAGCACCTCGGGAAAACAATGGAAGTCTACATAGACAATATGTTGGTTAAGTCTTTGAGAAAAGAGGATCACATTAAGCATTTGGAGGAATGTTTCGAAATTCTCAACCGATATCAAATGAAGCTGAATCCGGCGAAGTGCACTTTCGGAGTTCCATCCGGAGAATTCCTTGGTTATATTGTGACAAAAAGAGGAATTGAAGCTAATCCAAACCAAATTAATGCCTTTTTAAACATGCCATCCCCGAAGAACTTCAAGGAAGTACAACGTCTGACTGGTCGAATTGCAGCCCTAAACAGATTTATTTCAAGATCAACGGACAAATCTCTACCTTTTTATCAAATTCTTAAGGGAAATAAAGGGTTCCTTTGGGATGAGAAGTGTGAAGAAGCTTTCGGACAACTTAAAGCATACCTCACCACTCCACCAGTATTGTCTAAACCCGAAGTGGACGAGAAGCTCTATTTGTATGTTTCAGTGTCAAAGCATGCAGTTAGTGGAGTCTTGGTCCGGGAAGACCGCGGAGAGCAAAAGCCGATTTACTACATAAGTAAGTCAATGACAGATCCTGAAACAAGGTACACAATGATGGAAAAACTCGCACTTGCGGTAGTAACTTCAGCCCGGAAGCTGCGCCCATACTTCCAGTCTCATCCAATCGAAGTGTTAACCAACCAGCCACTCCGAACAATACTTCATAGTCCAAATCAATCCGGACGATTGGCGAAGTGGGCAGTGGAACTAAGTGAATATGATATAGAATATAAAAGCCGAGTCAGCATGAAGGCTCAAGTTTTGGCAGATTTCCTAACCGAACTACCAGTGCTGGGCACACCGGAGCAACCAGAGAATCAGACTTGGAAACTGTATGTAGATGGATCTTCATCAAAACAAGGATCTGGAATAGGAATCAAGTTGGAATCTTCAACATCGGAAATTCTTGAACAATCATTCCGTTTATTTTTTAATGCTTCTAACAATGAAGCAGAATATGAGGCACTAATTGCCGGACTTCGACTAGCACAAGGGGTTGGAGCGGAAGAAGTGGTTGCTTATTGTGATTCACAGTTGGTAGTTAATCAGTTCAATGGCGATTATGAAGCGAAAGACCTAAGAATGGAAGCATACCTCGAAGTAGTGAAGGGTTTTTCAAAAGACTTCAAGAAATTCGAACTAATTCGCATACCTCGAGGAGAAAATACAACCGCGGACGCACTTGCCGCATTAGCGTCAACATCAGATCCTGAACTAAAAAGAATCATTCCGGTTGAATGTATCGCGGAGCGAAGCATTAAAACTGACAAAGAAGTCCTCGTTGTTACAAGGTCTCGAGCAGCAGCACGTGAACGTGGCGAGCCCGAAGTCGAATTGCCACCTGCTAAACGGAAGAAGTCGAAAAAGCACAACAAGGAGCCAGATATACTTCCAGAAACTATTATAGAGACGGAACCGTTAGTCGAAGATGACCATCCCGAAGCAGACCTTGAACCAAATGAACATCCCGAACCGGAACCACGAGTATTTCATGAGATTGACCAAATTCCGGCTAAAGATTGGGGGGCTGATTGGAGGGAGCCAATAAAGCGCTACATCATGACAGGTGAGCTCCCGAAAAACAAATGGCAAGCCAGGAAAATGAGAATCGTTAGCGCGAAATTTTGTCTATCAAAAGATACATTGTATAAGCGAGGTGTTAGCGACCCCTACCTATTGTGCATCTTTGGGCCCGAAGTCGAAATCGTCGTGAGAGAAGTACACGAAGGTCTGTGTGGGAGTCATGCGTCTGGAAGGGCCATGGCTTTTAAAATAAAAAGGATGGGCTATTATTGGCCCACTATGATCACGGATTGTGTCAAGTTCGCTCAAAGGTGTAAACGTTGTCAACTCCATGCGCCGATGATCCATCAACCTTCGGAGTTATTCTCCTCCATTTCTGCCCCGTACCCGTTTATGAGGTGGTCGATGGATATCATTGGACCATTGCACAGATCAACTCGAGGAGCACAATACCTATTGGTCTTAACGGATTATTTTTCAAAGTGGATTGAAGCTGAAGCATACGCTAGCATCAAAGATTCGGCGGTGAATACTTTCATTTGGAAGAATATCATATGCCGACATGGGGTTCCATACGAGATAGTTACTGATAATGGGCCACAATTCATTTCGCACGAATTTGAAGCTTTTTGCTCGGAATGGGGAATCAAGGTCAGTTATTCCACTCCAAGGTATCCACAAGGAAATGGCCAAGCCGAAGCTGCGAACAAAACAATTTTGAGCAATCTCAAAAAACGCTTGAGTCACTTAAAAGGAGGATGGTATGATGAACTCCAACCCGTCCTATGGGCTTATCGAACAACCCCTAGGCGACCTACCGGAGAAACTCCGTTTTCCCTAGTTTATGGCATGGAAGCAGTAGTACCGGCTGAACTCAATGTGCCTGGTCTTCGCCGAACAGAAGCACCATTGAACGAAGAGGAGAATTCAGCAATGCTCGATGACTCGCTGGATACCATTAATGAAAGACGAGGTCAAGCCTTAATTCGGATACAAAATTACCAGCAAGCAGCAGCTCGATACTACAATTCCAAAGTCAAAAGTAGACCATTCTTTGTAGGCGACTACGTGCTAAGGCGAGTTTTTGATAATAAGAAAGAAGAAGGCGCAGGCAAACTCGGCATTAATTGGGAAGGACCTTACAGTATTACCGAAGTGATTCGAAACGGTGTTTATAGGTTGAAAGACTTAGGAGGCAGTCCAGTCCAGCGACCTTGGAACGTGATCAATCTAAAGAAGTTTTATGTTTAATACGCATTTTATTATGTACATGAACTACGGTGTGGCTTGATCCCGAAATGGGTACGTAGGCAGCTCGAAAACGAGTTCAGCTATTAATGAAAATTTGTTTTATTTCTTAAAGAGAAAAAGCTCGACTATGCGAACATACAAGGCGAATAAGATTCGACTAGGCGAATGCACAAAAATTGGAAGCAAAACATTTATTCAAACGAACAAGACAAAGTATCGATCTTCACACACTTCGAGTTAGGAAAACCCTCCCGGAGAGCAGAACACTTGAACCCCTTGGCCCGCGAGGTCAAGAACTGGCATCATACAATCTGGAATACGAGCAAAATCGGAGATTCCGAGCTCAATCCACTCTCCGGGGTGGGAATTAAGGATGTGAAGATCCCTTGATATCGCAGTAACCCTGCGTTGCATTCGATGAATCTTCTTCCGAAGTTTTTTCTTTTCAAGCGAGAGCCTCCTGTGTTGAATTGCAAGCGCTTTGATAATAGCCATCGCGATCTCCCGATCTCTATCTGGAAGGTCCTTGATCAAAGCGCATGGAGCTCGGATCTGAGATCTGAAAAAGCCGCGAAATGGAGAAGGTCGTCTACTTGGAACATCTGGAACATCTTCATCTATCATTCCGATCCTGGAGAAGTCCGGCATAGACTCTGAACATCGAAGGTTAAAGTCCATATCTGCAGAAGTAAGAAGAATAGTGAGGAGTGAGGAGAAGTTGAAGCTGTAATTTATAGGGATGTCGTATCCCTAGCAAACTGCGGATTCAGCCTGGAAATAGAGTGATTCGCGGAAAGATTTATGCCTTTAAACCGAACCTGCATTAAAAGACGTATCTCCAATAGTGATATGAGAATTAAAGGAGTTGCAAGTGTTTCCATAAATAAAAGGGGCCGAGGCCCATTACGAGTTCAAAACAAAAGAAAAAAGAAAGAAAAGAGAACAGAGTTAGGGAACATTCATGGAAGGGGCTCAGGAACAGGCTCCTTCATCGCCGGTTTAATGTTCGAAGTGGACGCCTTGTTTTTGGAATTCACTTCGGAATCATACCGAACACGTTTCCGATGAGAGTTGGCCTCCTCCTCGTTCTCCTCTTCGCTATCAAGTGGGGCGGTATAAACTGGGGCATTCACCGGTCCCTGAACTTGACCCTTAGCACGGAGATACATCCGAAGCATCCTCGGGATCTCTGCGATAGAATCGAAGTTCCTCCACTCCCATTGAAAGGGGTCACTCTCTAAGGCTCTCACCTTCCTCTCCACTCGAGCAATGCGAGCCTCGAGTGTTTGCCTCTTAAGACCCAGCCGCTGCCTCTCGTCGCACAAACGGCGATGTTTGTCGACAACCTGTCACCAAAAAGAGTAAATTAAAAGTGAAAGGCATAAGGTTTTGGTCAAGAGAGTTGAACTTTGACCTTGTCCATGAAGTCGTAAGCCTCTTTCTTTTCCCTCGAAGGGAAGTGGAACACAGCATGAGGAAAGAGAACGCCGGCTGGCTCGAAGCCATCACCGGACAAGAACAGAGGGCTGCCAGGATCGATGGGGACCACAATTTCGTTCTCCATTGCTATAAAAATTATCGAGAGAATTTTGGAGCTCTTTTGGAATAAGTTAGAGGCAAACTTGCCTCTATTTATAATAGGTCTAGGGTTTATCTTGAAACCGTAAATTTAATGATGATAGTGTGCCCGAGTGGTTAAAACTGTTTTTGGAAATAGAGAAAGGCAGTTATTGCCTTAAAGACGTACGGCTTTCCCTATTTCCCAAGGAAGGGAAAGAGCAACCGTCGCATTTAAGGCAAAGGGCCCATTAAGCACAAAATTTTTTAAGGCCCAAGCCCAACGAATTCACCGAGTTGACTAAACCCGAAGTGGGGAACTCGCGTTAAGCCGAGCTCAGTTTTCGCATTCCAAGAGAAAGGTCTGATCAGCCTAAAAATCTCGAAAAACATAGCCACAAGGCCAAGAAGTGTTAAAAGCGGACTTTGCAAACCCGCATAAAATTTTAACCAAACCCCCTTGGGATCTAAGCCTAAAACAAAGAGGTTTAAAAGCCTCCTCAGGCAAATATCTTGTTCAAAAGAAACTAATAATAAAGCCTCCTTAGGCAAAAGCAAAAACATAAAGAGTTAAGTCTCAAAAAAAAAAATATATATATATATAATAATGGGACAAGCCCCAATTCGGAGTGGACGCAGCCACTACGGGTCAGCAGACACTTCGGCCTCCATTTCGGTTGACGGGTTTTCACCCACCTCCTTGGCCGGGACTTGATCAGAGGAAATTCCTTGCTCATTCCCTGCGGTACAAACATCTCCTGAGATGACCTTCGGTGCAGCAGGAACTTCAGACGGAACGACGCTTTCTGTCTCACTTGAACCTATAAAAGACGGTTCGGGTCAAACAAAAGGGGAAGAAGAAGGTAGTAAGCATCAAGAACCAGTGTTTACCTGCCCAGTCTAGACCTGATTCACTTAGGGGAGGAGATTCAGTAAAAAACTCTGCAAAATCCTGAGGGTTGAAGGACGAAGCGGGAAGAGCTGCCAGACGATTTTTCTTTTCAGATAAACTAGACGACAGCTCGGATCTCTCTTTCACTTCGGAGAAATCGTCATCGTGGATTTGATCCAGCAAGATTAGGTTGCTCTCGTGCTCTTTGATGTCTGACTCCAGATCCGACTTAACCTTCTCAGTTTGAATAAATCGGATGGCTCCTTGAATCAACTCCATCCCTCGTCCCTTTACCTCTTTTCTAGCCTTCGACGCCGACCTTGCCAATTCGGAATCACGCAACTTGGTAATCGCATTGTACTTCGCGTGAAGTTCAATGAGTTGGTTATTCAGGGTATCGGCGGATGATTCGGACTCATGAAGTCTACCCTGAACACCAGAAAGCTCGTTCTGTAGTTGGTAATTCTGGTCGTACTGGTCCTTCAGCTCCCCCTTTATCTTCTCAAGCTCAGATGTGAGGCTGCCTACTTGATCTTCCAGCTGTTGCTTAGAGCCCGAAGATGAGTGAAGGTCGGTCTCAAGGGTAGTAAACTTGCTTCTCCAAGATTCAATCTCCTGTTGCTGGCTAAGTAACAGACCTTCATAGTGTTCGACCATGTCGTTGAGTTCGCTGTTCGCCTGGCATTTTGTATAAACTCGAGATGATGAATCAGTTGGAAGGCTAACACAAAAGATGAATGAAGTAAAACTAACCCGAGATGAGTGATGCGCATGAAGCAAATAGCGTTCGCGAATTGCAGGACGCCACTTGTCGAACTCTGGCAGACTTAGACCCGACCGGGTCTTAAAGCACCGAAAGACGCTACCTTCTTTCTCCATAACTGCGAAGGAAGAAGAAGGGAAGTTGTAATATTTTGAGTCAGGATGGAGTGAAAACCCTTAAGGTTGCCTAAATCATTACCTGTAAGCGATTTGACCTGTGGGACAAGGGCAGGTTTTGACTTCGGGGAAGCATCTTGAGATTCAGAACTTTCCTTCCGAGGAGATACGTTCCGAGTAGTCTTCTCGCCATCATGTTTGGGAAAGGAAGACATGTCAACAGGGGCAGGAGGACCCATTGATTTAGATGGAGGAGATGATCGGGGTGAACGATCAGTCCGGGCCCTCGATTTTTCCCTATGCGGGGAAGAGTCACTGCGAGATGACTTAAGTGGAGCGCTGCTAAAGTCATCTCGGGGAGGTCGAGGAGAGTCATGACGAGGAGATCGGTCTCTCCGAGGAGAACGATCATTACGACGTTCACGGCGAGGTGTTGATCTATAAGCAATGACAGATCTAGTCCCCTCGGTGCTGTTGTCGTCAACCAGTAAAGTCCTGCTGTAGTCCTTCTTGTCAATGGCGGCCGCAAGGAACGCCTTGTTTTCATCACAAGCCTCTGCTATCGGCTTGGAGAGCTTCTTACGCTGGGCAGCAAGGGCCCGAGCTGACAATCCCTGAGTTGAAGGAGGAGGCGGAAGACGATGAAGGTGATTGGGCGGACTCATCCTGAGTTTTCGATTGGCTTCAATGAACCGATCGAGAGTAAAGGAATTCCAAAGGGTTTCCCCTCTAAGGATTTTCTTGAAGAAATTGACGAATTCCTCAGTTGGGAGAATTGGAGCAATGAAGGCTGCAAAAATGAAACAACAAGTTTGATTAGCAAAATAATAGGGTGATTGAGAAAGTGTCTGTGACCTATTTTCTACCAGGCTTTGCAGACCACTTCGATGGAAGTACATCGGAAAGACTTCCAATCGAAGCAGGAGTTTTCTTAATCAGAAACCAAGGATGGTGCCAGTTTTCATCCTTGTTCGGGAGATGCGAGATGATGTTCCTATTAGCGTTCGGATACGCCGAAAAGTACCCTGCCTTCTTCGACGAACTTCTCACACTTAGAAGTTCATTCAGCTCGGGAACCCCAATAATGTAGCCAGCTTCCGCCGCAACGGTTATGATTCCAAGGATGGTTCGGAGGAGATTGGGGGTTAGCTGAGGCAAAGCGATCTCAAGGTCCGCCAGGTACCGAACTAAGGCTTCGGGAAGAGGGAAGGTCAATCCACAGCCCTTGAAGTAGATTTCATAAACACAAAAGTAGCCGTCGCGGTGGTTTTCCGGAGACTCTGTAGGGTCAGCTATTTGAGCTTCTGCTATAATCCCAGGGGGAATCTGGCAAAGCCCCTTTAATCTTTCTAGGGATTGAAGAGTACAGGTGGATCTATAGTGCGGACCAGCAATATCGTTAGGACGAGTGCATTCGTCGTTGCTAGGACGCCTCTCGTCGTAAGACGGAGACTCGGGTCTGTCGGAATCAGAAGTCATCGGGAAGAATGGAAAATTCGAGTTTCAGGAAAAAGAAAATTCGGCGAAGGAGACAGAGAAACTTAGCAAGAAAAGCAAAGAAATTTTTTATCAAAAGATAAGAGTGAAAAGGAGGTTACCTCACGCAAAGCTAAGTGGTAATGATGGAACCGCCTCGGAAGACGTGGGGAAAGTGGAAAGGTTTTCCCCGTTTTAATAGTAAATAATTAAGACACGGTCGTGATGGTGACAGATGTCACGCGATCAAATATGGGAAACGACGAAATTAAAGGATTGACAAGATCTTGGCGGGAAAATCAGAAGATCCCTCAAGCGCAATCTTTGGTCATTAAAACATTAAAGTCCTCCGAACTGGAATAAGCATTTCGAAAGACTTGGGGGGCTAATTGTTGGTGTCGGATCCCGCACCAGTAGACCGGGACCAACCAAAGATTGCCACGTAATTAGAGTGGAGGCATGTAAAGGGTTTAATGGATATAATCGAAGTGGGCATCATCGCGGAGGAAGCTCGAAGTGGCCTCATCTCGGGACGTGGTCCGAGGTCAAAGTCAAGACAGGTTCAAAGTAATTTGGGCCCAAAAGGCAAAGCCCACGAAGATCGAAATCAATGCAAATTCGAACGTTGAGCATTAAACTCGAAGACCAAAACGGACACATTTAAGAGAGAATAATTGTGTTTAATTGAGAGTTAAATGTCATTTGTCAATATAAATAAGAGGGCTAATAGCCATGTAAAGGGGACGCAATTTTTCTAGCAAATACACTATAGTCATTCCTATTACAATTCATAGCTTTTTATCATACTTTTGTCCTCAAGAATAATCATTCCCACTAAATAAACAAATATTCAAGTGTGTGAATCCGACATCCACAGGTTTGTCTTTAGAGTAGTTTTTTATTTTTCTGATGTGGATGGCCAAGAGGCCTCAATTAGTTTTTTTTATTAGTAAAAGATTTGTTTTTCAAACTACTGAAAAATTTTATCATGGATACTCTACAATTTATTCCATAGATAATGAATTGTGGACTTCTAATGTAATTTTAAATATATTCTGGTCAAATTTTGGTATGAATTTATGACGTTTTACAAAATACAATAAGTAACATGTTTTTTAGCGATGCTATTCTTCGGTCATAACTTCAATACACCAAAATATTTGTGGTTTTAATGCAAATAAATACTCCCTCCATTTCGTTTTAATTGTCGTTTAAGGTTTTTTCACACAAATTAAGAAAAACATTCAATTTTCTGTTTTAATATATTTTATAAAAAATTTCATTGGCCAAAACATTAAAACAGTAGGGATAAAACTGGAATTTTCACCAAACATTTGCATTGAAAACATAAAACGATAACTATTATGAAACAAAATTTAAATCCTAAAACGACAACTAAACTGAAACGGATGGAGTATATATAAAAATAAACAACTTTTATTTTTCAGCTTTCTTTTGTCGAAATTAATCGGTATTAGTATTGAGAGATATCAACAACCAAATATATTTTGATATGAATAATAATATTCCCTCCGTTTCGTTTTATTTGTCGTTTTAAAGTTAAAATTTTGTTTCATATTACTTGTTATTTGTATTTCTGACAAATTTTCTAGTTTTAGCCCTAGTTTTTAAGCTTATTAATTACTTTTATCAAATAAAATAATGTATTAATTAGGGGTAAAATAAAAAATTTAATTATTTTTTAATTTGTGTGAAATAACCTATAACGATAAGACCATGCCCAGTGGTGATATTTTCTGAGTATCATAAGGCCAGAAAATATTATTTAATGGACCAAACAACCTTTTTGGGCCTGAGCCGTATCACTGGACTGATACTTATGATACCCAGTATCAAATGACGAGGCACGTGATGATTGGCGTTGCAACGCGTTTTGGCTACAGAAAAAAAAAAAAAATCATTGCATCTCTTCGATCCTGCCTTCGGTCCCTCCGCTTCTCCTCACGCCGACGATTTCGAGCTCTCTCACGCCGGCGATTACGAGCTTGTTCCCTGACGAGCTAAGGTAAATTTGATTTCGTTTGCAATTTAGATTCAATCCCTCCTAATTTCTATCTATTTCTCTGATTCATGCTTACGTTTTTGCCAATCAATGGATTTTTGTATTGAGAGTGTTCTGTAATATGGGTTTCTTCGATTTCAAGTAGTCCTTTTTCGTGTTTCCCTCATGTCGGGTTTAAACCCATCTTCTCCGTGAGTTGTTTCATAGTGATTTCTCTAACTAAGGTTTTTACTTTAGGCATTAGAGCTTACTTATTGATTTTGAGAATTGGGTATTTGAACTTGCAGAAGTATAGGGCCTTACATTAGGAAATTTTGGTATTTGAGCTTACTTATTGATTTTGAGAATTTGGGTATTTGAGATTACTCTCTTGTGTTCTGCTTTTGTATGTTTCCGGCAAGTATTCATCTTCTTTAAATCTCAAACTTCATAGAATCGTGTCCTTAAGATGTTTAATGGTTTTCCTCACTATGTTTTAAGGTGAAGTGTGTGTGTAGTGTTTAGGATTTGTATATCTACGGCAACTTGTTGATGACTTTAGGTACTCAACAGTCAACACTTGAATCTTATCTTTACTCTACACAAATTTTACTTGTTGATTTAGATTCTTGTCTAACAAGATTTGTAATCCTTTCTCTTTATCTCAGTGGTATCAATGATAAAATGTTTTGTCTTTATCTCAGTGGTATCAATGATTCTGGACTTTTGTTTTAATTTCAGAACTTTCTTTTACTTTGATTGATTTCTAGTTGGGGTGATGTTCTGAAGTTTGAATGATCAAGTAGCAAAAGAAGACCCTTTGAACATCTTTGTTCTGAAGTTTTCTGTGGTTTAAAGCTCAAAGTCTGAAACTTTTTTGTGCTTTGTTGATGAGCTCTTTCGAGGTCTCATTTCATTCTTTTGTGCATACAGTTCACTGAAATGATACAATCTCTTTTTGACAGGATCATTCAAGGAGGACCTGTGAAAATGGGTCTAGAAAAAAAGCTTTAGCATTGCTCTTAAACTCTAGTTTCAGTCTATTCAAAAGAACAAAACTAAAGCCAAGACAAAGAGTTTTCTGATAAATGGATTCTCTCAATCTTTTGGATGAGGTTTTGTCTTAGACTTGTTTTGGAAACTTTGTTGTATTGTGTTACTTCTTGAGCAAATATAGTCTTCTAACATTTGGCCATCGAATCTGCCAAAGGTTAACAAACCACTATTTCTTGTCTGTAAATTCAAAGAGTCATAAAACTTGAACACGATTTGGGGAAAATCTTAATGGAAGTGTTGGAGGAAAAAACCTGTCAAAGAATGTCGAAGACTTCACATTTAAAAATAAAAACTAATCTTCACATTTCATTAGTTCTAATAAAACACATCGTGTTTAATAGATTAATTAATTCAGGTTCAAATTTTGGTGTATTTACTACACTTGTATAATTATTAAAAATTAATTCATTACCCAAAAAAAAACTAAAAATTATTACTAGCTAAACAAATATTTTTTATGGCCAATCGAGCTCAAATATGTCATGAACAAACACATCGAGAATTGAAAGAAGATTTGATTGAACATATTTGGCAAAAATGGAGCCAAAGTAATTGACTACAATCGACTAACTTATTTTTATCATCATGTTTATTTTAAGTTTTTTTGAATTTTATGTTTTATTTTGCTGAAGTATATTCTACGTTTTTTTTATTGTAATATTACCTTTTGTAATCCTATGTTTTAATATATTAATTTTTGATTTTGAATTTTTTTTTAATGATACTTAAAGCGGTCTCACCAATACAAACATATTTAGTAGGAGTATCAGAAAAAATCTCAATCAATAAACAAATATTATAAATAATACTAAAAAATTCCTAATGATACTATATCAGTATCACCAATAAGTATGCTCTAAGTAATATCAAACGGCGGGAGTATGTGATATCATATGTCTACGAGCTTTAAAGGTTCATGGAATTGAAACTAGTTATTCCATAAAACATATACAAACAACGGTATAATTTTCGAGACAAATATATTCCAAACCATTTTATTAGCCTCACTAGCTTCGCTCTATTTTTAGATATTATTAAAGTTAGAAAATACACAATGAGGTCTTTTAATATTTCTATTAAACCATACGAAGACACATCTTCTTGATATCTTCGAGCATACTAATTAAAAAATATAGCCTCCCATGTAAAAGCCAGTATAACTATAATCCCCTGAGCCACACGACGGGGCCTCAATTCCGCTGCCTGGAAACTTCTCAGCAATATTTGCAGCTGTTCTCTGTCCTGAGCCGCCACCGAAAACGTGTGGATCATCATCGTCTAGATTCCACAAGCTGCCCCACAAGTGACCTTCATCGATCATAGAGTGGTCGGATGAGGTTGTTGCAACACTTTGAGGCATAGAAAATTGGTCATCGAATAAACTAGTCGGGTAATACAAAGAGGACTCTATGTTTTGATCGTTGTCGATATTCATGTGGTCTTGGGACACTAGTTGAGACTGATGATTCTGCGGTTGTGCTTGTGGTTGCGGTTTAAGAGCCACTTGTTGTTTCCGGGATAGAGATCTTTTGACTTTGTCTTGCTTCGAAGAAAATTTTTCTTTTTTCTTGTAATGTGTTCTCCAGTAGTTTTTTATTTCATTATCTGTTCGTCCTGGTAAATATCTTGCGATTGTAGACCACCTATATATATTTTGTAAAAATGATATGTAAATTTCCATGAAGAGACTAAACGTAGGTACACTAATACAAATGTATGATCATTAAAAATATTTTAGTCAAAACTTTGGGGTAATTGTATTTGTTTCTTTATAGAAAAGCATTTCTAATTATATAATATCAATCTATTATGTAAGGTTTGAGTTTACCATTTACTAGAGAATTTTAAGAAAAAAAAAAAAGAGTAGCTTACTTGTTACCCCAAAGGGAATGAAGTTCAAGGATGATTCCTTCTTCTTGAGGAGTGATTTGTCCTCTCTTAAGTCCTGGCCTCAAGTAGTTCACCCACCTTAGTCTACAGCTTTTACCACTTCTATTCAACCCTAGTTTTTAATTCCATGGAAACAATGGAGCACTATAAATGGGTTTGACATATAACATGGATATATAAAAATGTAATGCAACTTGATGATCTTTATCTATATATTTTAACATTATCTCGACCAAAATGCTGGAATAAAAGAGGTATAATATATGCAAAATGTTCACAAACTGATCAAAGTCAACTCCAGAAAACAGGGAATCATGAGATCATCTTGTGATTTTCGAAAAAAATAAACCCTAAAAGCCTTCCACCATGAAATATTGTTCGCTTTGTTTTTGTGAAAAGTTTTGAGACTGCTTATAGATTAATAAAAAAAAAAAAGATTAAAGAAAACAAGAATGAAATATGTAACCACGAGCTTAATAAGGTCAACTATACCCCATATCGTATATGATCTCACACTTATCATTTTTAATCGGCATAAAAGCATGTTTTATTTAGCTCTATTTAATTATTATAAATTAAATATAAATTACATTGAAAAATAATTCAACTAGAAAGAAGATCATCAAGATCACTGGTATAGTTCGATATGGATTCGTTTACTAATTTGTCTACGAGATTATGATCAAGCAAAGAAGAAGATTATCTAAGTTCTTATAGCCATGATTGAATCAAAATAGTTACCTGCACACTTAGCAACAGTGCTCCATCTTCCTTCACCATGCGAAGTAACATACTCCGCGAGAAGCTTATCTTCTTCAAGTGTCCATGGTCCCTTTCTACATCCTTGTTGTTGATGTTGTTGTTGATAAAGATCATGATCATACTTTTGATGATGGCCTTGAACTCCCCAATCTAGCATACTTGTTCAATTCTTAACACTCTTTCACACACAAACCAATACTACCACTTCTGTCTTTGTGAGACTGTTGCTTAATTAATTTGCTCTTCTATGTGTATGTTTATATGTTTGTGTCTCTGCTTGAACATGTGCGTGTGTATATAAATAGTATGTGTATCTCCATGTAGTCTTGACAACAGTCACTTCTTACTTTTTGTGGGTGTTTGTTTGATTCTATATATTTTATTTTATTTCATTTACTTTACTTAGTTAACAATGTAGCATATGCATTATCATTAGCCTCATCAATTATAAATTTTCTTACTTAAGTTCCTCAATCACGGAAACAATCTTGAGAAGCCACTATTCTTCGAACAAGTGTCGATACCATAATGAGAACCAGCTCATTATTTTCTTACCCAATTAAGATTTTACAAGTACCCTCTTACCAAAACCATACATAGATCCGTACTATAAAATTATTCGTCATCACCCAAAAAAATATTCTTGAACAACAAGGTTTTGTCTTTGGACACTTAAAAAGTTTCTTATAGACATCATCACAGAGGCATAACTTTGTTCTGGATTCAGTTCTTTGGGGAAAAATATATATTGTTAAATATATGAGTGGGTTGTCTTTAAATTCTCGAAAAGAACTTATGAGCCAGTAGAATCTCAACATCTGTGTAATAAAATAATGGAAAAAGAGGCATGCTTTAAGAGTAATTTGTGATTAGTTTATAAATATAAAATTATAATTATGCTCTAAATAATGGGCCTAATGAAGTGTATACTAAATCGGTCAATAAAAAAATCAGAAAATGCCTTCCATACAATAAAGTATGGGATGACTCACCTTGTATCCATGTGGCCTTTCGGCTATACGTATCAACATTTATGGCAATGTTAGGGTTTTCTTGAATTGGTTAAACCGATTAACCAAAGACTAAATGATCTTCTGTCTTTTTTAATCTGAATGTTTAAACTTTTTTACTTTCAAGATTCTAACTTGAAAACTAGATTAAGAAAAAAAAAAGTTCCCTTAGCCCCCAAGGTTCCAACTTCAACTTCAACTTCCCTTAATTTATCATAATTATGATTTTGTTTTTGTTTTTTTACTTTTTAATCTTTTTATGGTTTTGCATATTCTTTTTTTAAGAATTTGTTTAATTAGAAAGCTATTTCATGTAGCTTTCACTTTACATTTTGAAGTAGAATTTTTTTGGTCGATGCTATCAGATAAGCATCAAAGACAAAATCTTTAATGACGTAAGAACTAGGATAATTTTTGCTTTTAAAGAAAAAATATATATAAAGCTATTCTGACAAAGACTCTACACGTATGGACAACATTTTCATAACAATTATGCACAACAATAATTTGAGGGAAAAAAAAAAGCACCCTCAAATTATACAATTAAGTTAATATAAGTAACCAATACAAATTTATATTGAAAAAGAGAAGGTGTCTACTGACATCAGATATACAACGGTTCAATTGGTTTAAATGCAATGGTATGAGGATAGTTACATTTTTGACTTCTCGCAATAAGTTTTTACTGCATTGTTAATTTTTGTAATAGATTTTCTCTAGTATTTTCAGTTACGTCGACTATTCGACTCTTTTTTTTTTTTTATCATCAATCCTAATGTATCTATGTATGTTTATATACATATAAATATGTATTTATATATACTACATATATGTATGTATGTATGTATGTATGAGTTTGTTTCGAACAAGATACACAACTCGAGGGAAAAAAATTTGAACTACGAATCTTGAAAACAAATACTCCTTAAAACTAAATGAAATTGCCAGGTTGTCTTACAATAAGATATATTCCAGATATACTTTATAACTAAAACTAAAACAAGTAAAATTTGTTTTAAGATTTTAAAGCTTCTAGAAAGATTATCATGGTACATGGTGCTGGACCCTTTTAGTAGTTCGTCACTTAGATTGCTTACTATTATAGCACTATTTATGTGCAGATATAGAAATGAAATTTCTCCAACTATTGTTAGCAACATTTGATTATTATTTTGGTTTCTTTAAAATACATTACAGTCCGTTGGTCCACAATTTCTTCATATCAAAATATGTTATATAAATCTATTTTCGTGTTGATATTCGAATTCGTAATTTCAAAACATATTTTTTCTTGAAATGCCATTTTAAATGTAATTTTTTGTTGATTAATAAAAAAGAATATTTGCAAAGAAAAACCAGCGAAGAATGAATCAATATAAGAATAAGATCATGAGAAACTCTTTAATGAGATCATGTTTTAGATTGTATTGTCGATCATGCGGATGATGAGATGATTAAGAGGATGTGTATATTTGTTTGTGATGTTTTCCATACGTAATACGTGATATCTTGTGATTTTAATGTTTTTTGGGCCTTGCTTTACCATTAAACTATGGCATTTTCATGACATTTAGGTTGTTTAGATTGCATTTGCATCAAAATCTTTGATTTTAGGTTCTTGGAGTGGAAATTCAAGTTTTGGAGCACTTTGAGTCATTATTTGGAGCAAAATGGAGAAGAAATGGTGAAGCAAGAACAGAAGGCTCTACGGTGTCAAGCTTCGGCCATAACAAAACCGTAGGATCCCTATGGTCTCAAGCTTTGGTCAGATGCCCACCGAAGACGCCCAGACGACTCAACGGACAGAAGCAACTTCGGGATTGTGCTTCGGTTTGAATGTCTCCGAAGTCACCCTTCGTTCTTTTCCTTCGGTCAAAAGCATACTGAAGTCGTCTTCTTTATAGTTGGATCCAATTTGCAACCGGGTCAAAACCCGGTTTGTTCCGGGTTGACCCGTTTCTTTTATGCTTTGCTATAAATACTCTTTAACCTATTTAGAGTTCTCTTATGCTTTGTTTAGAGATCAAAAACTTCTCTTAAGGTTTCTTTCTAAGTTTTTGTATGAATCTTTGGTTCTTAAGCTTAAATATCAAGTACTTCTTTTAAATTCTCTTATCTACCTTCTCTAATTATGATTTCACAAAGATCAAACTTATTGCTTTGTGTAATCATGATCATGAGTGAGTAGTCATTTAGAGTTCTTGGGTTAAGGTAGATTAGGATGGTTTAGTTGTTAGGTTATGGAGTTTAGGGCTAGATTACTTAAGATCTTTACTTATTGGTTGTTTATAATGCTAGATTAGCCTTGATCATGTTGATTTAGACTTTAGGGATTTCATGCCCGGAAGGTGTTCGATGAAATTCCCGAACCAAAACCTTTAAGTGCTTTACATTCCTTACCTTTGGAAATTGTTGACTAGGGTGTTAAGTGGCTATATAGACTTGTTTATAATGCTTGTTAGTCAATTGATTGCCTTTGGAAGAAGTTGATGATTAATTGATTAATAAATGGACTAATGTCATGGAAATGTGTTAGTGTTGCTTAGTGTTCTATGGCCTAGGGATCATTGCTTATTAGAAGTTGTTTGAAGCTCCATAATCCACTTCTTAATCATTCCTAATCAATTCCCTTTAACCCGAGAATTCGTCTTTAGTTATCGTTTAGTAATTCGTTAATTTTCCGCTTTGTTTACTTTCGAAACTTGTTAGTCTTTTGCATTTTGCTTTCATTTGTTTTGTTTTGCATTGTTTGATTGTTATTTACTTTGTTGGTCATGTTTACAAAACCAATCATCTTATTAGCCTAGATTAAGCTTTTGCGTGTATTCCTAGTGAGTTGATCAATTGCAAATTGTGGTTCGATATTTAATTGAGTAAAAAATACTACATCAATACGTAAGATGAATAATAAATACAGGATTATAAATTTTGTTTTCTTGTCTCTCTCAATCATTTGGTCTATTGCAAGATTAATTTTCTAAGAACCTAGCAATTAACTAATTAGGTAAGATACTAAGATGAAACATATACATAAGGCTTAATTAACTATTTATAAGGATCAATTATTTTAGTACTATAAGAAGAAACTTCGAGATGTGACTATGTGAGTAAACGGACTGTCAAATATAGTTTCTATTAATGCAGTCTTGGAGTAAGTTTAAAGAAATGTTTGAACAACTAATCTTTAAATGATTATGAGGTTTATTCTTTTGCTAACATCTAAATTCATTATATAATATTAACATGATATATGATTAAAACAATTATTAATTTGATTAACTATGTCAGATAATCAAACAATTACATAGTTTACTTTTTCTTATTACCATTTACTTGCTTCTAATTTTCTGTGTTCAATCACAAGTCCATGACGGAAACTTTTCAAAGCTTTCCTTAATTTAAAATCTTATCCGGTGTATCTTTAAGTTTTCTAAAATTTACAAGTCGGTAGACGACCAGTTAAGTACAAGATAAAACTAAAATTTATGATTTTAATCATCTACAGAAAACTTATTTTGCACCCAAAAAAAACATCAACTACAAAGTTTTGCATTAAAACTATGATATTTTAATAGATTGGTCTATTGATCACATTTATGATCAGTAAATATATGTTTTACGGTATAATCAATAAAAACATATATCCTTAAATTATATGTAATATAAATTAATAAGCCTTAAATCATTGTTGTGACATCATAAGATTGTAGAGCTGGTCGACACCTCATACGTTTAAAAAATTAGATGTTTCGATCATATTCCATACCAGAAGGACCACAACTTATTAAATACAGTAATGGTATAAAGTAAATAAATGAAATAATATATTTTGACTAAAATAAATTGAAAGACTTGAGGTTCGAGATAGAGCAAAGACCCATTGAAAGTAGTTTGAAAACTTGTTGCTAACGTGTATAGGTCCAGCTACCTTACTATTACTAAAAGAAATATTCATTAATTATTTAGTCTTCTTAAAACAATACTATTAATTATTCAGTCTAATGTCCCAATTATTAAAGTATATAAAACATTAAATTTTAAAACAAGAGAATGTTATTTTTGTGTGTTAACAAGGCAAGGCTCACGGGGATTTTTGTCCATTTGACAATCTATACTATTAAATCTAGCCCAAAACACATATACTAAAAAAATGCATCAATAAATTCAATTGTTTTAACATGGAAACACAAATTCATAGTTCACATATACCAATCAAATTTATTTGTAATAATTTGAAAATTCAACATTAAAAAAAATTAACATGTGTTTTAGTTTCACCATTGGTAACAAACACATTTAATCTCTCAATATTTAAAAATAAATATTTTTGCTCTGCTAACGTGGTAGGGCGACACAAGAGGCGACTTAGAGTTTTGCTATCGTGCATCCCACTTCTACTTCCGGCAGGTTGGCCGCCTCTGTTTTCCCGATCATGTCGCACCCAGTGGTGGTGGAAGGCTCCCCGCTGAGTCAAGAAACCACAACGGTGGTGTAGCAAAAATCTTCTTATTCTGCAATTGTTCGAAGTAGGCCGAGTCTATCGAAACATGATTGGAATAATGTTAACATCAGTACTTAAAACACTATTTTAGCAGCAAAGATCCAGATATCCGAAGTAGGCCGAGTCTATCGAAATAATAAGCATTTAAGCTCAATTCTTTCTTATACTAATTCAACAAAATCAAGCAATATAATTTCAATAGATCCAACTATTTTCAAAATTGGTGCTTATTGAAATTTACGATCCATATAACATTGATTAATAAAATGCTTTAAAAACTGAAAAAAAAAATCTAATTTTATAGAACAGAAAAAACCTATATAACTATTTCTTTTTTTTTCTTTTTTTTTTTAAAATTGAGAGTGGTTGTTTACAATCTCTAATTTGGGAAGCTCGGTGTATGCAAAACTCTATCCTAAATCTCTCTTACCTATTTTGATTTTTTTCCTTTCAGTAATATCATCATGGTATTATCCGAAGATTTGATGTCGAAATGCTCAGAACACCTGAGTGCTTACAAATCCGCTTGTGAAGAACACCCAGACCTGAAATCCTTTGATTCTACTCTTCAGCAGCGAACCAAAAAAGTGATAGACTCGCTCACCGCCAGAGTAGAGACTAGGACTAGGTTTTTGTCCCAATACGCAATACACATGGAGGTCTACAAGAACCTACTTGAAGTTAGCCAAGATGTGGGAAACTTCATTCTTGAAGGCGAAGACAATGTGTCGGAGCTCTAACATCTTTGGTCAAGGCCTATTTCAAAAATACCATGAAGAATTTAGAGATTTTCGATAATGTAATGGATTGTATGGAGAAAGCAGATTTAGGCCAACATAATATTCTAGAGGCCGTGGCACAATTTTACAAAGAGTCGGCATAAAAGGTTGTTGGTGGCAAAAAGAAGAGGTATCAAAAAACCTTGAAGGAGCTGAAGAAGTTTGAAGCCATGGGAGATCCTTTTGATAGCCGCGAGCTCATGACTCAGTTCAAGTTGATCCAAAAGCAGCAGGAATCCCTTCTGGAGGAACTGAGTGAGGCTAAAACAAAAATTTTCTGAGGAACTAAAAAAATTTTCTGAGGAATATACTAATGCAAAAAAATGGAGAAAATACTTAAATATTCTTTTTGGAGCTGCGTTTTGCATTGTTGTCATCGGATCAATAGCCGTGGGAGCGTCTTTGGGCTTTGTAGGGGCTCTATCATTACCCGTGATTGAAATAGGATGGGTAGGCGTCCATACTTTCTTGGAGAAACGGATGGATGCTCTGAAAAGACAGCAGGAAGCTCTAAAGAGACTGGACGAAAAATTAACATCGGTGGAGATTGGCATAGAAACCAACGAAGAAGCAATAGGGACCGTATATGTATTAGTCCACCAGCTAGAAAGAAACATCTCGTCTATTTTTGACATATGTGGATGAGGCTATTGAGAATGAAGGAGATAAGGTGGACACGAAATTACACCTCGACTCAATAGGAGAAAGTAATGGAACTAACAGAGAAAATCAGGGAGGTTGGTACAACTATTGCTAATCATAGCAAACTGATCCTTGAGGGTGAGATATCATGTTCGGGAAAAGATCAATGGTTCTGGAAAATATCATCGCGGTTGAACGCTATGGATGTCTATTGTTCAAGAGTCTCAAGACCCATATTTCCTATGTTTTAAGCGTTGTAGCTTTTTATTTTACTTTGTAACGTTGACCATCCGACTATCCGAGAGGATTGATTGATATGTACCTCTATCTCGTATGCATTATAATTCGTGAAATAAAGTTTGAAAAAACTTGTGTATTTTTTACACATTCATCTTTTCACAAATTAAATGACCCAAAACATTTTGCTTTCTAGATAAAACCACTTTTGCCTTTCAACCCTTAGGCCATCTCCAATAGTAGAACCCCTCACGGGGTTCTTAACAAAAAAATTTAATATATATTTTGCTTTGTTCAAAGTTAAGAATTTCATTAGGAGTTCTTTATTTTTTTCTCCTCCAATGGTAGAATCCCTAATGGAGTTCTTAAGAATAAATAATTTAAATTTTGTAAAACAATAAGTGTTTTTTTTTTTTGTAAATATATGAAAAAGTGTTGTTTGTGTCAGGCCTTTACCAAACAATAAGAACAAATCTTGATCAGGAAAATCTTGCCAAAAATAAATGTACCGTGCTCTGAGCTTAGAACCAATGCTCTACCCTTAAGTTACAATCTAAAACAATCATAGTTACTGATATTGCTAGAATATAAGGATAAATAACAACGATAAGAATTGTTGGTCACCTGTCTTTGTGCTTCCCGCTCTTGTCGCTTCTTCTCTTTCTTCTTTGATGCTCTGGCTTGGGATCCACCAGCTTCATCTTCATCTTCACTCCCACTGATGTTTTCTGCTTCACATATACCCAAAGAATTACTCTAAGGCCAATAGTTCACTTAATTCCATGACCTTTCTAATCTTAAACTACATTCACAGCAAGATAGATGACAAATGTTTTTAATTTTTTTTTATAATTCTTGAATAAACTCTAACCAATAACACCTCTTTACATAAGGCTGCCTCAAATTACAAAGTAGCATAAACTCAGTCCTCAAAAGTCATCCAGTTGATGCAGCTAAAAAACACACGATTTCGAGAGAATCTGACAAACAACGGAAAAACATTCAACTCCACAATCTACACAGATGCTTATCATGTGAGAAACATGCCTCTCAACTCTCATAAACCTAAACAAAACAAACTCACAGTAAAAACTGTTCGCAAGGCCCCTGCTGCAGCCCTCTGTATTTTAACATCCGGAAAATTTGAAAGCTCAACAAGTGGTGGAACCACTTTCAACCAGCTAGTACATTGGTAACCAGGCTATTTGACAGAGAAAGCAAACATCAATAAATTTCAATCCAAGCTTAGTACACCTAAGATAGTTGCAAATCGCCCATTTCAAAAATTCTAATGCTAACTTCCAACAAAGATTGAAACTACACAACATCTCTTCAGAAGCTTAAGTCCATGTCTGCCTAATTCTAATTCTCTTTGGAATCCAAAATAAAAATTATCCAAAAATGTCAAAACAATCCAGGAACGATCAGAACAAAATCAAAGACGCATTTCCGACTCATTTCTCCTCTCAATTCGACCGATCGAGATGTGTCGGAGAGATTTAGCCATTAGAGGCTTCGAGAAATTAAGAGAGACGACAAACATGAAGAATGAAGAAAAACACGTTTTTTTCCTTTGTTACTATTTTTGATCCAATCAGAAAGCCACACGTATGGATTTCTTAACAATCCTTAAACTCTTAACTTAGACTATGTAAATTGGTTTGTTTTTCTAACATCCTCTTTTTTTGCTTTTTATACTCCACCTCTAGGGGAGGGCATTTCGGTTTAACTTCGGGTTCGGTTTGGGTTTGGTTCGGTTCAGTTTATTTGGGTCTCGTAAAACTCTAACCAAACTCAACCGAAGTTAGTTTGGTTTGGTTTGTGTTTGGGTCAGTTTATGTTCGGTTCGGTTCGGTTTGGTTTGGTTTTAATTCGGTTCGTTTTAGTTCGGTTCAAAAAATCAATCAATATAACCAGGGGTGGGCATTTCAGTTTATCTTCGGGTTCGGTTTGGGTTTGGTTGGGTTCGGTTTATTTGGGTCTCTTAAAACTCTAACCAAACTCAACCGAAGTTAATTTGGTTTGGTTTGTGTTTGGGTCAGTTTATGTTCGGTTCGGTTTGCTTTGGTTTTAGTTCGGTTTGTTTTAGTTCGGTCCAACATAACAAAACAAAATTCGTTAATTCATTGTCCTTTCAAATTTAAACATTGAACTTGATGATATTTAAGATAATTAAGCACCAAGTTCAAATTGTAAGTTTAAATTGAATAATTCACCATGAAAAGAATAATTCAAATGAACAATTACATATTTAGTTATCTATAATATTATTAATCTATTAACTAATTATTTAAATTAACACCTTGGGTTATCGGTTCGGTTCGGTTTACCCATTTGGGTTGAGAAGAAACATACCCGAATGGTTTGAGTCTAAGCTTGGGTTTGGTTTGGGTCGGTTTGAGTTCGGTTGGGTTGGGTTTGGTTCCGTTCGGTTAAAATCCCCACCCCTATCCACCTCACATTCTCTTTCTTCCACATAATCATTCAACATCTATTAAGTTTTTAACATCTACAATGGTTTGTTTAATAATATTTCAACATCATACCCCACTATTTTAGTATTTTTTATCTCATATCTTATTTTTATTGTTACATATTAATAACACTTAATTATCAAGTAAAAATAGATTAAGATAATTAAAAGTTAAAGAAATTTTAAAAATAGTTTTGTCTTTTATTTTAAAATCTTATTGTTTGCGATCCATTTTTCTAAAAGTTTAAACAAAAAGTTTTTGGAAGATAATTAAAAGACTATAGGATATAGACTTTTTTCTATATCCAAATCAAATGAAACAAGTTTCTAATTATAAAGGAAAAAAATTTGATAAATTTTGATACAAAAACCATTAAAAAATAGTTTATTAGACAATTATTGATTTTAAATAGTTAGGATGAGAAAAAAAATCTTAAAAATTTCAACATCCAGTAAAAAAAATACATGTCACATGTGGTCCCCGATTTTTTTTTTCAACATGTTGAATCTTTCAACTGTGTTTAATCCACATAGGATTTTTTGCTTTTTCAACTCCCTCATTGCAAGAGTTCAACGGTTGAATAATTTATTCAACAACACCATTGCACATAGTCTTAGAACCGTTTCATAGCATTTTTCTTGGTTTTGCTTTAATTTTAATTGTTTTCTTTTAAGAAATTTGTTAAAAATCTCCTAAGAAACATCATTGGAGGTGCTCTTTTCCCTATTATTGAAATGATATCACAATTAACTAAACCAAGAGTAAAATAATTTCTTCTTTTGAAATAAATATGAATCTTCAAATATGATATTTTTTTACCCTCAAAAAAATAATTAAGATCAGATCAATATGTAGACTTCCTTTGGGATAATCATAAAACTCGCAATCAATCTAAGGTATATGGTCTAAAGTAGAAGTTGAATAAACACCAAGTTATCAAGCATCTTCGAGCGATTTTAACTACGTGGAAACACATTTACAAACGTACGTATCATTATCATAAAAATGTTAGCTAAGAAGCTTAAACATTTAACATAGGCCTGCGATTTGTCCGAACCGAACCGAACCGAGATTTGGTTTATTCGGATTTGGTTTCTCGGTTTTTCGGGTATTTCGGAATTTAAAAGCTGTTCCAAAATTAACCGACTAAGATTTTGGTTCGGTTCGGTTCGGACACGGTTATTTCTGTTTTTGCAATTCGGTTTTTCAGTTTAATAAATTTGGGCCAAAACTATTTTTAAAACTGGGCTTACTCAAAAAAATAAAACAAAAAAGAAGAAGAAGCTTTGGTCTCGACTCAAGAATCACACAGCACAAGGCAGAATCTCTACTCATCATCTTCTCAACAATCTAGTAAGCTCGTTATCATCGTCATTGCAATGATTCATCAGTTTTCGGAGACACCGGCGGCAAGGCAGTTCTCGAGTATAGATTTGAAAGGCGAAGAAGATGATGATGATAAATGATGGTGAATCGAAGAAAAAGAAGATGATGGTGATGGATGGAAGAAGAAGAGAAGCTGTTGGTGATGAATCGAAGAAGAAGAAGAAGAAGCTCTTGGTAATGGATCGAAGAGGAAGAAGGAAAAGTTTAAGAGAAGATGAAGATGTTGATGATGAATGTTAATGAATCGAGAAAAAGAAAGAAAAAGAAGAGCGGCTAGGGTATTTTTAGATTAAGGTGTGTCTTTCGGTTAACCGTTCGGTTCTCTCGAACCGAACTAAAATTATCGGTTAACCGAACCTAAATTAAAACATTTCCGATCGGTTTAACTCAATTAAGTGGAACCGAACCGACTTGTCCAAATCTCGGTTCGGTTCGGTTCGGTTCAAAGTCCCAAGCCTAATTATTTGTCATGAACTCTTTTTTGTTGTTAACAAAGTAAGCAAGCTCCTCTAGTAAGAAGATATAGATATTGATATTTCTATTACTCAACTGAAAGGTCTTGTTTTTTTTTTTATAAACTATAGAGATACATACTTTCAAGCGGCAAAGATACATCGTCTTCTTATAGCGAAAAAAATTCATTTTCTAGAATGAAATCAAATCACAATGAAAATGTTAACATTAGAAAATAATTTATTAAGCACAATTCCATACTCCCTCCGTATTCATATAGTTTTCGTTCTACACATTTTTTTTTGTTACTAATTAGATGTCGTTTTCACCTCCCAATTCAACTTTTACATAAACATTCCTAAATTAACTTCAATTAATTGATATAATTAATCAGTCCACGTATTACCAAGACTGAATTACAAGTATGAATAGTCAAAACAATTAATTGGTCAACACAGCAAAAATCCCAGAAAACAATTCAACTTGTCAAGTTATAAATATTGTCACTCTTGTTCAAAGCAAACAAAAAATGGAAAATCATACAGAAAAATCTCAGAAAGTAGAAGAAGATGAAACAAATAATGAAGTGCAAATCATCAAAGTGGTGCATGCAGACAAACCACTGTTCGAGGTCATCGTAGACAAAGAGAGAAGAAACGCAGATTGATTTGGGTTTGTGTTGAATAGTCGGAGCTCCGGTTTAACAATTCCGGCGACTTCAAAGATCCTTCTCTCTCTCTCACTCCTTAGCTCTTCGAGCTTCCCAAAAGTGAAAAAAAAAAGTGGGAAGATAAAGATTCAAAAAGAAGAAGAAGAAGAAGATAAAGTAAGGATCAAAACGAATCGAAAACAGATGACAAATCTATGGTCAACATTTTTTTCTGGCTCTCTACGGAGGAGTACCAAAGACAAAACTTTAATTTATGTAGGCAAAATAAAGAGTTAAAGGAGTAGTTGTTTAGGTGAGGTTAAATAAGTCATTTTACCCTTTACTTAATATGTGTGATTATAGTTAGAATGACAACAAAACGAATAAAGAGGGAGTATATAAGATAACATAAAATTCTCTAATCACATACATTAATTCCTCACGCTCTTATCAAATTACTGTAAAGCCTCTATAAATTAATAATGTCGAGACCGTGAAAATCTATTAATTTATAGAGGTATTAATTTATCGATAAATTAATAATTATTTTCTTAATTGGTAATCTTTTAAATAAGATTTATTCGTTATAATCAATATTTTCTATTATCAATTACAAAAAAAGAAATTATGATGTCCTGAAAAAAAACACCAAAAGTTTTTGATAAAGTATTGATGAGACCATATATTTATATTTAAATTTAGAAAACAAAAACACATAAATTATATTTCACCAAATTTTCTTACGTGTATTGATGAGATTATATAGTTATATTAGTTTTTTTAAAAAAATAGTATCTTATTATTATTTAAAAATTACATTGGTCCAATTTGGAACCGAAAAAATTTATTTATTTATAGTAATTATTAATTTATCGAGTATTAATTGATAAAGGTTTTACTGTATGAGAAAAATTATGGTTGTAGAAATAATAAAGTTTGCGTTGATCACTTGACTCATATAACTCTAATCTCATCTATTAGTTTATAAATAAGAATGAAGAATTCAAAGCTGACAAATTTCAGCAGTGGCATCACAGAAATAGAATTGCAGCCTAAATTATTTGAATTAAGTGGAGTTGGGCTGCCTATTTGTAGTTTTTGGGCTGTCTATAAATACACTTATTTGGGTTAAATCCATTTTTAATAAAATAATACTCATTTTGAAATTTCAATAAGTAGAATGGGCTATAATTGGCTCATTGCAGGCAGGCCCACAAATTAGTAATCAGCCCGCCCAAATCATAACAATAACATAAATGATATACATGTTACTCTGTAATATATACTGTCTCATATTGTTTCAAGAACAAACAAGCTTTTTATTAAGATCATTCACAAAGTCTTGGACAGTTGTTGAACATCAGCAAAGAAAAACAAATATTGTAATTGGAACACAGTAATTATGAATTGTAAAAATTATGGGTTACAAATTTACAAGATAAGAGACTAAGCTCAACATTTCAAATATTTTATTTTTCTCTATATTCCATTTTCTTCTTCTCTCTCTCTCTCTGTACATTATCCATCTCCTCTAAGATCTTGAGAGATTTAACAGATAAAATAGGTTAATTAGCCTAACAAAATGACCCTTCATTGATTTATATACACATTTTTCAATATTAGGACAAAACTAGTCAGTAAGGTGAACACTTAAGATGGTATCCTTTGGGTGCAGAAACTCTTGGAAAGACCATTAATTTGTCTTCTCCATTCTCTTCCCATCTGCACAAAATCAAAAAACAATTTAGTTACAAGAACAACATTAAAATAAGATCTAAAGCACATTAGAGAAACATGGATCGTGAACATACCTGTATTTTGTAACAAAGTAGTGAAGGAAGCTTGAGACTTCAGAGATTCCTAGTTCCTTTCCAGGGCAAAGCCTAGCTCCACCTCCAAAGAGTAAGAAATAGCTCTTTGATTCTAAGCTCTTTTCCTGCATAAAGAAACCCTCTTTGTGAGCCAGAATGTTTAAAACAACAAAACACAAGAGCACCAACAAAGATTATGATGCAAACACTAACCATCCATCTCCATGGGTTAAAGATCATTGGATCTTCATAAAGAGATGTATCATAGTTAATCTCTCTTGTGTATACGTAAATTCTCCAACCTTTTGGGATTAAATAACCTGTAATTATTTAAAACACACAACCATTATTATTACAGATAAAAAGATTGATTTTCTTTATGATTACAAAGTAAAAATGAAAAGGGTTAATGATCTTCTCTTCTGTCAAAATAATTGAACTAAAACCATGGAGGGTCACGGGGAGATGATTGCTTCGCTGGATTGGTTGGTATATTTTTGTAAATAATTGATGTAATGTAAGGTCCACATGCCCAATTTATTTTTTTTCTTTAAAAATAATTTTTTTTAAAAAACTAATAATAATAATATTTCTTAAATTAGACAATGAAAATGAAAATAGTTTCTTACCGTTGAGTTCCAAGTCGTGAGTAGTTTTCCTCAGGACACCATTAACAATCGTTGCCAATCTTGATGTCTCAAAGATAACCTATTAAACCAAAATGGTCCAAAATCATATTAAAATCACAATGTCAAAATCAAGAAACAATAAATATTAATAATTTAATTTGTGTACGAAAATACTCACAGCTCGAGTGAATTTCATAGATTTAATATCGTCGAGAGTGAGCGGTTCGTCAGGTCGTTTTCTCTCCCTTATAGCCAAATGTTCTCTCTGAAAAATCCAAAACCAAGAAATCAATAACCAAACCGAATCAAAAACCGGTTTAGTGATTCTTTCTTAAGTACATACTCTAAGTTCTTCAAGAGCTTCTGGATGATCATGGAGATACTTAAGAGCCATCATAGAGGTTGTAGAGACAGTCTCATAACCCGAATACAAGATCGTTACAACTTGATCTCTTATCTCTTTATCGGTTAACAAGTATCGGTTATCTTCCTTCTTCATCAAGTAACCCAACATGTCTGTGAAAGTTTCCCCAGACTCTCTTCTTTCTTGCATCAGTTCTGTCAATAACCTATCGATATTGTTTCTTGCCTGAAAAGCAACCAGAAAAATGTCAGGATATTTTCATTTTTTTGCATTTTTATTAACTTGATATCGGTTTTCGGGTATTTTACTTGGACTCCACTTCGGTAGTTCGTTCCCGGGAGATCGATCGGGACCGAAAGAGTTCCCACAACAAGCTTGAAAAACTCTGTTCTATATTCTTCAACCTCTGGTTTTTTCAAAGTCTCAGCTATTTGTAACAACGATGATAGAAATGCCATCTGCACAACACAAAAACATGAGTCAACACAAAGAGAAGCTTAAACTGTTTAATTCTCCAAGATTCAGACATTAACAATTATCATCAAGTTTACGATTTTACCCCTCCAGAACAAGCAAACAGAAAAACTAACTCCCTCAAAGAATTCAGACAGATAATACTCTTTCTTAGAAACAGTTTTAGAATAATAAATACCTAATTTACCTTTTAACTAAAATTAACATAAAATAAGTTTATTTTTGTTTACAACTAAAAAATTTAGTTACTATAGTTTAGGTATTAATACACTAAATAGAGGCATATGTATATGAATCTATTAGAGACCAACAATATTAATTAAAGGGAGGACGAACCAATTTGCTTTGTCAAAAAGAATGATAGTAATTAATTTTCTTTTCTCAAAAATAATAAATTGTTCTGACATATTAAAAACATTAAATCCCCAATAAAGGATATAGACCCGAGATTCAGATTCAATGTCTAAAAAACAAAGAAAGAAAGAGAGAGAAAAGCTTAAAAAACGTACATGTTTGGTCTTTTCTTGGATATCAACTGTTTCAAGATCATCCCAACCACAAAGATAGTTTCTCATGAAATCATCAATCTTAGGCAAGAGATGGTCTTTCATCATGGCCGGGCTTATTAAAGAAAGCAACGAGCCTCTCATTAGCCGGTGGCTCGGGCCATGAACCGCGGCTATGTTGCATGTCCCGAGGATATCGAGCATCGATTGTGGGTAACCGGCGACAAGTCCTTTCGATTCGTTCATTAAAATGTATCTGTTTAGCTCTGCGTCCATTGAGACTATTGTTGGGCAACCAAGAATGTGAGACTTGAAGAAACTCCCATATCTGATTTGAAGAAGGTCACAAATATTATCGGTTTCGGCTCAGAACCTCTTCATTAATATTAACATAAAAAATATATATATAATGAAACTTTTTTTTTTTACCTTAGTCTTTGGTTTTTCATGAAATCTGGTCCTTGTTTAAGAAACTCAGTGGTTTCACCAAAAATTGGCCAGCCCATGGTTCCAGGAGGAAGACCTTTTTTGGAATATCTCATCTGGTTCCATCGGAGAAGAGCAGAACATATGCAAACAATGATCACAAGAAGACCCAAAATCATCATCATTATGCCCATCTTTGTTTTTTTTTTTTTGCTGTGTTTTATTTTTTTGTTCTGTTTTCAAACAGAGAGAGATAGAGAGAGGGAGAGAGAGATGGTTAAGAGTCTTTGGTTGAGACTAAATGGGTGTGTGTGGCATTGTTTATATAGGCAACAACATGCTATGAGAGAGAGAAGGAGATGACAGATTTACTATATAGGAAGAGTCAAAGAAGAAATTTATGGTTTTTAATTTTTAACTAACTCTGTTTAGATTTTCTTAGTTTAAAAATATTGTTTCAACGACCATATTGCTATTGTTTGAGAATAAAATAAGCAAATTATGGCAACTATCACTACGAAATTCAGTTATCACTTATCTAGCAAATATTTGTACATACATCTTAAGACTAAAATATTAAATATCTATCTATACACACTACAAAAAAAACAAAGTTCGATTATTATAATTATAACCCTGATACTAATAAAAAATATAGAGTTTAGTTAAAAAAAAATTTTTATTTTCTGCACTCAAAATATTTCATGTTTATATTTTTATAATTTTTTAAATAACTAGATTCGAATTTGAATCTAGTATATGTTTACAATGTTAGAAAAAATATTATTGACTTAACAAGTTTTCATAGAGTTCTTCTACTTTGATATATATAGCCCTTGTAAATAACTATTATTTTTTATCAAAAAAAATCAAATATAATCTTGATAAAAAAATATTGGAAAAGAAAGTTTATATATTTTTTGATAAATTTTAATTGATACTCCCTCCGTTTCATAATATAAGTCGTTTTAGCTAAAAACATTCAAATTAAAAATATCTACTTTTAAAAAAGTTCAGCCAATCATAAAAAAAGACTGCATAATATAAATAATTATAAAATACTAAAGTAATATATAATTTTCATAGAAACTTGAAAACGACTTACATTGTGGAACAAAAAAGTTTATTCAAAACAACTTATATTATGAAACGAAAGGAATAGTATTTATTCGAAATAGACAAATGTAATTATTGATACTATTAAAAGCTTATGTATTTTTTTTTTGAAAAAAAACATTTGTTTTTACTGACCATTATTGACAAATAAGTCCAAACTTAAGAATCAGATATTTTCTTTAAGATAGATATATATTGAAATAAATTACAATATATCATATATATATATATATATATATATATATCCAAGAACACCAAAATAGCGTATTGGATATCAAAATATGATCTTATTAAAGATAGATTTCTAAAAGGCTATAGATTTCCAAAAGGCTATACAGTGAGTGTCGTGAGAAAGAAGAAAATAAGTGAGAACTTATACCTAAAAAGCAGCTGGAGCGAGAGAGAGAGAGTTACTTGCTACCGGTAGTTAGAAAACGAGTACATCCGTGGCTGACACGACAGAATTAGAATACTACCTAGTTCGAAGAAGATAGGATATCCTGCAAAAGGAAAAAAAAAAGCGAAAAGAGAGAATCTCTTACTATAGGAGAAAGAGAAGAGAGAAAACATATAGAGGTGAAAGGGAATGAAGGTCATCACATAAAGACTCGAGTCAAATCTAGAGCAGATGACACTATTGTCAGCGTTAGAGCAGGACTCGTGAGATTTGGCTCATCTTGAAAGGTTGATGTGATAATAGGAAGGTTGGATTATGGAGCTGAGGAGCCACTCGACCAAACTGTTAAGGAGGACTCACTCGAGTTTGGAGCTGCAACTAAGGAGCTTGGAGAAAGGAAGCAGCTTGAATCAAAGGAGCAGCATGAACCTGAGAATGAGCTTGTGGCTGCGGATGTTCTAATGAATAAACTAATCAAATCACCTTTGCTTGGAAAAAAGAGCTAAACCAATTGAATTCAACAATGGGAGAGTGATTCAATTTTACTCTCTTTCCCTTGTCGAGTTTTGTCCCAATGGGTTTTCTTGACAAGGTTTTTAACAAGACAATTATCGCACTCCATCATTGCCCATTTGTAGAATCAGAAGCCCAAGGCCTCATATGTCTCATAATCACGACCAAATGAAGGGGGAGGAGCCTAATTTCATTTTCAAACTTGTCTTTTAATTTTGTTGTCATTTTTCAGGCCTTGTTGTCTATCTTCTCATCTCCTCTTTCTTTTCTATTTCAACTCTTTGTATCTCCCTGAGATAATCATCTATCTTTTTATCAAAAAATCTCTTTAAGTTAAATCATTCTCTCTTGGTGTATAATATTCAACGACGAGATTAGCTGGAATGTCAGAGGCTTTCCGCAACCTCTGTGTGACCATTCGATCTATTCCTTGCCTTATGTGCTTTGGTTCAGTCGATGCAAGCCAATCCCAGTCACTCAACCAGTTTCAGAGTCTACGATCCAAGAGAGTTCATATTAAGCAGTATCAGAGCGAACTCTGAAAGTTGAGTATTCGAATCCTTATCTTGTCTGTTCATCTTCTGTTGATGTTTTAGATCAAAAAAAAAAAAAAAAAAAAATTGTACTCGACCTAGTTGCTTGACCGCTTTGGTAGAGTCGAAATCGTTTTTGTTTTTTCGCCTTCTATGAATCTAGTTTAGGGTTTTTAAGAATTTGATGAGTTTTAGGGTTGTTGTGATGCGTTCTGATCTTTAAAACAAACTTTAGGACTTTTTACTAGTGACTTGTGTGATGTTTTGTTTCAGGAAGAATGTTTTATCATGAAGGAAAAGCCAGCAGCAACAACAACCAGCTTTTGATGGAAGCTATGACAAAGCTGATGGATACCAAACTGAATGCTTTCTGCTCAGAGCTTCATCAGATGTTAAGATCTCCAAGGAGACCTGGTAAGAAGCCTAATTGGGGGAGCAAATAAGCCAAATATGAAGCAAACCATAGTCGCAGTGAACAAAGAAGTGTTGAGAAAGCTAAGAGTCTTCAGGACAAGTTACGAAGACAAAGACGTATTAAGGAATTAGAAAAAGAAATGTTGGAAACACTTAATGCCATGATGAAAAGCCAAACAAAGAGTCCAACAACTCGCCAATCTATTGGTACTGAAGCAACCAAGGAGAGACCAAGTCGTTCGAAGGAGGAGCTTGATATACAGAAGGATTATGATGATTTGAAGAAGCAGTTCGAGGAGTCACTCTTGGCTGTGATGAATAGCCAAAAGAAAAGTTCAAGAGAGAGACCAAGTTGTCATAAGAAGGAACCAGCTATTCAAGAGCAAAATCAAGTCAACCTTTACCAATCTGTAAAGAACCCATGGTGTTGCAAGAAAAAGTTGAGAGCAACATCAAAAAGAATGTCGAGACTCAACTATACACATCAGCTCAAGATCAGCAGTACTTAACCAACAAAGAAGAGCAAACGAAGAACAAACTTGAGGAGCATCTCACCTTTTTCATGGAGTCCTTGGAAGCTAATTATGACATTCCTTTTTCCGATCTTGTGTCTGAAAATAAACAGGCTTGTGAAAAATTAACCCAATTAGAACCGGTGCATCCGAGTAGTATTATTTCTTTTTCACAGATCCTAGAAAAAATTCATCAAGAGAAGAACCAAGGAGTTTGCCATTAGCTAATGATATGGAGCAGCTACCTAACTTTGTGTTAGAACCAATCCTTAAGCCATTTCTTTGTGACTACCCAAGAAAACACTGTAAGGAAATTGGTTTAGTTAGGAAAGAGCCTAATTTGTTTGTGTTGGTGTCTGGTGAAGAAGAAAAAACGTTTTGGTTTAGAAAAAGTAAAAGAATTTAGAGTTTCAGATTCTGTTCTTAGCAGCATGCTTACTAGTTTTGAAATACTCAAACCTGAAATGTTTTTAAAGTCAAAAGGTCTTGTAACTAAAGAATTGCATGAATTTCATTCTTCTTTGAGTGTTTTGAGTTTAGTGGCATATATGGGCTGATTAGATCTAGAACTGTGCCTATGTTGTATGAAACGTTTCCTGCTATCAAAAAGCCACTTAAACTGTTTTATATGTTTCATAATCACTTTATGAAAGTAGGAGTCATTTAGAATCTGAATCTAAAGTCTTAGGATGTGGAAACGTGTTTAAACATCATCATAAAGAGCTATATGATTCCTCATGCACATTTGATGTGTTTCCTTTAGTGTTTGTGAAAGTTCATGAAAAACAGGTTAAGGATGCGATTTCAAACACTAGGAAGAGTTACGATTTTGCTAATCTGTTTGATTATGGATCAAAGGAGCGCATGGATCATGCTTGGTTACAAATGAAAGCAAGCAGAGAGAGTAAAGCAATGACTCATCTCTTTGGAGTTTGGAACTGGAAGTATTTGAGGAAAACGACTACGATCGCAAAAAGATGCTCCACTCTAAAATATTACTTTGCTAATGTCTATTTTGATTTTACCATGTTCTTTGTGTCTAAATTGTTTCCTTTTGATGTAGGGGAATCAGATCTGATGTCAAATCCTTTTCAAGTGGAAGGGGATGATGTGATAATAGGAAGCTTGGATTATGGAGCTGAGGAGCCACTCGACCATGTACTCGGCCACACTGCTAAGGAGGACTCACTCGAGTATGGAACTGCAGCGAAGGAGAAGGAGCTTGACCAGGTACTCGACCAAACTGCTAAGGAGGACTCACTCGAGTATGGAGCTGCAACTAAGGAGCTTGGAGGAAGGAAGCAGCTTGAATCAAAGGAGCATCATGAACCCGAGGATGAGCTTGTAGCTGGGGATGTTCTAATGAAGAAGCTGATCAAATCACCGTGGCTTGGAGAAAGAGCTAAAACAATTGAATTCAACAATGGAAGAGTGACTCAATTGTACTGTTTTTCCCTTCTCGAGTTTTGTCCCAATGGATTTTCTTGACAAGGTTTTTAACGAGACAATTGTCTCTCTCCATCATGGCCCATTTGTTGAATCAAAAGCCCAAGGCCTCATATGTCTCAAGATCACGACCAAATCAAGGGGAGGAAGCTAATTTCGTTTTCAAACTTGTCTTTTAATTATGTTGTCATTTTCGATGCCTTGTTGTCTATCTTCTCATCTCCTCTTTCTTTTCTATTTAAACTCTATGTATCTCCCTGAGATAATCATCTATATTTTTATCAAAAATCTCTTTAAGCTAGATCATTCTCTCTTGGTGTGTAATATCCTTGAGAAATCCTAGTCGTCTCTTTGGTGTGTAATATATCGAACGACGAGATAAGCTGGAATATCAGAGGCTTTCTGCAACCTCTGTGTGACCATTCGATCCATTCCTTGCCTTCTATGCTTTGGCTCAGTCGATGCAAGCCTAACCCAGTCACTCAACCAGTTTCAGAGTCTACGATCTAAGGGAGTTCGTAGTAAAGGCCTACCCTCATCCACCATTATTGTTGCTACTAGATGAGAGCAAAAATTTTCGGATGAGAGAATAGCATATCCAAAGGAAAGAGCAAAAGAAACCCTAATTCTTTAATAACCCTCACGTAGAATCTCTTTTTCTGTATATACCTCGCCATATCGTTCTCTAACCGGAAAAGTTTGCGCGTTTTTTCCCAAATTTATGTTATTGTTTGATATGGTACAAATTTTTATTTAAAACACCAAATTTTGAGATGACATGCTATTTTAATATGATTTATACTATTTTAAAATGATGTTGATTTATTTGTCTCCCTCTTGCCAAAAATTTTAATCTTTGCCCAACTTTTGTTATACAATTAATCAGGTAAAAACTCGTGTCGCACACAAGTAAATCTTATGCTATTTAATTTTATAAATACTTATTTATAGTAAAATTTATTACGAATTTTTATTATAGGTTAAGAATACATAGTGGTTGTGTTTAATTTTATAATATGTTTAAACACAACTTGGAAATCAAAACAGACTATTTTCCAATCAAATTGGTTTGACTATGCGTTGATGGCTAAAATTTATATGAATATATATGTATGTAGTACATATAATTTTTGAAATATTATAAAATCACAAATAATTCAAATATTTCAGAGTCGAATCATTAAATCAGAAAAATAAAATAAATGTGCATGTATATTCATATTAAATGTGTATTTATATAATATGGAATATTTTAGTTAGAGGAATTTTGAAATTATTAATATGGTAAAAATAGACAACTTTAAAATTATTCATATTTGGTAACTATAGATATTAGAAGAAATTTAGGTATGTTTGGTTAGTTGTTTTAAAAAAATGGAGATAAAGAACAATGTATTTGACAATTATGATAGTAGAATTAAAAAAAAAAGAAACAAACAAAAAAAACTGAAAAATGTGACAATGCCATATCAACAGTAAAAACCATCTTTTAATATATAGATGATTAGTCCTGAATTTAATCGTTAAGTAAATATTGGTATTTACATAGAATTAACAATATTTTATACAGTATAATCAATTTGATTCATTCTAGACATTAGCACAACAACAACATTAATGAAAAATTACTTAGATAGGAAGTGAGACCAGTACGTTTTGGCTAAACTTAGAAACAAGTTTACTGTTTATAATCTGTTAACTTAGGTAAAATTCGACACATTAACTCGAAAAGATATGTCACAAATATCTATGTTTTTTATAGAGATGTCAAATCCGAGTATTTTTTTCCAACTACACATTAATTAGAAAATCATTTATGTTGGTTGCTCAATAAAAAAGAAAAAAGAAATAATTTATAAACCATGTTTCAGAGATTAAAAATTTGGAAATTTAGATAAAATAATCTGGATTACAAGAGTCCGAGTATTTTATCAACTTTTTTATTTACTTCTCATGTTTTCAAATACTCTTTCTGTTTCACAAAGAGTGTCAATCTATTATTTTAAATTAAAAAAAAGTAAACAAATTTCATTTCCACTCCTTATTAATACACTAGATAATACTTTCTCTCTAACTAATAAATTAAAATAATAAGGATAAAAAAGAAAATAAGTCTTAAAAATGTATTGAAAACACATAACGATATTTTTTGTGAAACAAAATTAAAACTTTAAAACGACACTCTTTGTGAAACGAAAAGAGTACGACTTAAAATTTAAAAGAGGCCATTTACATAACCGCAGCGGTTTTAGAACCTTTAAACTGAAAATTTAAAAGGTAATAATTAAAAATTACAACAATTTTTTAAGATTAAAGAAAAGAATGTAGACACAGTAGAACTTAAACCACCAGCTCATTCTTCAAGATCTCAAACATGAATGCTTGTTTGGTAGTGGGTGAGGGAAGATTCTTCTTTTCAGGTCAAATTAAAGTTTTTAACTTTATGGTTGCATCTTTATGGGTTTTGTTATAAATAATCACATTAATTATTTCAATATAATTGGGATGAAAAAGATATAGGTATTATGTACCTTCGGTTTACATACCACAGTAACTTTAAATGATAACAAAATAATATCAAATAATATCAAAACTAGAGATGATTGTGCTTTTTGCACATAATACGTAATAATTTGTTTAAAACAAGATTATGTACTCTACAAATCCATAATATAAACTTAATCAACGAATATGATAATTCTTCTATTAATTTATAAACAAATATATCTGTTGTCAAACAATTTCTATGTATAGAATCAATCATTTAATTATCAGTCAAAATTTATTATTATTTTAGATGGTACTTTAATTTTATAAAAATTACGTGAAAAACCAAATAAAATTGAATTTACCAGAGAACGACAAGTCTGCCAAAATGATTTTTCCTTATAATACATAATGGGTTAAATTAAAGTATTTTTTTACCTAACTTGATTTTCCTGGTCAAACTCCAATTTAAATCTATAAGTTACATTTTAGATTTTACACACCGATCGATTTCAGTATCTATGTTGTTCAGAAGAACTTTTGAATCAAACCGTAATATTTCGTACATATGACTAAATAAACTCTTCAAATTCTATAACTTTTTTTAGTTTACTTATACACTTTAAAGATTTTGGTATCACATTCTCGATTAAATTAAAAGATATGTTTATGATTCGACAGTGTAGTAGGGTTAAGTAAAATGATCGTTGCATAAAAGTAGTGATTATTAATAAAATTAATTAAAAACTATTATCTATTGTTAATTTTAAAAAATAAAAAAAAATTGAGAAGAACAAAGAAACGAAGAATTGAAGGAAGGTACTTGGGAGAGATGAGGATGGGCACATGGGCACCACCCAAAACAAAAAGTACATCTAAACCAAAAACACTATAAGAAAAAAATACCTAAAATCATCTTTAAAACCTTTTTATTCAATTTATTCCTTAAAAGAACTTACAAGAAGTTCACGTGTATGTTCTTACAAATATATATTTTTCATAAGGAATTTTTACATTAACTCGCTAGGAGACACACGCTACTGTCATTCCTGCATGTGAATAAAAGAAGAGAGAAATAGAGTTTTGCAAAATAAAATAGAATAAAAAGTTTTGAGATATTTAACCTATACATGGTAATGTGATGGGTGATATATAACTAACAACTTTTAATTAATTAGTTATACATATATTAACACTAGCATAGTGAAAGAAAATTGATTCTATCGATATTATCTCAACTATTTCAATAGACTTTCGTCCAGTTAAATGCATACGAATAGACCCATACTTTCTTTTCTACAAAATATACAGCATAGAAATTAGAAGTTAAAAAAAAAAAAATCGAACTAAACAAAACAGAACAAAGTATTTTAGCATATATAATAATATTTTCATTATTATGTATTATTATATGAAACTTAATATGGATTATCTTACAGCAACATTAATATAAACCACACGATAACATCAAATAAAAATATTGTATTTAACGTATACTGTTTATTTGAAAAAAATGACGTTATCTGAAAATTTACCATATAATATGTAAATTCAATTTTTTTTTGTTAAGGATTTTATGTAAATTAAAGTCATATAAATAGAGATACCTATCGAAAATTGTTTACCAGTATTAAAAGTTTACCATTACATTAAAGATAGTTTTCTTTTTTTGGGGGGGCAATAAAACATAGTTTTCTTTTCTACAGTGATTTTAGTTATGGTTAGTATTAATGAATATTTTTAATATCTTAATTTTTAGATTTTTTAAATATTCGTTTGAATTTCGGTTTCAAAGATTTCGGTACAAAAATCATCAATTGAATGAATATGTATGTATTTTTTATTTTAGTTTATGCCATTTTTCGTTCTAGTTTACTTTTGGATTTTGTTTTGGAAACGAGCTTTGTCACGTGAATATTGGATAACAATATATATATATATATAGCAAAGAGGGAAAACATTGGTTTTACAACATTCTTGCCTCTGTTCTAACTGCAAGTTTGAATTTTGGTCCGTCTTAAATCATGAAAATGTGTACACATATTTATAAAAAGTACTGTGCATACGTCATCAACCAGCCATGACGTTTTAAGAAGTATTGGGAATCTTTATGTTTTTTGTTATATAGATGAACTGATAGAGGATGTCAAAAAAAAATATGATTCATACAGAAAGTGTAATCAAGTTTAACAACTATTAACTTTTATTCTATTGTCTTTGGTAGACCTAGACATTAGGATATCTCTCTAAATTCAGTTTGATTTTTTTGGGTTTCAGATATTTTGGATATAGGGAATTAGGTTCCGTTCATATATTTTTAACTTTCGATACGGATTCGGATTCAGTTCGGTTTAGTTCATGTAACTGATTTTATAGTTGGTGAAAATCAAAATATTATGAGATAAAGTTTGGATTGATTATTTTTTACCCAAACATAACCAAATTACCCGAAAATATTCCAAAGAAAAACCTAAAACGTTAATTTAATTTTAATAAAATTTTGTTAACTTTTACCTGAAAATAACTAAAATATTTGGGTTTATAATTGTAATTGTGAATAATTGGGTTATTACAATTTAGATCTAAATATGAAATTCTAAATATAACATATAAATTTACATGTGTATTTCATGTTTTATTAGGTATCCCTTCGATTATCGGTTCGGTTCAAATTATATATCAATTATTTGAATATAAAATTCTACAATCACTCGAGTATTTATGTTGATTCTGGTTCGGTTCAATACTTTCGAATTCGGATAGCTTCTGATTCGATTCTTCGAATATAGATATTTTGCCAAAAGCTAGTTTGTGGTTCACTCTCGAGAGATTTTGCCCAAAAAAAAAAAAATTTACTCTCGAGAGAACTCCACAGTTAAGTGTGTTTGTGTTAGAACAATTTTGGACGAGTGATCTACGGGGAAATAATTATCGGTACCTTGTGAGCAAAAACAAAACATATGGAAAAATCATGTGGTGATTTGTAAGGTCGGTAAAGAAATCTTTAAAGCTTTCAAAAGAACAAGTCGGTTGTAACGCCCCGACCGCCACCTCTCTTAATGAGCTCCACGTTCTCTCTCGGCCAGTAGGCCCACCCGTGTTTGACGGCCGGTCCGCTACGTCCGGGATTTGTTTACCGATCCTACAAATCACCACATGATCTTTCTCTGTGTTTTGTCTTCACTCACACAGTTCCGACAATCATTTCCAAGATAAGAGAGGATGTGGGGCCTATTAAGAAAGGTGGCGGTCGGAACGTTACATCGATCGTCGAAAAAATGTGGATCCAAGGGTCGAGAGAGGATGTTGAGGCTCGCATAAAGTGGTGGTCGGGCGTTACATAATTGCTAAAACATTAGCTTTCTTACTATCATTAACTAATTCATCGATCGGCAATTTCTCACTATAGTCAGTTTTTAAAAACGCCACTTATTTTAACAATGGGATAGAAATATTATTTTGAGCTTCTTCAATTGTCTGATTAGTGGTTATAATTTCTTTGAACATTGGTTATAATCAACTATATTAAAACCAAAATTTAATATAATTAATTATTAATTATAAAAAAAAAAATTAAAAATATATTAAGAAATTAGGTTACCGTCTACATACTTAACTTTTGATTTCATATATTATTTATTATTATTTACTAAACTTACCAAAATTAAATGTTTCAAATATCAAACTAAGGAAACTTCTATATAAATATTTTATTTATTAAATACATAGTGTTTTCCAATTGGAAAATTTAAAAATATAAATATAGACTATATGATATAGTATATGCATAATACAAAAATAATTTCTTTAATATATTATAAATTGAAACCACATATCTATAAGCCTAAACTTATGTTTAAAACATATTATAAAGTCAAACACAAACACTATGTACTCTTTAATAGTAATAAATATTCTTAATAAACTAGTAAAATATATATATTTACTACAAATAAAATTATTATTCATATAGTTAAATAGTATATGATTTATCAGTGCATAGCACGGATTCTTACCTACTATATACTCTTTTTGTTTTAATTTATATGTAGTTTAAAGAATTTATTTTGTTGCAAAATAAGTGTTGTTTTCGAATTTTTATGCAAATAAAATGTATTTTGACCAATTAGTTTTTATAGTGTTTTTTATTGGTGAATTAGGTGTAATTAATAATGTTTTTGTATAAAATAGATAAATAAAATGAAATTTTTATGATTTTTAATCTGTGTGTAAAAATCTTAGAATACAAATAAATTGAAACAGATAGAGTACTTATCTATCTAAGATATTAATTATTGAATTTTGTTTTTAAATAATATAGCTTCGGAAATGTATATACTTGCCAAAATGAATGGAAAGGTTTTTTGTAATTTGTTCTTGTGTCTGCGATTGAGATAAATACATAATTTGGTACTAATCACATCAATTTGACTTTCATATGATTTTGGATTTGGAGTTTTCTTAGTAGTTTGGAGTCTTGGAGATCACCTTTCTTATTTTGTCAACTCTTCTTCTTCTTCTTTTTTATTATTATTTATTTTCCGGTTTAAGGTATAGTGTATATGGTGAAAATAGTTTAACAAAAAAAAAGTATTTGGTGAAAATGGAGCCACATTCATCTCTCGCAAAGTTTAGAAATTGAAAAGTATTGATTGAGAATTCTGTTTCAACTTCTGAATTTAATTTTATGTCTCGTCTTCTAATTTGAATCTGTTTTCTTTATTAACCAATTTGATTAAAATAATTAACAACCCAAAGATTCAAACTAGTCTGAAAGAAAAAAATGATTATCCGTAGCTCTCCTAGCAAAAGAAATCAACAAAAGTTGAGCAATCGGGATATTAAACGACTTTTTGAGGAAAAAAATATAATTTTTAGAGAAAATATACTTGCTGAAAAAAAAGAGCAAAATATATTTAGAGAATTCATAAAAAAAATTTAAAGAGAGAGAAATTTTTTAAAAATGGCTAATTGACTGAAATAAAACTTTAAATGGTAGCTTTTGATAACCAAGCACTAATAGGTAACTTCTTCTGTTGATTTTTTTTTCTCATTTAAGTTTTCCGAGGTCTGTCTTTTATTTTGAAATGCATGTAGAGATACATCGACATGTGTGCAATATGGATAAAATCATAACTGAATTTTGTAAGGGAATCTTAGTAGTAAAACTATAGACAGGGATCACTTTTGTCACAAAAGAGATCAATACCAAAAAAAAAAGAAAAAGAAAAACAACAGGAGTGTATATTTAATGGACAAAAAAAAATTTGTTTCACATCTCCAAATTCTGAGTGTAAGTAAACTTTTGGCTCTAAATATGATATATTGAATTTATTTGAATAGTGGTTAAATGCGTTTAATGAAATATATTGGTGTTGAGTTCCAAATTTTTGTCTATTTTCTTTTCTCTTTTTTGGTTTATATCTTTCCATTGTTTTTTTTTCTTTTATATTCTTCTTGTTTTTCAAAAAAAAAACTTTATAACCACTCTATCATTACGAAGTAGGTATTATGAGCGGGTCCGTACATCTTTCGGGTGAACATCAGTGTATGTTATGATAAAGGATACGTCTAATCAACGTATTTGTATTCTATATAAGTCCTTCACAAATTTTTTTTTTATTTTAAAAGAGTCTATTATTGCCCTAGTTTTATCGAATTTAAAACTAATGACGAATAGAGAACGACGGAGTTTGATGGCGTTTGTCTTGGTGTGCAAATAAAGTTGCATTCGAATGCGACTTGAAGCTAAAGCTTGTATCCAAGTCCAGATCCTTAGAAAACGACATGACAAACATACATATCTATAACCATTGTGCACGTACGTCTAATGTTTACCATTTAATTACATATAGAGAGGTTTCTTGAGGTGTTTATAAAAACAAATTGCTGATTTCAGTCCGAACTATCGCCATCGTATAAAACCCGAACTATCTTCATCGTATATATAAACACGAATTAGTTTATCATGCCATACACATACTAAATTGTTAATGTCCCATCCTACACGAACTATGATAATTTATCCTACACATACATTAACCAAAACGGTGTGAATCAAACTGATTACCCCAAAATGATGTAGTTTTACAACAAAAATAAATAAAATCGATTACGGCAAGTTTGAAAGAAACCTTAATCGCCTAAACAACCGACGTTTGCATGTTCTTTCTACTAGTTTTTTTTTTTCTGTTATATGATTTCTCGACCATAGTTTAATTATTGTAAAAATTAGAATATAACTCATACTATTCATTATAGAAGAAAGATTTGTGTCGGTTGATTTTTCCAAATGAAATTATTGCACAAGCCAACAATTTGAAAGAGAGTTCAAAAGACGTACGTACCATTTCAAAGAGATGTGGCAACTTGAGCACCTTTCCGTCTTTTTTCCTTTTGGTTAGACTAGTCTATTGGAATTATTGTGTCAATTAATAATTTCTAATTAAATGTTTTTTCATCATTTCTATAAAGAAACAAAATTGGAGTTTTAATCTTCAACAAGACCAATGACCATTTCACCAAGATTTAAAACTTTTTGAGAACTAAGATTAATCAAAAATAAAATTAACATACCCGATTTAAGACTTTTAAAATTCTATATATAATTCTGAAGATAATTTCAAAGAGTGACAGGACCCATACTGGCCATGCACTCATAAATGCAAATGAATGTCGATGTGATAAAATCGATGTGTTTCGTGTGAACGATGGAAACTAAATTATAAGTGAATATATATATATATATATATGTGCATATTGTATTATTGATAAAATATACAAGTAATAAATAAGTTAGACGTACGTGTGCATAGATAGAGACCAGAGGAGGAATGTCCACCCACACGCGCACATTAAATAATAGTATATGCGTTTCTCTGCACATCACTGAAAATTGAATTATAGATAATTAATGGAATATATAAATGTTCTTTTTTTTTTTTTTGTCATCCGTAATTAAATAGTGCTCAAAAGAGCCATTCTTGTGGAATGTTGTTTACATAAGTGATATGAAGCGGTTCCGTACGAACTTTTCGTGCCAGATTATCCGCTTTTACATTTGCACAACGAGAAATTAAAGATAAAGAGAAGGTAGAGAACTCTTCCTTGTCGCTCTGAAATTCCTCCAGATACACTGAGAAGGCCGGCCATTCGGTTGGGGAAGACACCATCTTCACCAGGTCAGAACAGTCTGTAAGGAATGCTACCTCTTGATTATCTGCACCAATCATACACTTCATCGCCCAAAGGAGGGCCTCGAATTCGGCATGTAGCGGAGATAGGCTTCTACGGAGGTTGGCTGCTCCCATTGTGGATGGCTCACCGTTTGATGGTGTACAAAACCACCCTATCCCGGAAAACTTGTCGCTGTCTTTCCAGGATCCATCCACAAAACAACGGTATCCTGTAAAGTCCGAATCTAGGGACACCCCCCTCGTTTGAGGCCGATTTGGAAATTCCACTGAAGCCTGAGTTTCTGTATGAAGCTCCACTTGAGCTGAGTGCCACAATTGTGCCTCTCTTTCCGCTAACCGTAAAACCTCTAACGGATCGTTATCCACATTTTCAAACAATTTTTCATTTCGTGCTTTCCAAATATACCAAATAATCCAAGGAAAAGCTAAAGAATCAAACTCCGATGGTATTCTCCAAAATAAATGATCCAAGTTTGCAAAAATAGAATCTGTGGAAAAAGTCCCCATAACCGTAGGAATCTGAGAAAGTGCCCAAACCTGTCTTGCTGGATGGCACTGAAAGAGTGTGTGATTGACTGTTTCCTCCAGTGCACCACATCTGGCACAACCAGTGTCACAATCAATTCCTCTTTTTCGTAAGTTCTCTGTAACCGGTACACAACCCGTTAAGATTTGCCATAAAAAATGACGTATCCTAGGTGGACACTGTACTTTCCAAGTATGAGCCTTTAACTTATTGAAATCTGGCCCAATGAAAGATGAGTTGGTCTCCAACTTATCCAACCGTGCGGTATGATACCCCGACTTAACTGAATATTTGCCGGATTTTGTAAAATGCCAACCCAAGGTGTCCTCCTTGGTTGGCGCACCCACCGGTAGAGCACTTATTAACTCGACATCTTCCTGGTCAAAGACCGCTTTGAGGAGATCAATGTCCCAAAAATTAGATCGACTATCTATAAGCATGTTAACTTTTAAAGATGGGTCATTAATAGATCCATTACTTTTTGCTGGTCTCGGGAATTGAGCTGGAATCCACGGATCCTCCCAAACTGAGATGGAATTCCCAGATCCGACTCTTTTAATAAGTCCTTTATTAACCAGAGATCTAGCTGAGCATATACTCCGCCACCCATACGATGGGGAATATGACTTTATATTTTCCAAAGGATTGGATTTCCTATAATACCGCCCTTTAAAAACCCTCGCAAAGAGAGAATCCGGAACCGTGATCAACCGCCACAACTGTTTTGCAAGTAAGGCCGAATTAAAATCATCGACGTTTCGAAATCCTATCCCTCCTTCCGATTTATTAATACATAATTTATCCCAAGCCATCCAATGCATACCTCTGGAGGCACCATTCGAGCTCCACCAGAAATTAGCAACCGCACTAGTGAGTTTAGAAGTGATTGTTTTCGGTAGTCTGAAGCACGACATAACATAAGTTGGTAATGCCGCAGCTACCGATTTAATCATCACTTCTTTCCCACCTTTTGATAAAAATTTTGCCGACCATCCGTTAATCCTTGTCTGTAACCTGTCTCTAACAAAAGAGAAAATTTTTGTTTTTGAACCACCGAGACTTTCTGGCAACCCAAGATATGAACCCATACCACTAATATTAGTGATACCTAAGGTAGATTTGATATCTTCCTTCACACCGTCATCTACTTTATGCCCAAACTGGATCGAAGATTTGGAATAAATATAAATGTTCTTTCTTATTTTCAAGAACTCGAAAATTATTTTTTGGAGGCATTTAATTAAAAGCTGCAATGTATATCGTACATTGAAAATCTCCAGTTGCACGAGGGCCTCTTTTTTGTCCCCTTTTGCTCTATCCTTTTCTTTCTCTCTCTCGTATTATTTTCCATTTTTATTATTGCATTTTTGAGTGATTAATAATACCTTTTGTGACAAAGATAAAATTAAAAAGAGAGTGATTAAATAGTAGTACTTTTAAATTAAAAAGTATATATTTTTATAAGTGAACAGTGTTGTTTTTATTCATAATAATGAGATTTCATATATGAAATAAAGGAATCATCAAATAATATTAATATGTATATTCCCATGCGTATAATGCATCCAAAATCTGCTGTTGATTGGTTGGTCCTTTTGGTTGTGTTTGTGGTCAAGTTCATGCATGTCTGTGCATAAAACATAGGGAAAATTGGAAATAAAAGACAAATAATTAAACTATTATCCATCTATGCCCCCAATCTTTTAAAATCTTACTAAACTATTAAAAAAATTCAAAATTAAATTGATTTCTTTCTAAAAACAATTTAAAAAAAATATAGGACAAAATCAACATTTATTTACATTCCATTATTTGCTTTGCCGTAGATAATTTCATATCTTCTTCTTCTTTGATTCTCTTGTTCATCAAAGTTAAGCTTTCGTAATTATTCTCTCCTCTCTAAAAACGCCGTATTAAATAACTTTTTTTCTTCTTCTTCTTCTTCAATCTCTCTCTCTATCTCCCTCCCTTGATTTCAATTTCGTAATGGAGCGCAACTGTAATTTTTCGGGTTTTGAAACAAGAAATTAAGCGTAATCTATAGGAAAAAGTGTGAAGTATAAAGAAAAATTCTAATTTGTGTTATAATTTATTCACTTAGGTATAAAGAATTTTAAAGTATTCAAAATTCAACTAATTTTCCGGGTTTTGAGACAAGAAGTTAAGCGTAATCGATAAAAAAAAGTGTAAAGTATAAAGAAAAATTCTAATTTGTGTTATAATTTATTCACTTAGGTATAAAAAATTTTAAAGTATTCAAAATTCAACTAATTTTCCGGGTTTTGAGACAAGAAATTAAGCGTAATCTATAGGAAAAAGTGTGAAGTATAAAGAAAAATTCTAATTTGTGTTATAATTTATTCACTTAGGTATAAAGAATTTTAAAGTATTAAGAATTCAACTTCTGTAATTTGCAGATGTAATCAAATTCACTATATTCAATTTCCATATTTTAAGATTTTTTTTTTAAATCAAAATTAGATAGAATGTACTTTCTAATTTTTATAGAATAAAAAAAAAAATCTTAAGAATATGTTTTCTAACATTCTTAGAACATGAGTAAATGTTAGAAAACATATTCTAATTTTCGTAGAACAAAGAACAAAGTATAAAATATGTATTCTAAAAGTCGTAGAAATTAGTATTCTAAATACCGTAGAACAGAATGACTTCTAAATTTTGTAGAACATGTAGAGTGTGTAGAATACATAATCTAAATTTTGTAAAACATGTAGAGTGTATAGAATATACATTCTAATTTCAGAAGACATATTCTAAACTTTATAGATCAAATTTTATCCATCTAAAACGAAAACAAAACAATATATTTTTGACATTTTATATATCTTCATGTCTTCTTCATCATTTTAATACATATTTTTCTTAATTATTTTTGAAACAATTGGTTCAATCTTATATCTTATGCAAGGGGTAGTTTAGGAATAGTTGATATTTGTTCATTTCTTTTGGTGAGTAGTTGATATTTGTTCATAGAATTCATATATGGACAAATACTTAAATATTTATCCTTTATTTCTAATTTTTCCAAAAACATATTGTATCCTTTTAAAAAAAAAAGTTTATCAGCGGCTGTTTTTTTTTTTTTTTGTTAAAAATCAGCTGCTGTTTCAAATTGATAAATTTATAAATCCTTGGGAAAATCTATATCGACTAGATTAATTATTTTTGACAGAGCTTCATGTGAAGTAATCATAAATCGAAGTTTACAAGTTAAATATGCATATTTAAATCGTTTATAAGATTTCTAATAGTTATATCAACTCAAATCATCCTCTTTTTGGCTGGGTTAGAAACCCAAAACATTTTGTTGAAAAAAAAAACCCCAAAACATTTGTATCTATTTATTTATTTCTATGAAAACCAATTAACAAAAACATTTGCCTCAAAAATGAAAAATCAATGTGTTGTGAAAAAAAAAAAAGTTCACCCGAACTCAAAAAATTTCCAGAGCAAGTTAAAAAAAATATTATTTATCAAAAAAAAAATTGAAACAATAAATAGCAAAAATTAGGTCAAACATCTTTTTAAAATGACAGTCTCGAGAGTCGCAATTTTGACTTCCAACCTCCAGAAAAATAAAATGAAAAAGTACTAATATTGTTGGTTTGCATGCTTTTTAATTCGAGGAATGAGTGAGCAAGAAAACTTATTTTGTTCTCAATTTATCCTAAATTATAAAGTAAATTTTACCATGTCTCCGATAAGACTATGATGAACAAAATGGAAATGTAAAAACGTTGAAAGACATCAAACTTGGTATATTGCTTTAAATATAAATTCTTTTTGGAGAAAATGAAGTACAAAAATATATTCCCATAAGACAAACTTAAATCCCAATACCATCTAAATTTTATAATTTTCGAAATTAATAGTAAATGCTTATGTGGTTGGAAGGAATAATTGAATAGAGTAACAAAAGGGCAAGAGAGTGGAACCCCATAGTAAGAGATTATAGAATGTCAGTTGGTTTGTCCTGAAGTACTCGTCGGCTTCTGGTGAGAGGAAAAATTGAGTTTCTTTTATTATAATATGATATAAAAACCATATATTATATAAATAAAAAGCATATATTATAAACATATATGCATGAATAAGTTTGATGATTGAGTGCACGTGTGGCTACTAGCGTCCACGTACATATGTCTTTATTCTCTGAAGTTGACCTATTTGTCTCCTCTCTTGTTCTCTCTCTCTTATCCTTCACGGACTTTCTTCTCTCTTACCTAAGTCTTCTGGTTACTCTTGTTTGGTTATAGTCTAATACTAGAGGTAAGACCGGACTAAGGTTTAATTTGGTTTATTACAATGACAATAGTGTTTTGTTGTGGTTTGCTTTATCCAATGAGTTTCTCGAATATAGAAACTGTCAACATTCGTTTCTATTCAATTAATCTTTATCAGGTTTGATTGATTTTCTGTTTTGTCGACAAAATGTTTTAAAAGATATAGAATGATAATCTATCAATAATTCTAAAGAAAATGTATTCATAATAAAAATAAACATTAGCACAATATATGTTTATAGAAAAAAATTTCGATTACGGGATTCAAACCAATTTTTTTTATATAATTCTCATTAAATGAAAATACCTCCAAACTAGAATTGACTTTGATGAATTAAATATATTGTTAGTAAAGTTAAAACTTATTTCTAATATTGTTTAGTAGAACTTACTTTAATAGTTGTGGCATGTATGTAAATATTCAGAAAAAGTGATCAGTAATGTAACTCAATTCTAATGTCGAACCGAAATGCGAGGTTCAATAAATGCAATGTTTAGCCATTTTTGAACTAGATGTCAAAAAAGTGAAAAGGTCAAAAAAGCGTAAGGTTTCATTTCACATTTATTTGCTGATCGATTCTATTTACCTTTTTCCATCTTTCTGTATATTACCAACAGTCCAACACTAGTAGTGAGTAGCCCATCGCCTATTTTGTTTTGCAATATATCATTTTTTTCAAAGTACTAACTACTAATCCTAGATTCCACGTTATCCCATGTGAGAAAGCTCAATTGAAATTGTGTTTAGATTTATGATCTTATTATAATATCCTAGTTATTACTTATTGTAATATATATTTTTAATATTTATATCAATTGATTCCTACAATTGATTGTAATTTTTTGTTTTATAAATAGTACTATTAGTAAGAGAAATATATATAAGTTCAATTAATTTTCTTAAAGAAAAAAACACTATGGCTCTTACATTAAATGAATAAAAAAGTGGAAGAAGTGAGAAGATTTGTTTCATCTAATATTGAAAAAAAAGAAGTTTTCTTCGAGGAATTTTTTTTTTATAACAATAATAAAAATTATGGGTCTAGAAAAAGTTAGAAGAAAATTTTTTCTTCTACATACCAGTCAGAGCATATATTTAACTCCAATAAAAATAAAAGAATATGCATAAAATAGTCAATTTTGTTTATAATTTGACTGTTTCCTTAATTTCTGTGTATAATTTGGCTATTTCTTAATATTATCCTAAAAATAATATGCATATATTATTGTTATATTCATTTGTTGACAAATCCAATATACAAAAGATAAATTCTTGCAACTAAATATCGTCTCTTAGGCAAGAACGTCCATGAGGCCAAACAAGGAAAGCTTCTGTTTTCGTTTTTTTTTAATTATATATAAAATTAACAGTATTTTTTACAAAATTGTTTGAATAGTCTACTTGTAAAAGACATATTACATCAATAAGAGGTGTATATTTTGAGTCTCCTATCTCTATTTTTATTGTTTTTTTCAATTTTTTTCTTACTTCGGACCTTTAAATTTTTGGGGCCGGGTCTACTTTTAGGCCGAATCGTTATAAAATTACATAGATAAACAAATGCTCATCTCCATTGTTCGATATGCTAGTCTCTTTTTGTTTCCTTTTATTTGATTTTTATGTTTTCTGGGAAATTTTTTAAATTTATTTATATATTATAATCATTTGTTTTAAGAAAATATATTATATAATTTTTTAATATTATTTTCTAAACTACTTTTATTAGATATTAAAACATTTTCCAATACAGAAAAAAGAACATGAATATAATTTATGCGATTTTTGATATTTATGCGTTCATTTGAAACATCATGTAAGAAAAACCGATGATAAAAATAATAGAAATTATTATTATCAAATTTAGTTACAGTCTACATAATGTTCCTTCACATCCTGTCCATCTCTTTTTTTTTTTATCTCTTCATTTTAAACATATTTTCTCAAACTATTTTACCTTAACAAATTAGGATGGCATCACTGAAATTTTGGTTTCTCCATAAAAACAAATGGAAAAATATATATAAGTTGATTTTAGTTTTAGATTGTAAGCAGATTTATACATACACACACACACGGTTTTCTTGATTGACACGTTTGAAAATTAAAATTTTAATCAAAAATCATATGAGTAATATGAAACTATATATAAAAATGTTTATTGCGATAAAGCTCACATACATATAAAACAAAATGAAAAAAAAACAATTGTTTAAAAACTAACACGTAGTGAAATGTTCAAAAGTAATATATAATACATAATAAAATGGTATTACAAATTTATTGAGTTCTAACTAGTTTTCAACCAACCGGAAGGCATAAAAAAAATGTTCTAACTTCTAAGAGTTCATATACAAGCAGTTGCAAGTACAAGTGGTTTGAGATATTCCGACTATAAAACAAAACTAGTTTAAAACAAATTTCTTTTAGTTGCTATTTCATAATTTATTATAACGAGACAAGTGGGAACAGATGGATGATCTTGTGACATAAGCTTCACGTGAAATTAGTATAATAAAATGGCTTCCATGTGAAATTTGGTATTCACTTTTCAAGTCAATCTTGAACTCAAAAATTACAAGGCTCGAGAACATTTTAAATCACAATGACTAGCACACACCAAATCTCCTGGTCACGGTGACGCATATGATTCTAACACTGTTCGAATGGTGACAACCAATTTAAACGGTGCCAAATAAGGAAAACCAAATTTTAGAAAGTTATACTTTTTTTTTTTAGAAAGTTATACTTTCACATAAACCATAATTTTTGGTAAATGGTAATAAAGTGTAGACCGTTTTTCACTTCTTCCTCTACACGTTTTGAATCCACATGACCATATGTGAATATATCATCAAATTCTGAAGAAAAAAAAAATACATGGATCAAGAATCCAACATATATAGTATGGTTTGATTGATGCGAAAAAAGAAAAATATATCTTTAGCTTAATAATTGAAGATTCGGGAAATCTACTTAGGTATTTTGTTGGAATATTTGTCTTTTTATTTTCTTGATAGATTCTTCCGAACTAATCATTAAATACTAATTAGTCGTCTCAAAATCTTTGACTCCATATAGGATAGATCCTACGGTCAATAACTAAACATAGGTGGAATATTTTACGTGGCTAATAAGCAAGGATTAGTAATGGTAAAAGTCTTATCAAATGAAACAAAAGGCAAAAGTTGAAGACTAAATGGGCACAACATTTCGTTGTAAGCTTAAAGTCCAAACCTAGCGAAATGGCTAAGCATTGATCCTATAATATGTGACACATGGGTGTCAAAAATATTTTTGTCCAAGAAAAAAAAGGGTTTCAAAAATATAATATATAATCTCTTTTAAATTTTAATTATAATATAAGATACGGTCTATTAAAGGAAACCAAATTATATGGTGACTTTAGCCATCCGTGTGGTGGCTGCGGTTGCATGGACAATAATGGGCCATAACGAATCTGTGGGCTTCAACTACAATTATTATTAAAGTTTTTTTAAATTATTTATTATTTATTTATATTTTGCTGTATAACAAGCTGGCAATAATGAAATTGTAATGGATTTTTCGAATGATAACGAAATTTAGCATATATTATAAGTTCAGGATAAGTACATCAGCAGCACACTACTCTTGGTGACTTGGTTTCTTTAAAACATTCATTATTAGTTTATCAGAGGAAAAATTTAAACTTCAGAAATCGACACATTTTTGCTTGATTCCAAGAGGGCAAAAAGATTTACAATTAGAATGTTCGAAAGTTTATATTGATTATATTACTACATTGGTTGTTATCCCTTACGAATAAAAGAAGATTAATAATACATTTGGTTCTTATTTTCTATATATAATATAAGAAAATTGATTTGGTGGATGCACCATACAAAAAATGATCATGTACCAAATGAAATATGGTACAAATTCAATCAATAATATCACATGCATTGCTCATGCAGCACAATGTTTTGCAACTACCCAAACTTTTTTGTCTGTTAAAAACAACTAACCAAACTTATAGTCTTTAAACACACATTTATACGGTATTCGATCCCACGAACAACCAGCAAACGACTAACATATTACAATCGTAAATGAATATAAAATAAACTATTAAAATCTTTTTCATATATAGGAAAAAAAATTATTGAAACAAAAGATTGTCAATGTTGAAATTAAGAAGAATAAAAGGTACTCAGGGAAGATGAGGTTGCAACCAACATTTTGCTAGAAAAGATTCTTAAGATGAGCTTTGGCGTTGGCTCCACTATATACTTGTCTTTCTAACACCCATGTGTGAAGGTCCCCATTACATTTTCTTTTGTTTTTTTTTTTTCCATGTCCAAGTGCTTGTTGTCTTGGCTATTGTTTCTTTCTCAATCATCTTCTCCTTTGCTTCAATTTCAAATATTCTATATTTATAGATATGTTTGTATATATATATATATTACTTGAAAGGATACGAATATATCATATCTTCTCATCTCTTAGCTCTCATCCATATCAACAATGGTTCTATCAAATGAGGAAAATAATAATCTGAAATGATGAGTCAATTATAGTTGCATCACCCCTTTTTCTTTTAGGCTCACATCCATATAACCTCTGGTTTTTATCAAATATGGAAAATTTATTTTAATATGACAAGTCATGTTCATGGGGTTGGATGGATACATTACAATGATGACTTTATGAATGTCGTCTGCTAGTTATGTTAAGTCACATTATTCTTCTACTAATTAATAAATTTCCCAAATTTTTTGTGTTTAGTTTGAATTCATATGCATGGTAATAGGATTTAATGTTTTTTGCTCAAGAAAATAAGTGTTTTTGTTCGAGGTATAGTGATTGATCTCAATACAAATGACTTATGATTGCCAAAAAAAGAAAATGTGCACGCTCGCATATCTTTTTCCGTTTCCATGTACAATTTTTAGAAGTTTGATACTATATCGGAGTTGAATCTGTTCATGCTTGGTAGCAATAAAATTAAATCCAAAAAAAAAAAAAAAAACTAAAGGTGTTGTATTCCTCCAAAATCATTTGCTACGACAACTTGCTATAATCTTACGATCAATCCTGCATTGTTTGATATCACTCAATTGGTTGTTTCAAAATTCATATTCGAAGATTTTATTATCCATTAGGCGACGTACCAGAACCTTAGGCTTAGTGATATGTTGATTTTGGGAATAACGGAAATTATGATAGTGAAAGGTTATTTGTTAGTCTTTAATAATGAATTAATAAACAAAATTTTCTTAAACTCGTGCAGATCTCGTTAGATCTAATCTACCAAACATAAGGTTATAGAACATTCCTCTCAAAATCTTTTCCAAACTCGATTACTAAATCTCGAAAGAAACTCTAAAGAAAAGTAAACTATTTATTAAAAATTAAACTCAATACTTAATCTTAATTGAAATAAGATAAGCATGAAAAAAACAACATAATTGAATAGTTTTCCAAAATCTACCATGCATTAAGTCTTCGACGGGTTGACATTCATAGATTTTCACATCAATGTTTTGCTTAACGAAAACTTGTAGAGAAACTTGTACTTCACATTTTCTCTTTTCCAACACTCTTCTTTTAGAGTAGATGGGAAATATTATTATGTTGATTTGCTTGTCTTGAAGAAATCATTAGTGAACAATCTCTACTTGGACCACCATTATTAATTCATCTTCACTTATATGATAGATACGGTCATCACTATAGAACTCTATGTAGATATCATGGTCGTCTTCTCTCTCAATATATGGACTTTCGTCCACGAAATGGTAGATGTTGTCAACCAAAATAGAACTAGTTAATTAGATTAAGAAACCAAATAACTAATATAGGTTTTCCAACGGACATAATGAAAACTTCTAAGATAGGTTAGTGATGTATTGTTTTGGAAAAACTAAACTCAATGAAGTTTTTATATATTTATTGATAAAAGAATAAAAGATATAATTTTAAAAGCCTTATTAAAGCTCATTTGTAGTGAAAACAGTAAACATGTGTTATTTATTTATTAAATACTTTAAAATTATAGAAAACCTACAAACTAATCTTAATTGAATAAGCATAACTAAGCGTTGAAAAATTAAATACAAATAATAAATAATTGTTCTAAATCTATGCCGCTTACTTAATTACCCCTTAAAAATACACTCTAATCACTTTTTTTTTTTTTTTTTTTTTTTTCATATATTCAAAAATCAACAATCGAATATACTAAGACAACCTCTTCATGTACACCAGTGGACTACCATGTGGTGTGCTTTTTGCCTCCCCACATCGACACTCTCATGTGGGGTTACATTTTAATGCAACATACCAAAAATATTACAAAATTCTCAAATCTAATTATGTTTGTTCATGATGATGTATAGTTTGATGACATGAATTGATTTGTTGCATGTGATAAGATGGTTAATCAATCACAAAACAATGATCTAATAGTAAAGATAGTATTGTTTTGAGTTTTGATCTAAGTTTCCGGCCGATTAATAACCATCTCTGAACAATGATTTAATACTAAAGATAGTACGTATAATTCTGAATTTCCAATTCACTTTCTGGTATAATTTATCATGTATATTTATATATGGAATGGATAGGTGTATAATGAATGATAAAAAGAACAAAAGAGGAAAAAGGTGAGTGTTAGCCCCAAATTCACGTTGCCCCCTCGTGGGCTTAAGGATTCCAAATCAATATTGTGTCCTTATGGTACGATCTGTAGACTGATAGCAACATGCATTGATGTGATCACTAGCCGGCTTTTTCCATCGTCTCCATTATGTCTTCTTTGAGATTTTCTATTTGCACACATAATTCTACTAGATTAACTCAAGTTGTACGTAAAAACAATCGTTGATTAAAACAATTAGTGAAAATATGTGTTTAGTAAATTTAAATGCTTACGATTATCCAAAATAATACGAAATATAACGGTAAAATGTATTTATGGATGATAAATTGATTAGTAAAAGATGAACGAAAAATTGATCATAGAGAGAATATTAACTTATTTAGTTAAGTATAAATGTTACAATGAAATAGGTGCGGACATTATAATATCAATTTGTACAAAACCTTTACAGTTGTTAATTATGTTTTCCGAATTTTAGATGGAAAATTACTTTTTATAGACAATTAATGACGCGTAAATTTCAAAAATGCGGTACAAATAGATAGTTAATTTGTGCTAATGAGTGAGGAGCATAATGGATTTCTCTTGGAAGATATCAAAGCCGATTACATGTATGGGTTGGATTTACCTTCAACCGGACGACAAATGGATTTACCTTCACTAAGTTCAAACATTAATCTGGACTATACCAAGTATCCATACTCTCTAAGGTTTCTGTCTAAGTGTATTCACTCTAAGCATTAAGAATTGTCATTGTATTTTGAGATTCAAATAAAGGGAACAATCATATAGCAAATCAAAATAATTTTGTCTTAATTAAATCCTTATTTCAGATTTTGACTTCTAATTCACACTAGTCTTTTTGAATCAAAATGAATAATCTCAAATAACAAAAAAAACATTAATTACTCAACAAGAAAATCAATTCCCATTTCATGTAGAATTAACATTCACAGTTTAGTAGCTATATGAATCCACAGCCTCCAAGTGACAAACAATAACACCAAAAACGTAATGGATAATTTGAAGCGGTAACTAAAGGAGTACTAGTTCTGTTAGAATTCATCCTCTGCCTAATCTTGCACAAGAGAGCAGGGAAGAATCTTGAGCTATAGAAGAGGAATAAATATTCGTTAAAAAAAAAAAAAAGAATAAATATTCGTTGGAAGAAGAGAAGTCAAAGAGACGAACAAAGTCTCGTGACTTACTAATCTATTCTGATGGGAATAGCAAGAGGACTTGGGAAACCGATCAGAGTAGATCTTACAACGCTTAATTTTGAGAGAGCGAGGTTTGCAAGAGTTTGTGTGGAGGTGAACCTAGCTAAACCGTTGAAAGGGACGGTGGTGGTGAATTGTGAAAGGTACTATGTCGCTTATGAGGGCCTTACGAATATTTGTTCGGGATGTGGAGTGTACGGACATCTAGTTCATATGTGCCCACGTAGAGTGATAGAAGAGACTATGGAGGTTAGTCCCACAAACCCGGAAGGGCCACAAAGAAACCCAGTGGAAAAAACGGTGAGTGATGCTCCGGCGGATGATGGTTTTACGGTGGTACGGAGGTCGGGGAGGAAGACGACAGCTCCGGCGAAGAATGTGACAATTCCGGCGAATAAAGTGGCATTTACTGCGGGTAATTCCAGAGGAGATTTGGGGAGGAATCTTAAGGAAATCTCCGCAATTAGTGGACAAGAGAATATCAATATGTCTAACAGATATGGAAGTTTGAATGTGAATATGATTTCATCGGATCTGCAATGAGTTAATATCGTATCCAATGCGAATAAGGAAAATAGTATTGGGACATATCAGGCGGGAAAATGAAAGAGTGGTGTGCAAGAGAAGGGTTTGAAAGGTGGGGGAAATATGGGCCGGGCTAATGGTGGGAGGAAGGAAGGCCCATCTGAGAAAAGGCCCGAATCAGGTAAACAGGTGAGTTCGAATGGGCCTAAAGGAAAACATCAGAAGGTTTTGAGGCCCATGAGGGGACTTGTTTTTGGCCCGACTAGAGAAGAAATTGAACTTTCCGCTTCTGGCAAACGACTTCGTGTCGAGAAAGAGAGCTGGGGTAGACCAGGTGGAAGATTCACGTCGGTGAACGGGACAGACATGATAGAATCAGAACCGGTTCAAACTGGAATTGCAGAGATGGGGAGCTTGCAGTCAGTCCAACCGGAGATTCGGCTGGCCAATGAAGGCGGAATGATTGAGAACCCGACGAGAGGGAATGAGACGGAGCAGTTGGGTCGATAACGGTCTGCCCCGGTGGTTCTGTTTTTAACTGATTATCAATTAATGGATTGCATATTCTGGAATTGCCGGGAGGCGAATAAACCCAATTTTCGACGATCAATAAGGTATATGTTGAAGAAGTTTAACACAGACATCCTTGCTATTTTTGAGACACATGCGGCGGGAGACAGAGCAATGAGAATCTGTCGCGGCTTGGGTTTTGAGAATTCGTGTAGAGTGGATGCCGTTGGTCAAAGTGGGGTACTGTGGCTGTTATGGAGATCAGAGGTAGGTGATGTGGAGGTTGTTGAGTTAGATGAGCAGTTCATCTATGCGAAAGTGAGGAAGGAGGGAGATGTTTTCCACTTGATTACGGTTTATGCGGCACCTTCTGCAACTAGGAGAAGTGGGTTGTGGGGGAAGCTGCGAACTATAATTCAGGGAATTGATGGCCCGATGATGATTGGTGGCGATTTCAACACCATTGTCCGGCTTGATGAGAGAATGGGAGGCAATGGCCACCTGTCGTCAGATTCTCTTGAATTTGGGGATTGGATAAATGAGATGGCTTTAATAGATATGGGATTTAGAGGACACAAGTTCACTTGGAGACGGGGTCGAGTGGAACAGACGTGTGTTGCAAAGAGATTAGACAGAGTTATGTGTTGTGCGCAGACACGCTTGAGGTGGCAGGAAGCTGTAGTCTCGCATCTACCGTTTTTTCTCGTCAGACCATGCTCCCATTTATGTGCAGCTTAGCCCAGAGGAGAGAGGAAACCCAAGTAGGAGACCCTTTCGCTTTGAAGCGGCTTGGTTAACACATGAGAGCTTTAAAGAGTTATTGGCAGCATCCTGGAAAGATGATTTGAAAACTCCAGAGGCGCTTAAGGTAATGAGACGGAAACTTAAAAAGTTGAACAAAGACGTGTTTGGAGATGTACAGAAGCGTAAAGACCAACTAATGCAAGAGATTACGGACGTTCAAGATCTGCTAGATCAGAGCCAGACCGATACTCTGTTAGCAAAAGAAAGTGAGTTGTTGAAAGAGTTTGATTTGGTTTTGGAGCAGGAAGAAATTTTGTGGTTCCAGAAATCCCGTGAAAAATGGATTGTTTTAGGGGAAAGAAATACGAAGTATTTTCATACTTCCACTATTATCCGGAGGAGACGTAATCGGATTGAAGCTTTGAAAGATGATGAGGGTCGATGGGTTGTAGAGTCGCAGGAGCTAGAGAAATTGGCGGTGGATTACTATCAACGACTGTACTCTATGGTTGACATAGATCAAGAGGTAGATAGTCTGCCTAAGGAGGGGTTTACAAGGCTCACTCAGGAGTTGCAGGAGTTAAATAAACCCTTTTCACCAAAAGAGATAGAGAACTCGGTGAGGAGCATGGGCAAATATAAGGCTCCCGGACCGGATGGGTTCCAACCCGTGTTTTACCAGCATTGTTGGGAGGTAGTTGGACCCTCGGTTGTCAGATTTGTTCTTGATTTCTTTGAGACAAGAGCTTTGCCACCGGAGACCAATGATGCCTTCATTGTCTTGATTGCGAAAGTGGCTAAACCGGAAAAGATTACCCAGTTTAGACCTATCAGTCTCTGCAACGTGTTGTTCAAAACGATCACGAAGACGATGGTGATGAGATTAAAGCGGGTAATGTCGAATTTAATTGGTCCAGCCCAAGCCAGTTTCATACCGGGTCGCCTAAGCACTGATAATATTGTCATAGTCCAGGAAGCTGTCCACTCAATGAGAAGGAAGAAGGGGAGAAAAGGGTGGATGTTACTGAAATTGGATCTTGAAAAAGCTTATGATCGCATCCGCTGGGATTTCTTGGAAGACACGCTTAAGGCAGCCGGATTACCAGAAGTGTGGATTCATTGGATTCTACAATGTGTTTGTGGTCCGTCAATGAATGTTCTATGGAATGGTGAGAAAACAGAGGCATTCAAACCGTCAAGAGGTCTCCGTCAAGGTGATCCTTTATCACCATATCTATTTGTGATGTGTATGGAGCGTTTCTGTCATCAGATTGAATTTTCTGTGGCTGCAAAGGAGTGGAAGCCTATAAGTTTATCGTGTGGAGGACCTAAGCTATCTCACATCTGTTTTGCTGACGATTTAATCCTTTTTGCGGAAGCATCGGTTGCACAAATAAGGATCATCCGTCGGGTACTCGAGAGATTTTGTATTGCATTAGGGCAAAAAGTGAGTTTGGAAAAATCAAAAATCTTTTTCTCCGAGAACGTACATCGGGATTTGATAAAATTGATCAGTGATGAGAGTGGTATCCAAGCAACAAGGGAGTTGGGAAAATACTTGGGTATGCCTATTTTACAGAAAAGGATTAATAAAGATACCTATGGGGAGGTTTTGGAAAAGATGTCTACAAGATTGTCTGGGTGGAAAGGTAGATTCCTAAGCATGTCTGGGAGAGTGACGCTGACAAAGGCAGTTCTGTCATCGATTCCGGTCCACTCTATGAGCACAATTATGTTGCCTGCGTCCACTTTGAAGAGTCTTGATCAAATCTCACGCGACTTTATATGGGGTAGTACTGTGGAAAAGAGGAAACAACACTTACTGGCCTAGAAATAGGTGTGTAGACCGAAGAGGGAAGGGGGTCTAGGGATAAGGTCAGCGAAAAACATGAATAAGGCTTTACTTGCTAAGATTGGTTGGCGGCTGCTTCATGAGACAGGGAGTTTATGGGCTAAAATCCTGAGAACTAAGTACAAGGTAGGAGATCCACATGACAAAACTTGGGCAGTGGTAAAGAGCAATTGGTCCTCCACATGGCGAAGTGTAACTCTTGGAATGCGGGAAGTGATTTTTCCGGGTCTTGGTTGGGTAGCTGGTGACAGAAATACTATCCACTTCTGGACAGACAAGTGGTTAACCGCGACTCCATTACTGGATTTGGCTTTAACTCCGGTACCGGTGGAGATGGTGGAAGCACGGGCTCGTTCTTATTGGAGTAATGGGAGAGGCTGGGATTTATCGGGGTTGAGTGTTTACTTGCCGGAAAATGTCAGAATGATGCTCACAGCGGTGGTAGTTGACACAGTGACAGGAGCGAGAGATCGTTTGTCCTGGGGTGAAAATGCGGATGGTAAGTTCACGGTTAAGTCAGCATACTCCCAGTTAACAAGAGAGGATATACCAAACCAGAATGTGAGTGCTCTGTTTGGTCGGGTATGGAGAGCTGAGATACCATAGAGAGTGCGGTTATTCTTCTGGTTAGTTGTACACCAGGTGGTGATGACGAATGTTGAGAGGAATAAGAGACATCTTTGCGATACGAGTATATGTCAGGTTTGTAAAGGTGGTGAAGAAACGATCTTACATGTGCTACGCGACTGTCCAGCGATGGAGGGAATATGGATCCGGTTAGTCCCATTGAGACGTCAAGGTCAGTTTTTTTCTCAGTCTTTGTTGGAGTGGATTTACGGAAACTTGGGGGATGAGAAGGTAGTGGAGCATTGCCCATGGTCTACCAGATTTGCTATGGCTTGTTGGTGGGGTTGGAAATGGAGGTGTGGAAATGTTTTTGGGACTAATGGGAAGTGTAGAGATCGGGTACGGTTTGTGAAAGAGATCTCTAAGGAGGTGTTTGATTCTTTTTTGCTTCTCGGCGAGAAGAAGAAAAATGGTGGCAGGTTTTTGAGGGAAATAGCTTGGCGGAAACCGGAGGAGGGGTGGGTGAAAGTGAATACAGATGGGGCCTCTCACGAGAATCCCGGGCTCGCAACAGCGGGAGGTGTTATACGGGATGGTGAAGGTAACTGGTGTGGAGGGTTTGCGGTTAAGATTGGGATATGCTCTGCGCCCTTAGCGGAACTGTGGGGAGTATATTATGGGTTGTATCTTGCTTGGGAGAGGAGAGCAACGAGGGTGGAACTGGAAGTCGATTCTGAGTTGGTTGTCGGCTTTCTCAAGACGGGGGTTAGTGACTCACACCCTTTGTCTTTCCTAGTACGCTTGTGCTATGGCTTCATTTCGAAGGACTGGATTGTCCGTATTTCTCACGTGTATAGAGAGGCAAACCGGCTTGCTGACGGTTTGGCGAACTATGCGTTTTCTCTTCCTTTAGGTTTTCATTCTTTTGTTTCTATGCCGGATTGTGTTTGTTCGATCTTGGCCGCTGATGCTAGTGGGGCAACGACCTCACGGCAGTTTAATATGTAATTTGTTTTTTTTCATTAATAAAGTTGGGAGACATTGTCTCCCTCAGATTACCAAAAAAAAAAAAAAGTCTCGTGACTTACTTAAGTCACAAGGAAGAAAAAAGCCATTGGGCCATAAGTAACTCAAGCCCAACTATAAATGGGTTTCGTTGGTTTAGTTTTATGTTAAGTAGAATAGGAAATTAGGAATCATGGTTATGGTTTAGTACAAAAGGTGAAAGAGATGTATATGGTATTGTACACATTTTTCCCTATATCTATTTATGTAATGAGATTAATGACTGTAAAGAGTGTAAATATATTCTCCTTCTAAAAACCAACAAGTTCTTGTCAGCTAAATTCGTAAATTATTTATAAACCAAATACAAAGTAGTATCCAATTCTAGTGAAACATTTGCAAACAATGTTTCAAACATATCAGTAACATTTATAAATTTTTTTAGCTACATACCATTATTTTTAAAAGTATTGGGAAACATCAGAAGACTTTTGCTTATTTGTAGGTGAAGAAAGAGAAATCGAGTCAACAAAGAATTGTGGACGAAAATTTCCTCCAAATTAAAAGCAGGAATTTTCCTTCCGAAAAATTCGAAGGGGACATATGCATTAGGGTATCTTTGATGTGAGCCATCACATATTAAATGCGTGTAATGTAGGAATCGATGACATGTGCTGCTACAAAATTACGTATCGTGATATCTTAATTTTTTTTTATCAAATGCACGAAATCGCAGGTGGGATCTAGAGACATCTATCGAGGTTCGCGTTTTGCTCCACCCTAAGGCTACAATTCCGAGCATTTAATAAAAATGTTATGATGACTAGCTACGAAATATATTTCCATGATATCTTTCCATCCTCTCTTCCGCTATGAAATTGCTTGTCATGATATCTAACTTCTTATCACGATAACTTAAACACACTGTAGTACGAAAGCGCCACGAGTGGGATCTGCTACATCCATCGAGCTCCGCGCGTTGCTCTACCCAAATGTTACAATGTCGAACAGTGCCGAGCAATTAATGATATAAAATGATAACACTTTGCTACGCAAGTGATTATCTCGATATCTTCCGAGATATACAACTTTAGCATTGACATTCTATATATAGAAGTTAACCCACCACCATTACCATATCACACCAAACCACAAAAAACTCACTTCTTCTTCATTTACTCTTCTGTTTGGCCTACAAAAGAAAGAAGCTCTTCATTTACTCTTTTGTTTGGTAAGATACTCTTCATTTACCCTTTTCTGTTTGAGTACTCATTTATTGCTATCCATGACGGTTTAAACTTAAATAAGTGTTGATGCGTGTTTTATTTCGCTCCAAAGTTTTCCCTTAGAGACAACACGACTAATGCAAGTGCACAACTAATCGTCTGTAGTATTTATGGATCAAATCCCACAGATAGAGAAGTTGTTTATACGAATCCGTTAGAAGAGAGTAAGGCTAGAACTAATCAATAAAAGGGGGTTTGGTTTTGGTGTCACGACTAAGCTAATAAGTAAATAATAAAGCGAGTAAATCGTAAAATAATATGAGACAAAAGTTGGGCATCCAAGGGATCACAGGGGGTTCAATGATATTTCTAACTAGGTGATGCTAAGATTAGGTTTGTTTACGTCCAAGTCTCAGACATACGAAACACTAATGATTGGCTAACCCTAGGTTATAAGATAAGGTGGCTAAAATCCCTATACTTAGTTACTCAACTCACGCAGCAATGACGCATAGATCAAAGAAATAAGATCGAGTTCGATGATAGTCCCTAAATCCCTATAACTAAGTGGTATATGTTTGTTATAACACGATACACATTTGTAAACTATGTTCGAGTGTATTAAGCAACCTTGTGGGAAACGTAAACACTTGGGATCAGAGTTAGGTCATGAATCTAACTACATGCATTAAGAGAAAGATTAACTAGAAAGAATACAATGTAAATGATCAAACAAAGCCCTAAGTATCGCCACCTAAACGATCGATCATGTCCCTCCTTTGACTACCCCTTTAAACCCAACTCGAAAACTACTATAGCATGGTTAAAGAACTCATCATCAAAGCAAGGTTTGATAAACTCATAAGAATAAGATGAATAAAAACTGAAAAAGGGTTTAGAGATTATTTCTTTAATCGTCAAATACAAGAGGTAAGACTTCACCTTAGTAGATCTTAGAACAAACGAGAGAAAAGAGAGATTTGGTGTCTTCAAAGCTTCGGATCGAGAGAGATGGTAAAGAAAGAGCTTTTGGTGTTTAAGTGGTGGAGTTTAGGGGTTTTAGGGTTACCGTATGATGCGGGAGGTGCATGATATTATGCAAAACCGCAAGAGAGAATGGACCGGTTGATGTCCACAATTTCCAACCACTTCTTCGTGTATTCTTCTTTCTTTGACCTTCGTCTCTCATAAGATCTCCCCAGACTTAGATTCGTCTGTGCTTAAAAGCTTAGAACGGGGACTATCATCGTCTTTCCTCCAACTCTGTTATAAGTGATCCTTGGTTCTACCTTGAGATTTTTCTCATGTCACTAGACTCTCATCATCGTACATGTTTCCTTTCCTTTATTTATTTATTTATTTTTTTTACATATTTTCTTTTGTGTGAATTAAATCAATAACCATATATGATAATTTAATGAAGAATATAGCACTATAATGTGTAATATTAAGAAAGTAACAAGTGGTCTCTCTACAATGACATTTCTGTCCCTGGTTTCTCTGCACGCGCGGTGAGAAGAAAGGTGATGACGTATATCAGCTAAGGTGGAGGGTTTTAGGGACACCTAGACTACAAAAGTCCAATCAGTAACATAACTACAAGTTGTGGTAATAAATTTAAATATTAAAATCTCCCCCCAAAATATCAATGGCTAGGAAAAGCAGACGCCTATTTATTAGCAGTAAATGTTATTCCTTTTCACTCAGAGATCTTCCTTTTCCACTCAGAGATCTTACCTGCTACATAAAAACAATGGATGACGATGATAACAACTGGGCAGTAAATATCAGGAATCGCAGTGTGCAGGTAATAGAAAAAGTTGAATCTTTTTCCCTTTTTTTTTCATAGTATAAGACATTGTACTTATTTCTATTTAAAGAAAACTTAAATCTGTAACAATATATAGCTTTCCATCTGTACAGATCTGGTTACGCCATTGAATATATAGGTTTAAATTTTTTAAGACCAAAAAGGCAGACTCGTTGTGAGCATTAACTACTCATATCCGATCCGTTTACAGAAAATGAGAAAAATGTTGGTGCTGTTTCTTTCCATGTGCGTTTAGTTAAAAATATGACAGAACATAGACTTAACCAAATAGAAATCAGCATTAATGTCTATGGTAAAGATTATTCATAAATATGTTGAAAGACTTAAGATTAACAGTAGCTGACATCAATTTTTTTTCTCTAAAATCAACAGATGACAGCACAAGATAAAGTTCTTCTGGTGATAGGCGAGTGGGTGAAGATTGATAATCTCGCTTGGCAGTTTGACCCTGAAACAGTCGAAGGTAACACCTACATCCGCCTAAGGTCCAACATGACACATCAAGAGCTGTCTAAAAAGGTTAAAGAGAAGCTTGGCCTTCGAGCGTCTGACATTAGCCTCAAAATGTCATACCAATATCCGGAGTGGTTGTCAATAGATGAGGGAAACGGCTGGCCGCCACAATATATAACGGAGGATGCTGATGTGCAGATGTTCATACTGATGAGGCGGCAGATTGAGGAGGTCAATCTTTGTGTCACTGTTGTAAAACATGGTATGACAACCAACTCTGTTCTGAGGAACACAGAGAAGGATCCTCTTACTTACTTTTCAGGGGATAGTTCTGAGGACTCTGGTTACGATACTGACGCTGAGTGGCACGAGTTTGCACTTGATAGTGCAGTGGTGGGCAAAACGCAAGAAACAACACAGCCGCCTATAAATAATAAGGAATCAGTTAGGCTATCCCCTACGCGACGTCCAACAGCAGGCATTACTATCCAAGAGCCTGAGAACATCATCCGCCTCAAAAGTCCTGAATGCCGCCCTGGTGATAAAGGAAAGGCTGTCATGGCAAATGTAGTTGATAGTGACAGTGATAGTGATAGTGGGGAGGGCGATTTTCGACTGGTTCCTTTCTCGCAGCCCACTAACTCGCCCATAGTCGAATGTAGTGAAGTAGGCGATAATGAACCGGTGGACTCTGCTAGAGCTGCTATACGAACTCCTCAGTCAGAGCCTTTGTCAACTGGTAACAATGGTGGACAAGAAACACGTAGCTCGAGACAGAACCTTAGTTTTTGGGGTCGTTCACAAGAAGCGTTAAACAACATTCTCACTGATTTAAGTGAGGATCCAGCTCTATTTTGTCGGGATGCGCCTCCAGTGTTTAATGATGGAAAAGGTGAAGGTAACTAGATGCTGCTTCTGCTAAATATACTCATTGTTCAAAATTTAAATCATGAAAGCAGGGAAAAATAGAACAGTTTCACATAGAATATATTTTTTCAAATGTTCTATTCCATTTGTATATTGACATTAATTTTTTTTGCAGGTCTTGAATCCGCTTTTGTTGATATAAAGTACGAAGGCGACAAGCTGTTTGTTGGTCGTGTCTATAAATCCAAGGCAGATTGCAAGATTAAGCTAGCTATTCACGCAATCAACAGAAAGTTTCATTTCCGTACAACTCGATCTACCCCAAAGTTTATGGTGCTAAAGTGTATCTCACGATCATGTCCGTGGCGTGTGTATGCTTCTCCCCGAAAATCAAACGAAAGCCAGTCACCGAATTACCAAAATTAGGAAAAGAGATCGGAGGCTAACCTTGTTTTGTTCGTCAAAATTTTCGTCGGCAAAGATGAAAAATTGAAAAAGGGTTTAAAAATTTTGATCTCTCTCTGCAGAAAACAGTAACTATGGTGAAGATAAGTTTTTACAGGTACCAAAAAAAGATGAGAAATTACGCAAAAGAAAGAAGACTCACGTCAAGGTGCGTGAACTTCACAGAAGGTTAAAAAGGTCAGATATATAGAAAATACAGACAATATCAATGGGCTTTTTTTTTTGGTCATTTACTTAATTAAAGTTTTTTTGTGTGTTATAGCTGCCAATTTCTCTTTTCTTTTCTCTTCTTTTTTATTTTTATTTTATTTTAAAAGGGGAAACATAACTCTCAATCATCAAGTCTAATAAAAATGGATTAGTACCTTTTATTGCGAGTCCCAAAGGTAGAATGACCTTGAAATTGTACTTCATCGAGTTTTCCCGAGACTTCGTCTTTTATGGTTGGAAAACTTCGTTGTTCCTTTCTCTCCAACGTTTTTGCACATAATTGCATATAAAAAAATGAAAACGACGGCATGGGGTTTGAAAAGAAGATAAGGGTTAAGGATGTGGAACCACTAAATGTGAGTGGCCATTTAAGACCAACAGAGAGTGGTAAAATATAAAAAGAATCTTGAATGTTAGTGCTCGTTTCTCTGATCTGACACCTTTGATGAGAAAGAATTTAAGGTCATGTTAATCCTCCGATATAAGATAGAGTTGACTTCTGATCCAACAATAATCTCCATTAATTGAAACTTCAGGGGAACAGTTCGGATGTAGTATTCAAGGTTGTCCGTTCTTTGCAAATCTTCATGTGTTCCTAAGAAAACAATTCTCAACACATAATGGTCAAAAATCATCATATAACAAGCTAGTTTTGACTAAATAAAACTTTTTACTTGATAAAAACTTTTGGTTTGATAAAACGTATTGATGTAAAAATTGGAAAAAAGACTCAAGTAAAAAAAAAAAAAGTTGCATTAGTGAAGGATTCATCAACCCACCCAGACTTAAATCATGCTGTCCTCAATGGGAAAATAAATATAGAGATGAATCCGAAAGAAAGATAGGTTAATAACAATGTCACCTTGGATCAGATGGGGTGGTGGATGGTGGATGGTTGGTGGTCAATGGTGACCTTATGATCTTTCCTTATTTGCTTGACAATGACTTAACTTAGCTTAGTTAAATCGAATTCGATGACATAAATCTTTATTCGCATCTTCCGTGAGACAAAAACCTAAAACCATCATATAACATACCAAGGATAGATTTGATCTTGGTTTGAAGTCAGCTTTCCCATGGTTAAGATCAATATCGTGGAGACAAATGGTAACAACGGTTTGCGAGATGGGCTATTTTGGTGTCGGAACAGACGGCTAGAATGGATGGTACAGATCTGATGCGGTTTGCGTGACCAATCTGTGGAAGCTTGGCCGCACGGGTCACAAGGAGTTTGGCCGGGCTGGTTGCGTAGGGCGGGACCGATCGCGGGTCGTGTGACCGGCCGTGAACCGTATGGTCCAGCGGTTTATTTCAGCCTTCTCGATGTTCTCTAGAACTTTCTCGTGTATGGGCTAGTTTTTCTCGATTATTTGCTCTAAAATAAACATGTTGTTCATGACTTTTGAATCCCATGGCCGTTTTTGAACTTCGGAAACACACATCTTCGGGTACGGTACTGTGAAGGGTATCTCTGGACATCTTTCAATCTAGTTCGTAAGCAGCAATGTTTCTTTCGATCACTGCCTCTAAAATAGGCATATAACTTACATATTTCCAATCCCAAGTAGTTTCTTCAAATTCAATCAGTCAATAGTTAAGTAATGATCGTTCTCGTACCTTTTTGTCGTTGAATTCCAAACTATTCCTATGCTTGACTTTTTTTTCTCACCCATTGTCCACTTTCTTCACACATTTCTCAACCCAAGTTAATCTAGCAAAGTTGAATTTGGTGGTACTGTAGTGACTCTCATTAATGGATAAAGGCTGTGCAAGAATGATCAAGGGGAAATCGAGAAGAACTTAGAAAGAGGACTAAAAGAACCAAGTGGAAAATATGAAGGATAAAAAGGGATCTATCGAGCCAAAAACAAGTCGGGTCGAGAATTTATGGAAGATGATCGACGGAACATGTATCGTGATCAAGAATGATCGACGAGTCAATGTATCATGATTGAGGATGATCGACGAGTCCATGTACCACGATGGAGAATGTTCGACGAGTCCATGTACCGAAATCGAGAGTGATCGACGAAATATGTACCGTAATCAAGAGTTGTCGACGGAAAACGTACCGTGATCGAGAGTGATCCATGAAATATGTACGACGATCGAGAGTGATCGACGGAACACGTATCGTGGTCGAGAAGTCCTCATGCATGATCGAGAAGTCCATGTACCACGACCGTACCATTGACCGATCGAGCGACCCGCCTAAAATTATTGACCATCCGTTGACCTAATTGATCAGCTGTTGACGGGCTAACTTGGAGACAAAGTTTCGTCCCTTGAAGCTAAAGTTTTGAGACTTGGAGCCGAATTTTGATTCTCTTGGAGCCAAAGTTTCATAGCTTGCAGCCCAAGTCATTTTTATTAATATGAACCCTTAAGCTCATTTTCGAGTTTGGTTGGGAGATTGGGGAAGTGATGTTGTAATTGACGTTGTTCTGACCGATGAAACTATGCTGGAATATTCCGTGATCGAGAAAACTACACCAATACGCTGCTGTGATCGAGAAAACTACACCAAGACGCTGTTGTGATCGAGAAACTCGGGTCGAGATGCTATATGATCGAGAAAATATGGAGAACTGTTGAGCAGAATCCATGTCTGATCGAGAGATCTGATACGACGGAGAATCCGCTTTTCTCCGGAATCTGCTCGTGATGTAGTTTTTTTTCCAAGCTATTTTTAATGGCTGATTTTTAAGTAAGCATTAAGGATCAAGATAAGATCTATCAAGAGGTGTTGAATCCAGAAGAAAAGCCGTGAATTGCTTGAGACCGTTGAAGCAAACGGTAAACCTTCAGCCGAATCTCTGTGAGTTTCAAAGCATTTGTTTTGCAGAAAAACCTTAGCGCGAACCAATAGAGGGATGCTCGGAATTAGGAAAGCCGGTGTAGAGTTGTTGCTTTTGTAAAACTTAGTCAATTTCTTTTATTGGTTTGATTTGGGCATGTAGGCTCGAGGGCCTATTGGTTGTGATATGTTTTGGGTACTTGTTGTACAAAAAGTTTATATGATATAAAAAAGAGTATTTTTTTATAAAGTGTATATTTTTTTCGATATTAGTCTTGTCTGGAAACACAACTCAAAACCACAATAAGGGTTGAAAAACCTAAACCGTGTTCGTGAGGAATGGTTCACGTGGATGGTCCGGCTAAGGTTCTAAATTCGTTTGGAACCTCTGTTGGATCGTCTATGTGAGCTATCTACGTGACATCTCCGGGTCGTTCGTGGTATCAGAAGATGGTTCATGATGCTCATGGGACACACGTTTTTCAAAGGTTTTATCGAGTAAATTGAGTCACAAAAGCAACTAGGTAAACCGGTATGTCCTGTGCTAGTGGGAATTGGGTTAGGTATTACCCTTGTTGTTGTAGTTGGTGCGCTGGATTTTTTTTGGATCAAGAATAGATGGCCGTGGGAGACTGCAATCAAGATTGTCAAGTGTTGAAAAATCTGGCCAAGCTCAGTAACATGGGCTTGTAACTCAAGTGAGGGCAAGTGGGGGAAGCGAGTGAGTTGTTTCGATAAATCAAAGAATATTGAAGGAGAAGTTGACGAGATTATCGGAGAGAGAAAGATCAAAGTTGGTGAAGATCAAGAAGTGGCAAATGTGAAAAAATATTATATTGCAGGAAAGTCGTAAATGGAAGATGAATCAGATCAATGGAAGAAAGGAGAGAATGAGTTATTAATCGGAGGAAGACGAGACAGAGTTATTAATCAAAACAGGGAGAGATGGAGATGGAAATCATGGATTAAAGGATGGTGAGTTTCAACTAGGTCCGAGAGGAAAGAGATGTTTAGAGGAATACCTGAAGGGAAGAACGGAGACAAATATACCAAGACAAGTAAAGGAGGGAGCAAATGATCGAGAACAATTTCGGATCAATTTGTTGTTGTCGACTAGAGATGTTGGAGATCAGAGATGGAGACATCCTTGGCTAGTGATCATTTTTTCAATCATCTAGCAAATATTGGATATAAACAAGCATAAGTCTATTTAGTGAACAACGTATATAACCAAATGTTGATCAACGATAAAATTTATATGATGGAATCTAGGTCTTGAAATATCATAGTATCGTTAGATGATAAATATGATTGTTATGATGATATCACTTATGAAAATAAAGCTTATGAAGTAAAAGATTAGTCCCAATAAAGCCTTGTTTATTGATTCAATTCAACAATATGATGGTTAATGTCACTTATCTTGTAGTAGATGCAGAGATGTTTTGATAATGCTCGGATGAGGTTGGCAATAGAGACAAGGGGTCATTCTTTTTGGAGAGATAAGCCTCGAGGTCTTACATTGATATGTAAATCGGCTCCCGGTTTCTTTCAGATCGCTGGGGAAACTGCTTTCTAAGCCGGCTATTCTGATTGCGCAGATCTGCAATTTAGGGGTTAAACACATTACACCTGCTACAAAAAAATTAATGATAACTCCCAGCAGACAACTCTGATTGAGGTAAGGTCGGGTTCCCTGAAAAGTTGATTTTTGGGGCAATCCGTGGATAGATTGATCGTCATCTTATTCGTAGGACTTCACCGGTAAATCACATGACAAGGAGGTAGCTCAGATATGTCTTCTCTTCCCTTTTATCTTGAAGCTTTTACCTTGTCATCGTCGAGTTTGGTCGATCCTATGGTGTTTTGAAGGGACTTTTTTTTTGTTGAAGTCCCCACAGATGACGCCAAAATTGTGTAAGAAAATCTCAACACAATAAATTGGTAATCAAACGAGAAAGGGAAGAAGAAGTTTTATTTATTTATTAATCTTTAGAATTGAAATCTATTATTACAAGAAGTTTCTATCTAGTTGGAAGGAAATATTAGGGTTTTGTCGAGGGTAACCGAATCTAGGGTTCTTCAAAGCCAAAATGGGGATCCTTTGTTCGATGGCAGATCTTCCTATTTATATCATATGGTTCTTATTTGAGAATATGGCTTGTTTCCTCACTTTTCTTATGAGAATCTCCAATATTTCCATATATTATGGATTCTCGAGTTATCTTCCGAGATACGAGTCGATCCTCCTTTTCTCTTTGGTGTAGAGTTTGTCGGGCTTACGGCTCATGGATCCATTTCTAATGTGTAATTGATATATTTTTGGTTTAGCCAGGTTAAACGGAAGGTGATAAAACCAGTATGTACAGTAGGGCCGACATAACCACCTAAGAGAACTAGGAAGAAAAACCTACAGACAAAGCCAAATCCAATTGTGATTAGGGTTAAAAGAATAGATAAAAGCATGGAACAACGACAAACACGACACGATGATAATGTAGATCTAAATTCTCACCGCCTTTCACCAACATCGAAATGAAATTTTCTCGCCGGCGGGTATGCAACGACTAACAAAGTTATTCTTCAACTATTTCTAATATTAATCCATTGTAATTCGGAACATAAACCAAAATATTTAGACTATTGAAATGTTGATTCTCCTAATTATTCCGTAGATCTGTTACGTACGAACCGATTAAAAATTTACCCAAACTTTTCACGGGTCAAACCACATTCTTTTTTTTTTCACAAGAGAAATATTGTATTAAACATATCAAACAATACAAGGCCTAAGGAAAACCATTCAATGTGAACGATTACCAAAATGATTTAGACCCAAATAGACCCATAGAGTTTTCCTACAGAAGATGGAAGTAGAATTTGTTTCTATCTCAAACCACGTGCCATCAATTGGAGAAAAACCAATATACGTGTTAGATGAGAAGTCTAAAAGCGAGCCGACTTCATCTTTTCCGTCCGAGCATCGATTCTAGTGACGGAATCACCACCGATAATACTATCAACATAGATACTTTTGATTTTCACCGGTAGAAAAGAACTGAGGCTCCAATTATGAAACAAACAGCTTAAGGGAATGATAATAAGCCACGAAATCCACTTCTTTTCTTCAACTTAAAACACAAATCTCTATATATATTTCTACAAATCAAAACTCAAAAGAGAGCGGATTGGATAAAAAGCAATAGAATTTGAGATTGCTATCACAGTTATCACCAACACATCTCATTGAAAATTATTAAAAGTAAAACAGAAACAAAGAAACCAGATCTAACACCGGCGCAAAACTGGCTGTAACCACTGAAAAGACAACATCGGAATTACAAGAAACCAAACCGGATATCATCGCATAGAAAGCCGACACATTCCGGAGACAACAACCAACCAAACGATGCTACAGAGCCATCGCTGACATAGAGAAAACTGGCCGACGTTGCTGAGGGAGCCAACGATGCCCGTGAAAATCCAACCAATCACCACTATAGTAGCCGGAGGATGTTGGATTGAAGCCGGTTTAACAACCAGACAGCTTTGCCGGATTCACCGAACGGCGGAAGAAAGAGTTTCTCTCTATAAAAAAATGGAGAGGCCTCGGCTCTTAGAGCACCTCCAATTGAGGCTCTTAAGGAGTTCTTAGATAGGTTTCTTAACATAAAAAGCAAAATATAATAATCAAAAAGCTAAATTACAGTAAGAACCGATCCTTAAATAAGAAATTTAGAAAGGTTAAGAATCTCATACGTGTCATCATCTGGTTGGGTGGGAATATTATGACAAAAAAAAATCATCACCGTATTTTTCATTTATCTGTCGTCTCTCTCTTGTCCGTGACTCTCCGATAGCGAGCATATCTCACCATGTATTTTGCTCCGAGCAGTTATCCATGTCTTTAGCTCTGAGCAGTTATCAATGAGGTTGATGATACTCAAATCGACAGGGCTGCTCTACTAATGTTGCTTCCGCAGGTACAGTTGCAGCGTCTTCTTCTTTCTTCTCCTTCTCAATCTCTTCCTCATCTGCTTTCTTCTTTTTTGCTGCTTCCAGACTTGGATACATCTGATTTGGGTGTTCAAGTAAGGGTTTTTAGGAACCGGAATGTGAGCATTGACATGTCTGTAATATGATGTAGGAATGGTAAATATGAGGAAGCATTGGAGAGGTTTGAGTCTGTGTTAGGTTCTAAACCAATTACTTTGTCCCAATACACCAAATTACATACACCTAAAAGTTAAAACTTTAAAACTCCAAATTTTATTTTCAATTTTTCTTAAGAACCGCTCATTGTTCTACCATTGGAGAAAGTATTTCTTAAGAACTCTTCAAGAGTTTCTAAACTTTGAAATATCCAAAATTTAAAAGAAAAAAATTTGCTAAAAAACCCTTCATGGGTTCTTACCATTCGTGATGGTCTTAACTTCTTGGTCAAACTACATTCAACCTTGTTTATTCTTATTCAAAGTCATAACTATTTTATTTCCAAAATACAATAAAAATTTAATAAATTAATACTCGATAAATAAATAACCTCTATAAATTAATAAATTTTTCTGGTTCCGAGTTGGGACGAGTGTAAAAAGTGACATAAATCAATAAAATAATAAGATAATAACTTTTTAAAAAATCTTATGTAAACATATGGTCCAATCAATATAATAAATTAATAATTATATTAAATTTTCAATATATATATATATATATAAATTAGGTAATATGACTAGTATTATTTTTTAAAAAAACATTTACATTAGTTCTTGGTAGAGTTCATTTTTAATATTTTTTAAAAATTGCATCTAAAATTTTTTGTGTTATTTTTTTATACATAATTAGTGTTTTTAACTTGTAATTGGTTCTAAAAAAATATTGATTATAACAAAAAAACAATTTTTTTTATGACAACTATTTTCAATATTTATAAAAGTAACCAAATATCTTTATAAATTAATAAATTTATCGATAAATAAATATTTTTATAAATTAATAGAATTTCACGGTTCCAACATTATTAATTTATAGAAGTTTTACTGTTTATTAAAAAAAAAATATAAACAAAATTGGGAGTGGGCTTGCCTATTGCTTAGTTGCCCAAGTCCAATCTCAAACATCAGAAAATTTACAGATTTATTCCTGAAACGGGCCGAGTCTCAGTGATAGTTTTACACGTTTCACGCTTCAAATATATTCCCAAAAGTCGGTTAGTAAAGAAAAAGTAAAGACTAAAATATATTATATGATTTGTAAGTCTTCCTACGTGTAGTCTTCTTCAATTTGTCCGCTCTTTTTCCTTTCTTGCGTTTAGGTTTCCTCTTCTTCTCCTCTGAATCCTTCAATTCTCGATTCTTGCTTCCTCAATTTCTCGATCTTCCTTCGGCGATCTGTGAGTCTCTTCTAGTCTCTTTCGAAATTATTTAGGGTTTCGGATTCTGGATTTTGGTTGTGCGATTTATCGTTGATCAAAATTATATGCACGATCGTGTTTGTGGTTTATTTGATCTCGGTTTCGATTTTGGTCTAAATCTTCTCAGAAATTGATCGTTTAAGGTTTTCTTACACAAACATCAAAGGTTTCACGTTGCAGTTGTATATTACTTTGGTTTTATGACACTTAGGTTTAATATCGTTACAGAACCAAACTACCACATTGTTTTTTTTAGGGCATTATGAGGGCTTATGATTACTGGTTATTTGCAGTATTAACAACTCCAATGTATTTGTTTGAGTGCTAGATAATTCGTTTATTATATTTTTGAATACTAACAAGTTGAAGTTTAATCTTTTTGTCGTTTTCTTGTCCTCATAATGTGTTTTCTGTGTTTTCAGTTGAGGAATTTCTCTAATCGTTTTTGTTTATTTGTTAAGGTTAATCAAAGGAGTTCTTGGCCAAAGCCCATACATCTTAATGGAGGGAAATACTAACTGGAAGCCTAATGAACAAGGCGGAGACTCCGCTTCGAATAATGCTATTGATTGGAGATCACAACATGAGCCTGAATTACGGAAAAAGGTTCTTTCAAAAATGTAAGCCATTCTTTTATTTTCATGTTTCTTTTGTTGGACTTATTGTTCTTATTTGATTATTGACAATTATGAAAGAGAGAAAGGAGGTTTTCTTGGTCATGCTTTCGATGTGATCTTTTTGCTTGCACATGATAAAGATTCCTACATTACACCAGTAAATATTGCAACAGTTAAAGCATAAGAGTTGTGCATAAATGTTTATTATAGTTCCTTATTAATGTGACAAAACCTAACTTCAACCTTTCGTGCTTTTTAAGTTTAGCATATTCTTTAACCTCATTAACTGCATTTAGGCTCTTTCTCACTAGGAGAATCTTGTTTACTCTCGCTTCTATTGGTGTTGTTTTGCACATATGTATACAATTGTTTCGCAAAAAGATTGACATCATGTATCGTAAGTTCCGGAACTAACTAGGGTTTATTTTCTCTGTTTTGTATGCTTAGTGCAATTGACATGGTATCACTTCCTCTAGAATATCAGTTATAACCAAATTCTTCATATTTAGCGCAATCATTATCTATGGTGTCTAGCTCAGGGACTTGAATGTTCTCATACTAGGTACGAATTTTCGACAAATTATTCAAACTGTCATTGATATTTTTTTCTCATGTATGTGTAGAGTTGAAAAGTTGAAGCAATATTGTCCTACGCATGAAGAATATAAGATTATAGACATTGCTTCCAAATTTGAGGAGAAGTTTTATAGCATAGCCAACGATAAGGTGCTAAAATACAAATGGTTTCCTTCTTTTACCTTGAGAATCTGAATTTGATATCTTACTACTTTGCCCCTTGCTTATGTCTCAGCATGATTACATTCGGAAACTCAGTGAAAAGCTGCAATATATAGATAAAACTTACAATGGGAAATTCGGTTCTTCTGTCAATAGAACCAATACTCGAGCTTCAGGTAATAAGTTTTAGTTTCAAAATGATATGTTTTAGCTTTGGATTAGAACTTGTATACAATTTTAGCTTAATAAAATTACTTACTAACTTTCTTTGTGTGTTTATCTGAATAGCAGCTCAAGTAGTTATGAATCAAGCGCAATCACTTCCCGCTTCGTTGCCATATACGCAGACTACAACAAGCCAACAATGGTTACCGCAAAACACACAGAGCAATCTCAACATTCCGGGGTCTTCTGGTTTGCCAAGTCAGGACCCTATAACCGTTTCAGGCGCTCAAAACGTGAACATTCACGTTGGTGAAGGAGTTCAGATAAATATTCTTCCCGGTTCTCAAAGACCGATGCAGGGAAGGCAACAGCTTCCTCCTCAGCAGCAACAGCATCAAATGAATCAAATCCGCCATGGGAATTTGCGACCTTCGCACATGCAGCAACAAGTTCAGCCACCGCAGCAGCAGCATCATCCGCAAAGTCTGTTAAAACAACCTGTTCATCAGTCCTTCCCTCAATCTAGTTTACCATCATCAAGCCAACAAACTTCTATGCAACAAAACTCTCAATCACTGCCAAGACATCAGTTTCCGACACAGCGGGTCAGTTCTAGTCATCAACAACAGATGGTTCTGCCGTCCCAGGAACAGAAACGACAAGAACAAGAGCAACTCATTAGTCAACTGATGAATATTCCAAACACGCAGCAGAATCATCCAACATCACGACAAAACAACGGAGCGCAACAAGGAGCTTTTCGGGTATCATCGTCTCAACAGAACAATAACCTCCAAAATATGCACCCGCAGCGCCTTAATAATGCTTCAGCCTTGCCCTTACAACAGCAGCAAAATATGCCTCGAGGTCAACAAGTGGGACAATCTCAACAAATGATGTCACAACAATACCGAGCGCAACATCCCATGCAGCAGCTGCCTCAGAATAGAAGCTTAGAGCAACATTTTGATTCTGTACAGAACAATACCAATCGGTTTCAAGAAGGAAGTTCGTTGCGCCAAACCCAAAACTTAACAGACCAACAGAATCAGCAACATCAATTACAGAGAGCACCTCTAGCAAATCCATCTAGTATGTTTCCTCTCTTACCAAGTTGTGTGATAATGTTATTATATGATTCTAGTTCTAATAATGTTTTATGGTAATGAAACTCTTTGTAGCATCTCAAGAGTCTACAGGAAAGACGGTAAATGCCAATGCCGGGGACTGGCAGGAGGAGACATATCAGAAGGTATCTTCGCTCGCCTTGTTCAAACTTTTCACATTTTCCTGTTTTAATAATGCCATTATGATACGTCTTGCAGATAAAACACCTGAAAGAGATGTATTTACCTGTTCTGAGTCTAATGCTCCAAAGAGTTAAGGAAAAATTGCGGCGGGTACTTCATTCATAACCTAATTGTTTCGTTTCCGGGACAAGAATTTGATCTGATAGTTCTTGTATTTATTTCATGTCTCTTTTTGTTTCCAGATTGAATCTCTTCCGCCAGAGAAGCTGCAATATCAGTCGATTGATAAGCTAAAGGGGGCCAAATTGTCAATCGAACAAATGATAGTTTTCTTACATGTTCATAGGATCAATATATCAGAGAAGCACAGAGACAAGTTTAGTGCATTTGAGAACCACATATTGAGGTTGACCAAGAATCAGACCATGGTTCCGAGGCCAACGCAGCAGCAACAAGGGCAATTTCCTCCTTCTCAGAGCCACCAAACGGCACTGCAATCCCAAAGTCCTCAAGTCCATGTGTCGCAGTCTCTTGATAATGATCAAATGAACTCGCGGTTGATGCCAAGTAGCCAAAATGCGGCCTCGTCTTCGATAATGCCTCATTCTTTGCAGACAAGGCCTAAGCTGGAACCAAGAGATGAGAATAACATTATGGCTTCCTCAGGAAATGTCATGTTACCCTCTGTTAAACAGAATCCGCAGGCAGTACACTCAAATATCAGTTCGGTTCAGTCGTTGCTGCAGCAGAAACAACAAAATCAATTACAACAACCACAACAAGTGAATCAGCAGCATCAAATACCGACATCACAACAGACAAATGAGATGAATGATGTGAGGATGAGGCAAAGGGTCAACATTAAAGCCGGGTTGCTTCAGCAACAAGTCTCATCTAGTCCGGGCCAGGCTCCAAAGCCACAGTCTAATGTTTCATCCCCTCATATACAGCACCAATCTTCTCCTCAGTTAGTTGACCAGCAGATTCTTCCTACGACGGTTAGCAAAACCAAAACCCCATTGATGTCTGGTGGCTCGCCTTTTGTTGCTCCATCTCCGATTCCTGGGGATCCTGAAAGACCTATATCTGTTGAGTCTCCAGTTTCTGGTGTTGAAATAAAATCAACCTTAGATTCTTCTTGTAAAGTTGGCACAGAGGAGCCTCCTCTGTTATCTGTTCCTCCCGAGCCAATCACAGAGCGGCCTATTGATCGACTGATAAAAGCGGTAAGTAAAGAAATCATAAACTCTATAGCTTATTCAATTTTACTGACCTAATTCTTGATGTGTGTGGTTTTCTAGTTTCAAGCAGCATCACCAAAATCCTTGGCGGAATCTGTAAGTGAGATTAGCGCGGTCATCAGTATGGTTGACAGGTTTGCAGGATCATTCCATTCCGGTGGAGGATCACGAGCTGGTTTAGGCGAAGATTTGGGTGAGAGGACAAGAAACTTATCGACACACGAAGAAACAAATCCGTCTAAGAGAATGAAGCGCTCAATCAGCATTGTGCCGCGAGATATGTCATTACAAATTGATAGTTATGAACAGTTCAGTAGCCTTGAATCTGAAGTCGATTCCACAGCGTCATCAGGCTCGAAAGTTAACAATATTGCGGTAAAATCTCCACAACTTGTAATTTCCTCTGTTTTATCGAACTACGAAAGTAAATGAAACATCGAAATAAGTCCATTTTGTCTTCAATCTTGCAGCCTGGTTATGCCCTTTTGCAAGAAATCAAAGAAACAAATGGGAGACTTGTAGAGACAGTGGTAGAGATATGCGATGAAGATGCTTCAGGAACAATCGTCACGTGTACTTATGTTCCTGTTGCTCTCAGTGCCACATTCAAAGATCATTACAAGTCAGGAAAAATCGTAAGTCTCTCCAAACTTCTTCTTTTTCTCCCTTTGCTCAGTTTTTTGATGTCTCCAATATTTGATGCAGTCACAGATTCAACCTTTACGCTTACTAGTTCCTATGGATTATCCATTAAGTTCCCCGATTATTCTCGAGGATTTTCCTTTTGACACAAGGTATGAAACTTTCTTAGAAATCAATTAACAAGGGTTGGACAAAACATATAAGATCTTAAGGATTTATATCCCCGTGTTTCAGTGTACACAAGTATGAGGATCTATCGGCGAGAACCAGATCAAGGTTCAGTTTGTCCATGAGGGAACTTTCAGAACCAGGGTCTGTCAAAGAAATAGCTAAAACGTGGAATGATTGTGCGAGAGCGACAATGGTTGAGTACGCAGAGAGACATGGTGGAGGCACTTTCAGCTCCAAGTACGGTGCTTGGGAAACTGTTCTAAGAGCTTCATGAACACTTATTTTCTCACTCGCTCGCTCACTGTTCTGGAGACTTTGCATAGACCTTGTAGCCCAAGTTAGGTTTTCTTACTTCCCTTGTGATAGAAGTAACATTTATATGTATGATTTTTGGTTAGTGCTGCATTATGTTTCCAAGTGAGAGGGGCTCATGTTTTATTCTTGTACATATTTTAAATAGACATTATTCTCAGTTGTTTCGAAACCGATAGTATAATAAAATATCTTGAAATTTCTAGGTGCAAAGTCTTTTTATCTTAACGTATTATATTGATATAGAATATATCTAATTTTTTTTTACTATGTCAAGACTTTTACAATAAAGTTTTAAATAAAAATAATATTCAACGGCTTTTTTTGTATGAGAATTTTAAATTTATTGATAAAGAAAAGAGTTTTTTTTTTTTTTTTTTTTTTTTTTGGTCAAACGATAAAGAAAAGAGTTAATATACAAAAGTTATAGTGGTAATGAAAACAGAGCACATTAGTGATCCAACCTTTATATTTTAAAATACTTTTACTTATTTGTATTTTTATTATAAACATATAATTGTTTGCGAAGGTTATATAATAAAAAAATGGGATATGCAATTTAAAGGAAAATATTGATACACGTTGAAAAATGTTTAAATGGCTCAAATTTAAAGATTTTAAACATAAATCGAATTAATCTTAAATTATATCAAAATTTCCTCTAAAAACAAGAAGATTTATGCTCAAATGAGCTTTATTAAGATAAAGCTCATGAGTTACACTTTGAGGGTTAAAAACGTGATTTTCCCTAAAAATAAACTAAGGACTTGAATAACTCATGAAGAGCTCTATTGTGCAAAGAAAGGAAAAGCTCTTAAGATTGTCACCAAGATCAAATGATTCTTAATTTGATTTCATAAAAGATAAAGGAGGAGAGTTGTTTTGAGACAACTCTCAAAATTAACCCATTGATGTTCATTACAAGAGACTATATATATAAAGCTACTTAATTAGAAATAATTACTTGGACTTGTGTTGGGCTTTACCACTGTCATAAACTCATATTCTTGGTTTTATTATGAATGCTCTAATAAAAATCGCTATCCAAACCAAACCGAAACGAGTTTTTGTACGGATAACCGAACCAAATTAACAAAACCATGCCAATCGACTTTTTGTTTGGTTATATTCGGTAGGCAGACTTACCTCTTAACCAAATTACCCGAAAAACTGACTACCCAAACCGAACTGAACCATTCGGTCTAAAGTCACAGGCCTAGTTCATGACATGAACCGTGCGTGGACCATATTAGAATGTCCCACATTGCTTGGGATTAAGATCTTTGGGTAGTATATAAAGGATGTGGCAATCCTTAACTCTGGAGCTAGCTTTTGGGTTAAGTTAGGCCACATTCCTATTATGGTATCAGAGCCCAAGGTTGGCCCAACAAGCAAATTCCCACAAAAATGGTTTCCCACCTATGTGGCCCATATAAGTGGCATGTCTTGTTGTATTTCCGAGATGTTGGGCTTGTGTAGTTTCCCGTTGGACCGTTTCCCACCCACATCTCGAGGAGGCCTATTAGAATGTCCCACATTGCTTGGGATTAAGATCTTTGGGTAGTATATAAAGGATGTGGCAATCCTTAACTCTTGAGCTAGCTTTTGGGTTAAGTTAGGCCACATTCCTAATAGACCAGTTTGGGATTTGCTACTATCAAACTTGAGTAGCAACAACATTTGAACCATAGTTCACCTATTTGATTTTCTAAAGCGACTTGGGTGTTTTTTGGATTCGGGTCACATGTTTCAACATTTTATTTAGACATATTCTTATTTTCCTTTAAATTGCATATAATTTTTTTTTGGAGGAAAATAAGGTAATAACAAGGATCTGAAACATTAATTCATAACAAGGTAATAAGATTTAGTTGTCCTCTTGAGAGAAGAAACGGTTGAGTGAAGGCATAACTTGAGGTTGACGGGTCTTTAGATACTTGCGAAAATTGTGTTGTGCATATTTTTCTCCTTCCTCTTCATTTTCTAGAATTCCCATTTTTCTATGCTCTTTATTTATTCTGTCAAATGTTTTTTTTTTTTTTTTGTCATCCGAAACTACTTAGAGCTCAAAAGAGCCATTCCTGGGAAATGTTGTTTACATATGTGATATGAAGCGGTTATGTACGAACTTTTCGTGCCAGATTATCCGCTTTAACATTAGCACTACGAGAAATTAAAGATAAAGAGAAAGTTGAGAACTCTTCCTTGTCGCTCTGAAATTCCTCCAAATACACGGAAAACGCCGGCCATTCGGTTGGAGAAGACACCATCTTCACCAGATCAGAACAGTCTGTAAAGAACGCCACCTCTTGATTATCTGCACCAATCATACACTTCATCGCCCAGAGAAGGGCCTCGACTTCTGTATGTAGTGGAGATAGACTTCTACGGAGGTTGGCAGCTCCCATGGTTGGCGGCTCTCCATTTGATGATGTACAGAACCATCCTGTACCGGAAAACTTATCACTTTCTTTCCACGATCCATCCACAAAACAACGGTATCCTAAATAGTTCGAGTTAAGTGAAACATCCCTCACTCGAACAAAAAGCATTAGTACAATATATAAATATTAAAATAGTTACTTTAGTCATAAATTAACTATATTAAAGTTCAAATACGATTAAAACTTATTGTGGTTGTCCACCTCTAACAAGTACGTACCTTAGTTAATTAAGGAAAATGGTTATCCATTTTTTATTTTTGACAATGTAATTAAGCATCTTTCATGACATGCGTTTTACTAAACAATATGTTAAGAAGAGTAAATATATATTTACCAAAAAAATAATAGATTCGATGAAGACAAGACTAACCTGAAGACAATGCGTTTCTTGTGAGTTAGGAACACAACCATAGTTGTCACAAATCCCATTGCTCCAAGAAGAGGGTACACCTAAATTGTTTCGTTTAATTTATATTAAAAAAATTAATGTATCGGTATTTTACTATTCTTATCATAAAACCAAATATATTTGATTGTATTCTTTGTATATATCAATCACACTTTTAAAATAACACATCATGATCAGTTGTCCAATTCACGAAAAAAAAATTACAAAAGTAGCCGATGAAAAAGAAAAATTAAAATAGCCATAACAATTTGATATTCTGTTAAAGCTAAACTAAGATTAGATTAATTTCTTTATTTATCACCTTAGTTATAATAATTATTTGATCATGGGAACGTTTGCAAATTTTATAAAATAATTTTTCCTAACCTCAAGTCTCACCCAACGCCCCATTTCAGTTGATCCTTTCTACTCCGTAGCTAGAAAACTTTAAGGAAAATAATCAATATAATTTTTTATATAGTTTTGTTATGTGTAAGAAATAAGAATCAATATGTATATGGTATATAAAAACTATATATAGTGTAGAGATATGACATTCTAATAGAAAAGTCCATGCCCTCATAATTGAAATTTAAAAACCCACGGACTTGTTCCTGTGGGCTGATCTTCTTGATACTGCTTATTGGTTCAATTTGTAATTTGTAACGTTAAATATTATTTATTACTATAAAATAATACTTTATTTCATTTCTGTGCGAAGTCTTTACTATTTAAGAAAGAGTCAATTAGCTGTATGCTAATTATTTGAGAAATAATTAGCTGTGGCATACACAACTTTTTTTCTTTGCAAAACAAGAGAGAGAAATCTTTGGTTTCAAAAAAGTCTGACGAAAATATCCCTGAAATAAAATGCGGGAGTTTTTCCTCTGAGAATTTCGTAGGAGACAGGGATATCATGCAATATTCGGTGGGCCCCCACTTATTTAATGCTCGCAGAGATAGTGTGTTGCAACCGTGATACGTATCGTGATATATATGAGTTTATCTGATACACGCAAATCGCGGCGGACCCTACAGACGCATCGAGCTTGGCAATTCTCTCTGCCCCAAGTTGCTACAGGAGTAGCATTAAATGCAAAAGTAATAATGACAAGACAAGAAATCACAGCTACGAGATATCTTACCACGATATCTTTCCCCCATCCCATTATATGCTTTCGTGTCCTGATATTTATGTTCGTATCACGTTATACGTTTACACACTGTAGCACGAAAGACAGCCATCGAGCTCCGTGCGTTGCTCTGCACAATGCCTGTATGACCAGTACAATGTAAAAAATTTAATGATATGTAATGATGACCTCTTGCTACTTGAGGCATTATCTCGATATCTTACGAGATACACAACTTGAGCATTGACCTTCTATATAAAGAAGTAGCCACCACCGGCATTACCATATCGCACCAAACCAGAAAAAACTCATTCCTTTTCTTCATTAACTCTTCGATTTGGCCCAGAAAAAAATAGAGCTCTTCATTTACTCTTCGGTTTGGTAAGATTAACTAAAAACTGTTACTTATGTCTGATGTTTCATTTAATGCTAAGAATAACATTTGTAACTTACAAAAGCTGTTATTCAAATTTTGCAGGTACTATGGTTCTGATACGGGAGTTGGAACATCGAGTTGTGGCGGTGCAGATTGGCCACTGGGAACGTGATGGTATTGGGAAATGGAGGTTCGAGCAAGATCTGAATGAGAGACAACGCAACATGAGGCTCAGTGAAGGCGATGGCATAGATACGATCACCACTATGCTAAAACAGGAGTACAACATCAGCGACGTGGAGACCCGCTTAAAGCTGACTTTCCGTTGGCCATCGTGGATGCTCCTAGTCGATGACGGGACGACTAGACCTCAGACCATCAAGACGGACAACGATATGGACCTCTTCCTGTCCATGAAAGTTGATGTCGCTGACCTCATTCTGTTCGTAACTAGAAAGAACGACGCCGGAGTTGTAACGGAATCACCTACGCTCTCCAACAGTCCGGGTTCGTCGTCCCAGCCTCAATCAGCGACATTGATACACGAAGATTACATCATTGTTGAACTTCCATCTTCAGACTCGGATGATGACTCTGCTGATAGCAGGAGACCCGACCCCTGGAACGAGAGGCTTGATTTTGATGAGTAAAAAAAATCTCCAACCTAGAGGTTGGCTCCGCCTCAACTGTTCCCACCTACGCCTGTTAGGGTCGGATCCCACACATTTTTGGTAGGATCCCTTTGGATCTTTCCTCGTCATTATTACGTAATAATTTTCTTGGATTTCTAGATATTTTATTGGACTTGACCAGTTGGGAGTTCGATTCAGTTTACTAAAAGAGTTCGCTCTTTACCAGTATGGAGTTCGCTCTTATTCAACATACAGTTCGTATAGAGAAAGGCCGAAGCGAGGAGAATATTGTTCGAGGCTCGCAGTAGCATCAAAGCACGAAGTTCGGAGTCAGCAAGAAAGAGTTCGGAAGGCCCATGTGAAGCCCAAGACAGTTCAAGTTCAAGCCGTTTCGGTCAAAATGTAACTTATATGATTAATGCGGATCAATGTGATTACGAGTAGTAAATAGCCGCATTAATCATGTTTTCTCTATAAAAACTACCTCAAACGCATGTGTTTGGGGAGGACAATTTTTTTTTACGGACTACTATCAAGCAATACAACATACTTTTTCTCTTACAATTTCGCAAGGCCTTTTGTACTTCGTTCTTTTCAAATTTCTTCACTTTATTCTTTTCTTGGTTAATTTTCCTTTCGAATTCTCATATTCATTCGTTGATTTTAAGAGTTTTTCACCACTAAATTACTTAAAGACAATTGAGTGTGAATCCTACATCCACATTTTGGCGCCGTCTGTGGGGAGTTACCACAAAACTCTTTAATCTCAAAATCCTTCTTTCCCAACCAAGAAACTATGGCTGAGAAGCAAGCTTTGAGCGATGCAATTACCTTGCTTAATCAGACAACCACTAGTCTGACCACTCAGATTGGTACACTCGTTGATGCCAACACCACTTTTAGTGAAAGGTTGAACTCAATCGAGCAGACTTTGATGAGTGTTCAAAGCACTCAGGCAGATTTGTAAAATGCGCAGAACGTTGTTTCAAGCCGTTTAGATACTTTGCCTTCAGTAGCAGCGCGTCAGCGTAGGCTATTCGTAACTCTCGTACTAAACAGGACCGGGAATACTCAAACTCCTCCTGCAGGCCAACCTGCTAGTACTAGCAATCAGGCAGCCGTAGGGAATGGGACTAACCTAACCGGGGAAGGAATTCTCCAGGACCAGGGAAATCCTGCTATTGACGACGGATTCCTTATGGAGAATCCCGATGTCACCTTTTCAGATGATTTCGTCAAAGTTCGTCAAGAGCTTGATGAAATGAAGTCGAAGTTTCTTCAGGTGACCAGTTCGGCGCCTGAGATCGATCGAGTAATCGAAGAAACTCGGCGAACACCGTTCACCTCGAGAATCTCGAACCTTCGGATCAAGGATTCTCGAAAGGTCAAATTACCAACTTATGATGGTAAGGGAGATCCTAAAAATCACCTCTCTGCTTTTCAGATCGTTGCTGGCAGAATCGATCTAGAACCAGACGAGGAAGATGCCGGATATTGCAAACTATTCTCCGAGAATCTATCCGGATCGGCCCTACTATGGTTTACTCAGTTGGAACCTGGAACTATCGATAGTTTTAAGGAATTGTCCTCCGCATTCCTAAAACAGTATTCCATGTTCATGGAAAAGGCAACCTCTGATGCAGATCTTTGGAATTTAACCCAAGGTCAGAATGAACCACTTCGCAAATATATCGCTAAATTCAAAGAAGTGACAGCCAAAATTCCTCGGGTATCGCACGCTGCTGCCCTTTCTGCTTTAAGGAACGGACTCTGGCATGAATCCCGATTTCGGGAAGAAATCATCGTCAATCGTCCAAGCACCATCCAAGATGCTTTATTCAGAGCTACATATTGGATGGAGGCAGAAGAAGAAAAGCTTAGCCTCGCTAAAAAGCATCGGCCAGCAAAATTGGTCGTTGGAAATCCAACTAAAAAGTTCGAACCAAAAGATCAAAAACGGTTCGGAGTTAATCCTGCAACTAATGCTGTAGGAAAACCCTCTCCAAGCAGAGGAAGATACAATCCTCCTAATACTTGGGTTAGAGATGAAAATGCCTATTGCGATATTCATAGAGTAAACGGGCACTCCACCAAAGATTGTAGCATACTCAAAAAGCATCTCACCGAACTGTGGGCAGCTGGAGAGCTCGCTAATTTCAATATCGAGGAATTTGTGGAATCTTATCACAAAGAAAAAGAAGATTCCGAAGCTTCTAATCCTCCTGAAAAGAAACATAAGCCCAATGGGCCCGGAACTCCGAACACTCCTAAGAAAAGGATCGATGTTATAATGGAAGGATCCAAATTATGCCGAGATTCGATCAGATCAATCAAAAGGCACAAGAAATCAGCAGCAATCCAAACCGCTGTGGGTTTTCAGTCAAATGAACAAACACCTTCTATCTCTTTTGACAATTCGGACACTCAAGGATTAACAAGACCTCACGACGATGCTCTTGTGATAACTTTAGATGTTGCGAACTTCGAAGTGACAAGGTGCCTAATTGATACTGGAAGCTCGGTAGATCTCATATATCTAAGCACTTTGTAAAGAATGGGAATCAGTAAAGCTGACATTATCGGTCCACTAGCACCATTGGTAGCTTTCACAAGTGACACATCTATGTCCTTAGGAAACATAAAACTACCAGTACTCGCCGCAGGGGTTCCAAAGATCGTAGAATTCATTGTTTTCGACCGACCGGCCGCTTACAACATAATTCTCGGAACTCCGTGGATATACCAAATGAAGGCTATACCTTCAACTTATCACCAATGTGGGAAATTTCCGACTCCTGGAGGAATCAGAACCATTCGAGGAGATCAGGAAACATCGCGTTCTTGCTACCTCATGGGACATCGTTTAAAGCTCAAATAGCAATTAATGATAAACGCGAAGCAAGAAAGCACCTCGCGTTACCCAAGTGGTCTCAGTCCGAATGAAGTTACCATAGAAATTGAAATTGATTCCGAATTTCCAGATCGAAAAGTAAAAATCGGTACTACTTTAGATTCAGAAATCAAAGATCAGTTGGTAACATTTCTAAAGGAAAATAAACATACTTTTGACTGGTCGGCAAAAGATATGCCCAGAATCGACAAAAGTATCACTACCCATGATTTAAACATCGATCCCAGTTTTAAACCAATAAAGCAGAAAAGAAGAAAACTGGGTCCTGACCGAGCTCAAGCGGTCAATGACGAAGTTGATAAGCTTTTGAAAATTGGTTCCATTAGGGAAGTAAAGTACCCGGACTGGTTAGGAAACCCCGTGGTAGTCAAAAAGAAGAATGGAAAATGGAGAGTATGTGTCGATTTCACTGACATTAACAAAGCATGTCCAAAAGACAGTTTTCCTCTCCCTCATATCGATCGGCTCGTAGAATCAACGGCCGGAAATGAACTCTTAACATTCATTGATGCATTTTCTGGATATAATCAGATCATGATGAATCCCGAAGATGAAGAGAACATATCCTTCATAACAGATAGAGGAATCTACTGTTATAAAGTTATGCCATTCGGTTTAAAAAATGCCGGGGCAACATACCAACGTTTAGTTAACAAAATGTTTGCAAAACATTTGGGCAAAATGATGGAAGTCTATATAGATGACACGCTCGTAAAATCTCTTAAGAAATCCGAGCACATCACTCATCTCGAACAATGTTTCAAAATTCTAAATTAGATCGGAATGAAATTAAATCCAGCTAAATGTTCTTTTGGTGTGCCTTCCGGAGAATTCCGGGGGTACATAGTCATGAAAAGAGGAATAGAAGCAAATCCTAATCAGATTAACGCTTTCCTCACAATGCCTTCGCCAAAAACATTAAAGAGGTCCAACGATTGACGGGCAGAATTGCTGCATTAAATCGTTTCATCTCGAAATCTACTGATAAATGTCTCCCTTTTCATCAAATTTTAAAAGGAAACAAAAAATTCCGGTGGGATGATCAATGCGAAGCAGCATTTGATCAACTCAAAACTTATCTGACAACACCGCCAGTTCTCTCAAAACCTGAGTCAGATGAGAAACTTTATCTTTACATTTCGGTTTCTAATCATTCTGTAAGTGGGGTTTTAGTTCGAGAGGACCGAGGTGAACAAAAGCCGATTTTCTACATAAGTATATCTCTTACTAGTCCAGAAACGAGATATACCATGATGGAAAAATTAGCTTTAGCAGTAGTCATATATGCTAGAAAAGTCAGACTTTATTTCCACTCTCATCCGATAGAAGTTTTAACTTCTCATCCACTTCGCTCAATTCTTCACGGTCCAAGTCAGTCCGGAAGATTGGCGAAATGGGCAATCGAACTCAGTGAGTATGATATAGAATACAAAAGTCGAACTAGCGCAAAAGCACAAGTTCTGGCTGATTTTCTAACCGAACTACCATTAGATGATGGAATCTTTATTGAAACGGACTCCACATGGAAATTACATGTAGATGGCTCTTCTTCTAAACAAGGGTCCGGAATCGGTATTAGGCTCGAAACACCAACAAAAGAAATAATCGAACAATCATTTCGATTAATGTTCCCGGCTTCGAACAATGAAGCGGAATACGAAGCTCTCTTAGCAGGACTTCGGCTTGCTCTTGCAATTGGAGAAGAAAAAATAATAGCTTATTGTGATTCTTAGCTAGTTGTAAACCAGTTTGCTGGAGATTACGAAGCTAAGGCTCCTCGAATGGAAGCTTATCTTTCGGCTCTCACAAAATTAGCCAGAAAATTCAAAGAATTCGAATTAGTTCGAATACCTCGAGGAGAAAATACTTCGGCACACGCTTTAGCTGCCCTAGCTTCTACCTCAGATCCCGAGCTCAAACGAGTTATCCCAGTTGAATGTATTTCTTCGCGAAGTATTTCAGTTGAAGAAACAGAAAACAATAACATTTTGGAGGCCGAACATATCGAAACTCCAAAATTAAGTTCTAGAAATGAAAATAGTTCACTTATCGTCACCAGATCACGAGTAAAATCTCAGGATGACGAACTTACTCCACCATTGGAACCTCCTATAAGAAAGCCAAGAAGAAAATTAAAGGATCAAGAGGTTCCCATTAAAGAATCGTCTCGAACTGAACAGACACCTCCAGGTGATGAAGAAGTTCGGGAAACAGTCAAAGATCCTGATATTCCTTCCGAACCCGAACCAAGGAAGTTTATACTCAAAGATAATACTTCCGCTAATGATTGGGGGGCTGACTGGAGGGTACCCATCAAAATTTTTATTCTTAATGGAGAACTACCATCGAACAAGTGGCAAGCTCGCAAATTAAGAATCATCAGCGCTAAGTATTGCATAATTAAAGATTCATTAAACAAGCGAGGTGTCAGTGACCCTTATCTTTTGTGTATTTTCGGACCCAAAGTTCAAATAGTGACAAGTGAAGTCCACGAAGGGCTTTGTGGTAGTCATTCTTCGGGACGATCAATGGCTTTCAAAATCAAACGGTTAGGATATTTCTGGCCAACTATGATTTCTGACTGCATCGATTACGCCAAACGGTGTAAAAAGTGCCAGATGCACGCCTCTCTTATTCATCAGCCGTCTGAATTTTTGTCATCTATATCCGCTCCATACCCTTTCATGAGATGGTCAATGGATATAGTTGGTCCGATGCATCGTTCAACACGAGGCGTCCAATACTTATTAGTTCTAACGGACTATTTTTCCAAATGGATTGAAGCTGAAGCTTACAAAAACATAAAAGATTATGTGGTAAAGACATTCTTGTGGAAACACATTATTTGTCGCTATGGAGTTCCCTACGAAATAGTAACGGACAATGGTCCTCAATTCATTTCAAATGACTTTGAAGATTTTTGTTCCGCTTGGGGAATAAAACTTAGCTACTCAACGCCGAGGTATCCTCAAGGAAATGGGCAAGCGGAAACTTCCAATAAAACCATTCTCAGCAATCTTAAAAAACGCTTGAGTGCTCGAAAGGTGGATGGTATGACGAGCTGCAACCTGTGTTGTGGGCTTATCGAACAACCCCAAGGCGAGCAACGGGAGAGACTCCATTCTCATTAGTTTATGGGATGGAGGCAGTAGTCCCAGCCGAGCTGAATGTTCCTGGTTTACGCCGCAGCGAAGCTCCACTTAACGAGGAATCGAATTCTAAATTATTAGAAGATGTTCTCGATACAATTGATGAAAGGCGAGACCAATCCCTTATTCGACTTCAGAACTATCAGCAGTTGACCGCTCGATACTATAACTCAAAGTTGAAAAACAGACCTTTAAATGTAGGAGACTTTGTTTTAAGGCGAGTGTTCGATAACACAAAAGAAGAAGGAGCTGAAAAACTCGGTATTAACTGGGAAGGCCCTTATCAAATCACAGAAAAAATCCGAAATAGTGTATACCGTTTACAAGACCTCGACAGTAATCCCGTTCAAAGGTCTTGGAACATCATCAACTTGAAAAAGTTTTATTGCTAAAATAAAAATATTTCGAACTACGATTTGGCTTGATCCTATTTTGGGTACGTAGGCAGCTCGCTAAACACGAGTCTAGCTATAAAAATAAAAATATTATTCCAATCATGGAGTCTTGTTTTTATCCTCGGGCATGAATATAAACATACGTTGCGGACAATGTATAAATAAATATTTCTAGCTAAGCAAAAACCAGATCTAGAAGGGTCTTGAATTATGGAATAGCTCCGCTCCTTGGCCTGCGAGGTCAACGATGCTCATTATGGAACCTGGCATGTTTCCGTACTCCTGAAGTCCTAGTTCGATCCAATCGGAAGGATGGGCTTCGAGGCGATGAAGCTCGCGAGCAATATCGAGGCAACGCTTCTCTAGTTCCCTTCTCTTCTTCCTAATCTCTTTTTTCTCATCTTCGAGCTCGTCGTGCCGAATGATGAGCTGAAGAAAATAAAACGCTTCGTTTAGCAATGACAAAAGTAGTCAAAAACACTGGGGAAAACAATACCTTGTTAATAAATTCCTCAGCCTTGACACGATCTTGAGCTGATAATCTCTCGATTAATACGATCGGAACCTGAATGCTGGTTCCCCTCCTTAATATTCGTGACTCCTCCGGTTCGCCAGTTCCTCCCATTTTTATAAGCTCGATGTCTGACGCTCCCGGAAGATCATCACTTATCACTTTGAATGAGTCAGAAGGATTCTCTGAAGAATTACCTTCCTCGAACATTTTTGTAGAATTGTTGTTGATAAAACTCAATGATAAACTACACCCACTTTATACTCGAAAAGTACTCGACTACATTTAAAAGGGTTAATTGACGATATCCCAAATCTGAAATTACTACTTTTATGGAAAATGTAATCGAGTTAGTTGTTAATCGTATTCCCTAGATTAATTGCATTAAATAAGATTGAAATAAATCGGCAAATTTAAAGCAAAAGGGGCAATATAATTAATGTCGTTGGGCCGCTAGCCCGATAGAATATTACAAAATAAGAAATAACTAAGAAGGAGGAGAGTTCGTAGAAGGGACTTCGTCAGATGACGAACCGTTTTCACGTTCGTCGGGTTCAAGGCTCCTTTGGTAGATGTCCCAATGCTTCTTCAGAAACCTGATGTGTTCTCGAAGGCAGCCGGGAATGCGAGCGATAGAGTCAAATCCCCTCCTCTCCCAGTTATGAACATCCGACTCCAAACGTCGGATTTTCCTTTCAGTTCTAGCAATCCTGTCCTCAAGGACACGGCGTTTCCTTCCAAGACGTTGCCTTTCGGAGCAGAGGAAAACGTACCTTTCGGTGATTTGCAAAGAACAGATGCATTACGAATCTATCAGATAAATTCTTGAAACAACTGGTATCGAGGTCAAACCTGTTCCATGAATTCATGGCATTCGATCTTTTCTTCTTTAGACATGGAAGAAAGAAAACAAGGAATGGCCACCCCGTGTGGAGTAAATCCATCCCCGTCGGAAACAGAGATTCACCCGAAGGGAATCGTGGTGGATTGGGATCAGAAGGTTCGCCTTGGGGAGAGGCCATCGTGAATCTAGAAAAGAGGAACTGCAAAGTTCCTTATGAAGAAAAAATATCTATTGGAAAATTTCCAAAATCCAACTCTCCTTATATAGAAAAAATATATAAGGGTACTCACTTGAGTATTTATTGAAAAAGAAAGTTGAACGTCAATCTATTGATCTGACAGTTACAGTCTTTCGATTTTTGCGTACATGCATAAACAAGACCTACGAAATATAGGTTATTCGAGTATCACTTAACACCTAGTAGGCGAACTTAATTTCGAGCGTAAAATTCAAGGACAGTTATTAAATGTATCACGAAGTGTTCTTGTAAGCCGAGCTCTAACCTCGCAGCCGAGAGACCAAGGAAAAATTCTAATGTTTTTTCTTTAAAAAAGGCAACTAGGTCTGATCAGCCTATCTCTCCTATAATTCTAAACCATTTCGGTTAGGAGGACTTTGCAAACCCTCCAGGTAAAATCGATGGTTTCCACCAAAATTAAATATTTATTTCTAAAGAAATCTTAATTAAAAACCCCCTTGGGTAAATTATTCGAAACAGTAATAAAAGCCCCCTTGGGCAAAAAACTCAAAAAGTAATAAACGGCCCCATGGCCAACAAAGCAAATTTCATGTCTTAAAATTAAAGGGACAATCCCCACAAAAGGTGAATGCAATCACCGTCATTCATTCATAGGCGAACCACCTTCATCTCCTACTTGACATGAGACAGGAGCACCCCCGACGTTAACATCTTGAGCTGTAAGAACCACTTCAGGGTTAAGCGAGCTAGTACCCTTAGTACCCTGAGGGGGTTCGCTCCTCGATTCAAAGTCATCTCCCATAATCGAGGAGATAGCAAGATCCTGACCAGGGAACCCCTGAGTTCGTCCCGAAGAAATTCTGTCAACATTAGTTCCGAACTCATTAAAATGGGTACGGGGAACATTATCTCATCCACAGATAAACCGGTATTAGGTTCGGTCAATGGAGGGGAATCAGTGAACTCAGAAGCAAACTGCTGCAAATCCAAATATGGCTGAGGAGCAGTAGCTAGCTTAGCTTCAGTCTCAGCGAGCTCAGCGCCAACTGTCTCCTTTTCTTCAGCCAAATTGATTGTTCCTTCCTCTATCTCCTTGATCAGATCAAGGTTGCTCTTCATCTCGTCACGCTCGGATTTAAGTTTGTTCCAGGCTTTATCCGCGGAGATAAATTCTTGCACAGCAAGAAGGAACTTTTGCCCGGCTCCTTTAACCTCTTTCCGAGCATCATGAGATATCTTGCGAACATCTTGATCTTTCAGTACGGAAAAAGACTCATTTTTGCGTTCAAGCTCCTCAGCAACTGTTTTGACCTTGCTAAGCTCTGATTTCAGAAGCTCGATCTCACCTCTCGCAAGGTCATGATCAGCAAGGGCATTTTTTAGTTTTTGCTCTGTCCCAATCAAATTCTTCTTTGTCTCCTCGCCAGATCTCTCGAGTCGCTCGATTTCTTCCTGACGAGCTGAGTCGGGGCCAGCAGTCTCCTGCACAGGCTGACTGGAAGATTGCAGTTTCTCAATCTCTCCTTCAGCAACAGCAGCTTTCTTGGAAACTTTAGCAAGCTCCTCTTCGTAATGGTTGATGATGTCGTTCACATCCAAAGTTGCCTAATAAAAGAAGATACATTACAAAAAAAAAAAAGGATTTTTCAAAATCGGTTGTTTAAGGATTCGAATAGTCAAACCTGGGAGGAGTGGAATGAATGACTGATATACATCTTCTTGATGTCAGGCCTCCACCGCTCAAAAGACGGAAGTTTCTTCCCAAAGCGAGTGTGGAAACATCTAAACATATTCCCAATCTTCTCTTTATCTAGAATAAAGATATTTATGTGAGGATTGAGCCTCCTAAAAAGTCGATTAATCTCAAGTAACAAAATGCTAATTAAAGGTTACCTGATTGGGATGAAGCTCTAGCAACAAGTCCTGAGCTCGGAGACGATCGAGCCCTAGAGGTATTGCCTCGGGGACGTCTAGGGGATAACATCCCTGAACCCAGCGGTTTCTTTAAAACAATCCCTGAATCAGGGTTTTCATCCTGAGCTTCAGCAGATTCAGGGGTTAACAGGTTCGAAGGAGCGGCTTTGTCCTTCCTTGTGCTCTTGGGACGTCCCTGGAGCGGGGGTTCTAGTTCCTCAGCCGTCCTCTTCTTCATGAAAGAAGAATCGCCTGTAAGGCTTCCCTCTTCAGCAGTGGCAACGACCATGTTGTCTGCTGCTAGGGTAGAGGGAAGAGCATTGTTTATGGTAACCGCCATCGACTTTGAACCTTCAAGAGACCCGTCGTCAACTAGAAGAGTTTTCCGGTAGATTTTGTCGTCCCTGGCGGAGGATGCATTTTTCTTGTTTTTTCCAATCTGAGAAATCTGATCTTTAACCTTCTTATCTGCCTCTCTGATCCTTCTCCTATCTCGGGCATTCAAACTCGAGAGATCAATCTCAGCAGGAGGAGGGTTGACGAGATGAGTAAGGCCCATTCTGACAGAATGTCCGGCGCCGTGAATTCTCTCTAAAGTAAAAGAATTCCAATTAACTGGCCTCTCTAGGACGGCCTTGTAAAAGTTTAAAAAATCAACAGAAGGAACTGGCCGAATTTGGGGACCTGCGGAGAAACGAAAAAATGTTAGCCCAGTTCGAAATAACATGGGAAACTTATTCAATTAAGTCCTAACTTCTACCCAAATTCGATGACCAGCGAAATCGGAGGAGTTCGGAAGAACTCTGAACAGAAAAACTATCTACACGGAAGAAGAACCAAAACTTCCTCCAGGCGTTGTGTTTTAAAGGCAAGCCGTCAATAAGATTCCGGTCTGCGATCGGATAAAGGGCATAATACCCAGAAGTTTGGGATTCACGAGCCTTGAAGAATTCCAGGAGCTCGCTAAGTCCCAGCGAATAACCATCCTCCGCCGCAATAGTGAAGGTACACATAAGATACCGGAGCATGTTGGGCGACATCTGAGAGAAGGCAATTCTCAGATGGTTGAGGTAAAACGAGAAGTATCTCGGGAAGGGGAAAGAACAAGCCGCACCCTTTGAAATAAATTTCATAGGCGCAGCAATAACCCTCCCTCCCCGATTCCGGAGACTCGTAGGGCTCCGGGACCACCATCTCCACTTCGGGGGGAATGTGGCATAATCGGCGAAGATCATTAAGAGAATCAACGGTCGATTGACTCTGAGGGTGAAGGTCAAACCCGTCTCCGGTTTGGATATGAGGTTCGGTTTCTTCACCCATAAAAGCTTCGAGATCTTCAACCTCATACTCGCGGATTTCAGAAGGAAGGTTCGACATTTTACGAAAGTGGATTTACCAAAAGGAAACTACAATCTCTGTAATAAGAGTGAAAAGTTTTCTAAGTAAAGAAGATAAGATGAGAAAGTAATATTACCTCTTAAGAACCCAAAAGTAAGATGGAAGACCGCCTCGGAAATATTGGGAAGCGTGACAGTTTTCCCCGCAGTATTAATATAAAATTAAGAAATTAATGATGACGGTTGTCAGGGAAATCAAATCATTTGATTATCCGAGATCGGCATAACAGCGTAAAACATAAAGAAATTCCAGAATGTTAAAGATCTCGAGTCATTAATTACTATTTACTTAAGTCTTCCAAGCCGAGCACTCGGCTCGCAAGACTTGGGGGGCTAAATGTTGGGGTCGGATCCCACACATTTTCGGTAGGATCCATTTGGATCTGTCCACGCCATTATTACGTAATAATCCTCTCGGATTTCTAGATATTTTATTGGACTTGACCAGTTGGAAGTTCGATTCAGTTTACTAAAAGAGTTCGATCTTTACCAGTATGGAGTTCGCTCTTATTCAACATACAGTTCGTATAGAGAAAGGCCGAAGCGAGGAGAATATTGTTCGAGGCTCGCAGTAGCATCAAAGCACAGGAGTTCGGAGTCAACAAGAAAGAGTTCGGAAGGCCCATGTGAAGCCCAAGACAGTTCAAGTTCAAGCCGTTTTGGTCAAAATGTAACTTATATGATTAATGCGGATTATTGTGATTACGAGTAGTAAATAGCCGCATTAATCATGTTTTCTCTATAAAAACAACCTCAAACGCATGTGTTTGGGGAGGACAATTTTTTTTTACGGACTACTATCAAGCAATACAACATACTTTTTCTCTTACAATTTCGCAAGGCATTTTGTACTTTGTTCTTATCAAATTTCTTCACTTTATTCTTTTCTTGGTTAATTTTCCTTTCGAATTCTCATATTCATTCGTTGATTTTAAGAGTTTTTCTCCACTAAATTACTTAAAAACAATTGAGTGTGAATCCTACATCCACAACGCCGACGAAGAGAACACTTTCTTTGGCGTAGACTTATCGATGGGGGTATTTGGCAGGGACGCAGCTCCGGATCTGGACAACAACATAGATGGAGGTAATGACTTCGTTATATATACGTATGTCCTGCTATTTTAGTGTCGTAATATCCTGCTATCTAAAAATATAGTTATTTATATAAACGTATATCTTGTTATCATTATTTATATTCGGTTATATACGTAAATATCTTGCTATAAATATTAATAACTCCTCGATTTGTGACGTTATAAGATGTTATATATGAATTTTTTTCTCAACTTGATGAAAATTCACATGTGTCTTACCAGGAAACACAGTTGTCAAGCAAGCTATAGACGATGCAACGTACGAGGGAGATGACATATTCGTGGGTCGGGTTTATAAAAACAAGGAGGACTTCAAGTTAAAAATGGCCATCCATGCACTTCAAAGGAAGTTCCATTTTCGTCACACCCGGTCAGACAAGAAGGTGGTCCTCCTCAACTGTGTTGCCGACAGCTGCCCCTGGCGGGTGTATGTCATCCGACTTGAAGACTGTGACAACTACCAAGTCCGTAGTGCTTGTCTGGAACACACTTGCAGCGTTGAAGCCCGTAGTAACTACCACAAACAAGCTTCCGCCAGAGTTGTAGGTGAGTTCATGAGGCCGCAATACATGGGTGCTGGGAGCGGACCAAGACCAGGGGAGGTTCAAAGGATCTGTTTAAATGACCACCGCATCCCAGTCTCATATTGGAAAGCTTGGAGAGCTAGGGGATTGCTATGGACGGGGCAAGAGGTTCAATGGGCAATAGCTACTCTCTTCTACCGGCATACTTGCATGCTCTTAAGGCTGCCAACCCTGGGACATTAACTGCACTGGAAACAATTGTAGATGAGTTGGGAAACCAAAGGTTTAAGTACCTCTTCTTCGCCCTAGCTGCCTCGATAAACGGCCTCAAGTTCATGCGCAAGGTAATAGTCAAAGAAACATATACCCTGCCATGTTTGTTTAAGTCACGTCATAGTGACGAATATCTGAAATTTTTTCTTTGCTTGAAACCATAAAAATGGGTATGACCAGGTTATAGTCATAGACGGTGTGCATCTGAGAGGAAATTACGGTGGTTGCGTGATCACAGCGAGCGCCCAAGATGGAAATTTTCAAATTTTCCCGGTGGCTTTTGGAATCGTCGACAGTGAAAACGATAGGGCTTGGGAGTGGTTCCTGACAATGTTAAGGCAAATATTACCCAATGATCCAACTGTTACTTTCGTCTCAGACATGCATTCTTCCATCTACTCGTCTCTCAGGAAGGTATACGAAATTTCTGGGTATATCATGATATATGGCAAAATAGCAAGCTAGAACGCTATATACCTTGCTAACATGGCTATTATCTTTTGTTTATGTCCTAGGTTTTCCCTCTACTTTCCTTATAACGAGAAGCATAATATATTTAGAAAAAATTGTGGACTGCACTATATACACTTTAAGAATATAGATTAAACATTGATGTTCCAAATAAACAGATGTTTTTGCGCAAACTTACACTTTTATGGTTTATGCACGTGTTCATGCATTTATTGGAAACTAATTAGATAGATTGAAGTGAAATCCCTTATATATTAATTGAGAAACATGTTTAAAAAATAACCTTATCTTTATTGTGATTAACAAAAATGTCAAGCTGGTGATACAGAATTCGAGGCTCTTCTCTGGGCGATGAAGTGTATGATTGGTGCAGATAATCAAGAAGTAACGTTCCTTACAGACTGTTCTGATCTAGTGAAGATGGTGTCTTCTCCAACCGAATGGCCGGCGTTTTCAGTGTATTTGGAGGAATTCCAGAGCGACAAGGAAGAATTCTCTACCTTCTCTTTATCTTTAATTTCTAGTAATGCTAATGTAAAAGCGGATTTTCTGACAAGAAAAGTTCGTACAGAATAGCTTCATATCACATATGTAAACAACATTTTCCAGGAATGGCTCTTCTGAGCTCTAATTAATTTCCGGACGATAAAAAAAAAATAATGTCATGCTGACGTGTCGTTTTCACAGAGCTTCGCAATCCATTTAATTAAAAATCCAACATTTATTAATATATTTCTAAATTTTGCCATTAGTTTTACTTATATTTATTTTTTTCACTTTACAATTAAAATATGCAATTACGATATATAAATCTATACAAAATGGAGTACCTAATATTTTGTATATTGATTAATATACCAAAATATATATCATAAATTATGATAAACATAACAGTTAATACATAAATGAAAATTTCACTAATCTTGATAATCACTAATATACTACCGTTTATCTATCTAATAATATACAAATCGAACAACTTCAACATCATCAATACATTAAAATTGGTTAATAATCGTTTTGTCCCGCACATACATATATAGTGCGGGCTGTTATCTAGTTAAGTATATGTTCAGTCAACTTAATTCTAGTACCAGAGAAACAAAAAAAAATTACTAAACCGAAATCATATAATAGAAAAGAAAAAGAAAAGAAATATTATTCTGAAAATAGTCTTACTTAACTTAAAACAGTATATGATATCACAATGATTACTCAAATATTTATTATTGTTTTTGGTTTGCAGAGAAACCCAAAACCAAGTCCTCGTTATTCCGAGGCTCTTATTCATAAATCAAACAAACCAAGATACCAAAAGTTCCAACCTTAGGTGTCGATAAATTCAACTTGAAAACATCAACGAATGCACCAACCGTTGTGCAAAACAACTTGTACTCGATTTGAAGTGCTTTGCAACATCGCGGCTCCAAAGTGTGCCCACTGCCTTTGAGTTCCTTTCAGCCAAGTCGGCATGTAGAGTTCAACTCTTTCCAATGCATACCCATTCTCCGGCCTAACCAAATAGTTCAACAAATAAAACTCGTTCCAGCTATTACAAAAACCCCTAACCACCAGGATCTTGAGAGTCCTTCTCAAACACCTCGATGAAATGTTTTCCAGCCAAAGTGTCTGTGAACTTATACCACCACATGAAGGCATCTGCGAAATATCAACATGAGCTTTAGTAAAAGTAATAATAATATTAATAAAAAGTTATTTCTAGAGAGTAATGTGACTATCATATGTATTCAATTAATAGATTGTAATCTTACAGGGAAAGGTCTTGGACAAAGAAGCTCCAAAGTGAGGGTCTCTAAGTTCGGGCAATGATCGAGAAGGAGCCTAATTCCTGTAAACTCCTTCGGATGTAGAAGCGTTTCTAGCACCAGATGTTGTGTTACCACATCACGAAGCATATCAACCGGATCGTTACATTCTGGAATCACCTATCATAAGAAAAATACAACACACGGATACACATGGTAATTAGGTCAATTTTATTGTCTAACAATTCAACATATTTATAATCCTCTAAACCATAATTATATATTACCATATTACGTTAATATTGTGTTCTAAAAATAGAGTAAAATCAGTCTCGATTGCGGTTAAAGACTGAATGAAAAGAAATATGTAAAAATCTGTTCATATTGCAAAGAATTTATTGTTAAAAACATACCTCAAGGAGATAAGGGCAGACAGTCAAGGTCCTAGAAGACCGAAGATCATTAAGCAGATGGGAAAGAATATCTCCAGCTTCTTTATTAGCTGAATAGATTGGTTCGTCATTATCATGCTCTATGCCAAAATCTAAGTACACCTCTTTCAGTAGTATCATATTCACTTTCTGAAAATCAAAGACGATAACATTTCCGGAGTATTTGAAGATGTCTATGTTAGGTAGGTTTAACACACAATACATGGTAGGGATAATGCAGTTCTCCATGATCAATTCTCTAATATTGCCAGCTAACATAACCTCATCAAGGTAACAAGAGATGATACTCAAACTCTCAAGCAAAGGGCACTTTGATAGCATAGATTCGATCTTTTTGAGTCTGAACCAACCAATAGAGAGCTTTCTTAGTCCTAAGTTTGTGAATCTTGAGGGGTCAAACCAGCATGCGTAAATCTTCAATGATTCGAGGGTTTGTAGACCGTAAAAGAGTGTAGGCAATTCAATAACAAAGTCATCATATCTTAACCCATCCCAAGTGTTTCTCCAATAAGGGCTTGAGAAGTCAAGAACTAGGTTCTTCACTTGTCTTGAGATGGAAAACTCAATCAAATACTTGATCTCTGCCTCGAAGCCCACAGGATAACCGAGACAAATTTCAAAACTTTTGATAACCTCAATGGGAACTCTAGAGACCCAGTTGAGCATATAGTGAACAAATGACACCCTTTTGGACCAGAAGTCGGAGACAGAGTGGTCCACATACTCTGATTCCTTAAAGGAAATGTTCCCTGTTTCATAACAAAGGGTCCTCCAGCGCTTCGAGAGAACGCTCGTCTTTATATTATCCTTGAAGGACAAGAAAGAGAGGATCATAACCAGAACTACATCTGGTAAACTTGATATTCTATCTCGTTGGTTGATTGAATCCATTCTCCTTGAAATCTCACCGCTTGGAAATAACTGCAATAGAGGAAGAAAACAATTAGCAATGGGCTTCAACAAGTGAAATCATGCAATGAATAAAATGCAAATGGACAATGAATTATTCTATTTTGTATCTACAATATCTTAAAAAGGTATATGAAGCCATTGCATTACTAGAAGCAACAAAGGTGCTCAAAACATCTTTATATAAATCGGCCTATGATAGTGGAAAACAAAGCAGGCATAAAAATGTTTTACTTTATAGATTTAATTCACACTTTTCTCCACCGTTAGTAAAAACTTTCTATGTTTTACTTAAATTATCTCAATATAGGTTTAGTTCAATTATGTTTTTTCCAATATATTGAGGCCTAAGCTATAGTTTGGTTTCATGATTAGAAGACAATGCATTTTCTTCTAGATTTAGATATATGCATGACATATATTGTCTTCCTCTAGGCGACCATGTCGATTGTGACTCTGTCAGAAAGCTTTTACCAAGGTCTGTGTTGTTTCGATCTCTTTCCTAGACTTGTCGTCGAAGAAAGAAAATTCAAAAGATGTTTTTTCCTTTTTATCTTTCTCTTTTGTGGTCATTTCATTGATTTTAATGGTAACTGTTTTATCTTTCATTGTCGAGTGTTATTTTTCAGAAAATGTTTCTAGACTCATGTTGTTTTCCAAATGACCAAAGAAAGTTTTATTTACTATTGCGGATGTAAAATTAGAAAATTTTATGGTATTCAAAGTTTTTTATTTCGCCAAGAAATTGCCAAAACAATTGCCTGATTTAATTATACTATAAATTACAAGACTTGGTGATGAATAACCGAGAAGCAGTGTTTCAGACGATGCAAAATATATCTGAAGTGGCTGCATGACTACTAATGAGTTGGCTCTACCGAAAAAAAAACATTTGGTATAATCCGATGCCATTGATTTGATATTTACAATGCTTGTGGGATATTGCACATTGTTTGGCTCAATTTCGATATCATTCCATATAGTTGGCTTTGGAAGGAGACAGATTTATTTGCGGGTTTGGGATGGTTTTACTATCAAGATGATGTAGGATGATCCATTATGGGAGCTCTGAAATATATGAAGAAGCCTCTCTTCACTATATTCCAAATAAGAAGCACTCATTTGGACCATGTTTACTGTATGATAGAGCATCATCAAAAGACGAGGGCAACATTTTCAACAGACTACTCTGATTTGGTGATTGACCTTGAGAGAAGTTTGGGAGGAGTAAGGAATTGTTTTTGTTTACTATTTCGTTTATACCACACACTTTAAATATCAAAGCGGGCATGTTAGCACATAGTGCTTGCCTTTACCCGCACGATATGAGCTATGTTAACTTCTTCCTGTTTGGCTATCCAAACAGTTTAAATTATACAATGTTGAAAAGAAAAAACAGGTTCTTCTAGCTTTTGAGAAATGGAGAAGAAGAGTATCAGATTTTGGAAGATGCCTTTTGAAAGTTACATATTATGTAAGATTTTTACCAAGTAATTGCATGAACTATTAACCAGTTGGTTAGAGCAGCAAGTAAATTATAGCAGATTTTGACGGAATTGATTGAATATTTACAATTTATGTGTGGTACTATGTACGGTTCGACTGAATTTATCTTTCACTCGAGCACTAATGGCATTTAATCCATTAAATAGATGAAAGCAGAAAGATATGAATAGAGGATAGTATATTGAAAACCTGAAACCTATCGTATTTTTGGAAAATCTATGGCATTCTTTTTTAGTATTTTTGGGACCATGATGGTTCAAATTGCTGGAATCTTAGGGAAAGTTATTGAAATCGATTGTTTTTACGAACACACTGTATTACTTATTAGAGAAAAATGAACCAATAAGGAATAGAGGTGTCTATACAAGAAAAAAAGAATTCTTGTGGAAGTGTTAGTGAGATGAAACTCCAGTGATGTTTGTCAGTGAGATGAAACTCCACATCGGATTAAGGAAGTGTCTTCAGATTGCAAATTTGTAGGCACCAAACTTGTTAAACATCTAAGTGTTAAAGGAATTGTTTTTAACTTCCAAATTTGCAAGGAGGATGGATACATAAAACGGGCATGATTAATGTTTTCTTCTGATGCCACAGACCTTTGACATGTGATATCATATTTTATTCCACGTCGTTGTAGACTTGAAGTAACTGCGAAGGAACCCGATGCAAGTTACCAAAAAAAGTGTTTGAGTTTTAAAATAGCTCTAGTTTTCCATGCGTAAGCTTTTACTGCTCTACAGCTCAAGCTCCAAGCTACCTTCTCAAACATATTCTCAATTAACCAATAGTTTAACTTAACCGTATATCTCTCACATTTTCTATGATGCTAAATCAGCTTATCTAGGCCTTGAATGGTTACTAGATTTTAAGTGGCTTTTGGTTTTTGTTTATGGGAAAATCTATTTTTTCACCATTCAAGATTTAAAAAAATTAGATTTCCTAAAATTTAGGAAAACTAGTTTTTGAGTGGTTTCTCCAAGTTTCAAAGAGAAACTAAAAACCATGATTTTGAGGTTTTTTGGAAAACTTTTTTTTCCAACGTGATTATGTTTTATTTTTTTATTTTTTAATTAACTTTTATATTTATAGAAAAATAGCAAAAACAAAAATTTTAAAAACCAAAATCCAAAAACCAAAATATAAAAACCAAAAACCACTTAAAAACTAGTAAACATTCAGGGCCCTAGTTTGTAAGTTTGAATTATCGCCATGCCCAAAGTAAATGGAATATCTTCTAAAACCAAAAACTCTTGAAGGAAACATCAATGCCAATATTTTGTTGGCAGATTCATTAACTTATTTACCATCAAGTTTGGGTGGAGAAAATTTTCTATGCCAATTTCTGGTAATGTATTAACATCTGGTATCCAAGGGTGATATATATCGCCAAACTGATTTATTCTCCTTCTTACACGAGTTTTTTTGTCAAAAAATATGTTTCCATCCTAATGACAGAGAGTTTGTTGTTTTCTTTTCTTGCAAAGTGTGAACATTCACGTAATATATATCTCACTTTCAACACCCTTACTACTAGTGAAATTGGGTACTGAATCCATCTCCAATAATGTTTAACCAACATATCATCACTAAATTTTTTGAAATATTGAAAACCCACCCCCTTAATGTTTCGATTTACACAATTTCTTCTATGGCACTCAATGTAGGCCGCACATACTTTCCTTTACTCCACCAATAGTTTGAAATAACATTTGTTAGCTTAGTTGTAAGCTCTTAAAGAACTTTAAAGCATAACAGAACCTATGTAGAAAGAGTTAAATCAACTAATATAATCGGTATTTCATTCCCTCTTTCTACAAGTATTTTGCTGACAAGCAGTTGATGGGTCAATAAAGTCTTTCTTTGACATAGTTAAATATTCATCCCTCCTTCTAATATTTTTATTTAGTTGGTCCTATTTTTGGTATAATATATTCTTACCAAACATAACCGATAATAAATTGAAGTTGAGTTTTTGACCATAAGCTATTCCATATTTCCCAATAATAACGTAGAAACCAATATATCTTTTAGGTTTCCCGTCCAACAACACCTGGTAAGAAACTTAACTAATATTCTATATGATCGAAGAAATCCAAACACAATTATAGCCTAAGCGAATAAGAAAAACCCCTAACAAGGTCAATTCTATCTTGTCATATGTTTTACTCATATCAATCTTAATAGCCAAAAAATCTTCTCCATACGTAAATCATGGAACATCTCTTGAGCTATCAAGTAATTCTTTGTAATAAGTTTGCCTGAAAAGAAAGTTGAATAAGTTTCCTAAAAACTTTTGATATAACTTTATAGTAATTCAATTACGCAAATATATATATATATATATATATATATATATATATATATATACGATATTTCATATATGTTTCGATAACCTCAAAATATGTATAATTATTTGGATCACCAATCATCATTTGTAAACATCAACAGAATAAGTCCTATAGGAACTAATACGTATAAATATACACCTATGAACATCAACAGAATAAGTATTTCCCAATTATTTTAAGAACCTAATTTAAAGGTAAAATTCTAAGATTTTCACAATTTTGCAAACCAATTTTTTGTCTTATCGAAATATTCAAGATGTTTTTCAAAATTTGCCTATCAAATTTACTTTTGGCTACAAATGATCATTTATACATATTGGTGAAAGTAATCAAATTTTTATCAGTATATAAAGATGCTTAACTGATAAAAAATTGAATTTATTTTTATCACCAGTCATCATTTGGTTAGTTGTGGAAGTGACGTACATAAGTAAAAGAATGTCTAGATTTTTGAGATTTGTTTTTTAATTCGTTTCCTCTAAATTTATTTATCAATTTAGGAGTGGTTTTTTTTTTAAAATCAATATATGGTTAGAAAAGAAAAAGTAAAGAATCAATATTGTTTACAATATTATTGTACATATATCAAATGTATAAAAAAACTAAAAAATAAATTGAGTTTATTAAATGTGTGTTTGTTGCAGCTATAAAAAGAGGATTGAAAACCAAGTGGACAACATGAAAAACAAAAACGATTTCTTAATTTTCGAAAAGAACAACCAACGCACCTGAAACTTTGACCACCCACGGTTCTGAATCGTCAAGATCTCAAAAGTTTTTTTTTGTCTAAGAATTTTGTCGTTAGTGAAATCAGTATCAATCCTCCCTCTGATTCAATGAATAATGCTAATATCTTGATTTTTTGATGAGTCAAAGTAAAAGTCAACTTTCTAAATGAATAAAATCTAAATTAAGTATTATATTGTAATCCAGTTAAACACATTAATCTGTGTTAGATTTATATCTCTTTTTGTTTGAAAATTGGATAAGAAGAAGTTGAATGAGATTTCTTTCTTCTTATGGCATATTAAATAGTTTTTTTATTTTTTATTTTTTTGTTTAATACAAATTAACATATCACACATCTTACTCATAAAAAGGGTTAATTTAATCTAAATACATAGATTACTGAAAAATTAAGAATATGTACATGTTTTTTTTTGTATAATTAGTTCTCACTCATCAAGTTATATAAGTTGAACGAAAATACCCTTTCGTCTGTAAAAAATTGTTTAGCGGTATAATAAAATAGATATCGACGAGAATTTCAGATGTATTCCGACAATAGTTACGGTCAAATTTCTGGTAACAAATCAGTTATAGTTTTAAATGGTTAATTATTGTGTTAACATTACATATAATATGTGTTTAATATTCTAAATATTTTGCTATCACGGTAAGTTTACATTTTATATGTTAAATGGATGTTAATCGATTTAAATTTGTGAATTAGTGTTTTTTCATTTATGTATATAGCAGTTCAATAAAAAGGATTAGTCTTTCTCTTACATGATTAACATGATAAATCATTTTATATCGCGATAAGTTTACAAGTTACGTGGTAAACTAACATTTACCGTGTTAAAACATTTATTAGGTAACGCCCCGACCGCCACACCTCTCTTAATGGGACCCACGTCTTTTCTCGGCCCATGGGCCAACCCTTGTCTGACGGCGGGTCCGCTACGTTCGGGAGGCTTTAAAGACTTGTTTACCGACCCTACAAATCACCACATGATCTTTCCCTGTGTTTTGTCCTCACTCACAAAGTTCCGACAATCAAGTCCCGGAAGGTCACCCATCCTGAAATTGCTCCAGCTCAAGCACGCTTAACTGTGGATTTCTCTCAGGACAGTTGACCGAACAGATAAGTGCACTTTGGTGAAATAGGTGGTCAAATCAATTCTTTTAAACCTCTCTGCATGCACCACCATATTCCTGAAATCGGGGTGTTATACATTATATGATTATATCAGCTAACTTATGTACTAAACTTGTTTATTTAATTTAATAATTTAATTTTTTCCGTTAACTTATACATTAGCATATTCATTTATTACGATAATATAATTGTTGCGTTTAAGATATGTTAGCATTTTATATACGTTACATTGCTAATTAAATTGTTATCTATTATGGAATCAAACCCAGAAGAATGTGACAATGGTTATTGCCGTGGTCGATACCCATTCCCCTATCTTGATCGATTAACCACATCAAAACTCCAATTGGTAAATTCCTCATTGCATAATTCCGACCAGGTCTTGAACTATGGAATTCTTTATGTGTCGTAGTCACCCCGAGACCATTTCAACTATGCTACCGCTAGTAAAATCATCATCATCGGTATCATCACCCATCACCACCAGTATCATCATCACCACCACCACCTGTAAATCCCCGAAACTACCACCAATATCTCAATTATGACCACTACCTCTAAAATTATTACTGTTGGTATCATCATCACCCATCACCACTAGTTTCATCATCACCACCACCACATGTAAATCACCCGAAACTACCACCGTTTTGGTTTTGGCCTTCACATAGTCGAAAACCTACAAAAGTTTGATTTTGTTATGTCAATTTCATAGTGAAAAAACAAGAAAGAAGAAAAAAAAAAAAGAAAGAATTAAGAGATAAGAAATTTAATTATAGTTAAGGATAGTGTTGTATTTTCCATATGCACAGTAAATATCAAGTAGTACCAAAGAGAGAGAACTAATTATTGAATCTTTTATGGTCATCCAGCATAGATATCCCATAAAAAATTGAAATATCATAGGTTGGAATTGATAGCAAACATTACCAAACTAGGGGAGAACGACATGTGTCCCCCCACGAAGTTTCATATAGTACCATAACAACACAAATTTCGGATCTCGTCTCCAGTCCACATGAAACGAATGTTAAACTCCAGTTTCCCCCTAAATTGAAAGTTCGAGACCTCAGTCTCCATAAATTCAAATTTTGTGGTTTATCATTGGTTTACTGTGCCAGAAACACCATTAACTGCTTAACATCGAGATTAAACCGGATTTACCCTGAAACCAACCCGATTATTAGACCCATTAAACCCGATAATCCCCAAATCGTAAAATCCCCAAATCAAACCCTAAAAAAGAAAAATCCCCAAATTGAACCTTAGAACCCTAAAATAAAAAAATCCCCAAATTGATGGATTCGAATGAGCTTTATACGAATGTTGTCGTCGTTCATGAGGAGGCTACTGGAGTTGGTCCGCAAGAGGAAGGAGATCCAGGAGACAATGGACCTGACAATGAACCCGACGATGAAGACCCAAGGGAGCGAGACGCTTTTGAAATCGAGAAGGTTGTAATGGAGTTTAGAGACGAACCTTCGATTCTACATGATGAGTATCCAGACAGTGAAGAAGATGAAGAAGACGAAGCTGCTCGTGAGAGAAAACGAGACAACATCAGAGCCGGAGGTGGGAATTTGCACTATCACCAGACATTTTTCAGCGCCATTGCTTTTAAAGAAGCTGTTCTCGACCATGCTTTGAAGACAGGCTGCAACATCGCACAATACAAGTATGATAAAACGAAGCTTGGATTTAAATGTGATGGGGATGGATGTATATGGCGGATATACTGTGCAATCACGAAGAAATGTTCTAAGTGGAGAGTTAACGTGTACAAGAATGTCCACACATGTAATCCGAATGGAGATTGTGAGATGTTGAATGTTCTTGTTATTGCTAGGTTGTTTCTAGATAGTATCAGAGATGAACCCGAATATTTCATGCCTATGAAGATTGAAGAAACCATTAAAAGGAAATGGAAGATCACAGTTTCCAGGTCTCAATGTCAAGCTGCAAAGAGAAAATCATTGAGATGGATAGAAGAGGAATATGATAATCAGTTTGCTAGGCTTCAAGACAATGCTGAAGAGATAAGAGAGTCCAACAAAGATTCAACTGTTGAAGTTCTAACTGTGACAAATGATGCAGGACAAGAGGTATTTAATAGGTTCTATGTCTGTTTTGATGCGATTAAGAGAACATGGAAAGAGTTTTGTAGGCCATTGATTGGAGTGGATGGAACTTTTATCAAAGGAAAGGTTAAAGGTCAGCTGTTGGTTGCTTTAGGTAGAGATGCTGATAATGCTATATACCCAATAGCATGGGGGTGTGTTCAAGTAGAAAACATAGAGAATTGGGTGTGGTTTGTGAGGAAGCTGAAAGATGATTTGGGACTAATGGATGGTGATGGTTACATCATAGTGTCTGATCGTCAAAAGGTAATAAGCTTCAGATTTCTTCACATTTAATCATTTATTGTTTCTGTTTCATGACATAATAAGCTTCAGATTTCTTTATTTTACAGGGTTTGATCCGAGCAGTTAAGCTAGAGCTACCAAAAGTAGAGCATAGAATGTGTGTGAGACACATCTATGGTAATATGAAGAAGAATCATGGAAAAGATAAAGAGATGAAGAAGTACATTTGGGATGTGGCATGGAGCTACAATGAGAGCAGCTTTGAAGCTCACATGACTGAGCTTTACAACTACAATGTGGCAGTTTGGCGTGATGTTGTCAAGTCAAAACCAAGAACTTGGTGCAGGGCATTCTACAAGCAAGGAAACTACTGTGAAGATGTAGATAATAATTCAACCGAGTCCTTCAACAACTCCATTGTCAAGGCTAGAGACAAAGCATTTGTGCCAATGCTTGAGACCATTAGGAGACTTGCAATGGTCAGAATCTTCAAGAGATCTGTGGAATCTCATGACCATAATGGGAGATGCACGCCATATGTTGGTAAGTTTATTGCCAAGGAACACAAGAAAGCTTCAGAGATGAATATAAGAAGAAGCACTAATGACATGTATGAAGCTACCAGAGGATTAGATACTCATAGGATAAGCTTGACTGAGCGGACTTGCACTTGTCAGAAATGGCAAATCTGTGGCATTCCTTGTGAGCATGCTTATGAAGTCATCTTAGAGAAGAAGCTTGAGGTTGAAGACTATGTGTGTCACTGGTTTTGGACAGCTATGTGGCAGAAGAACTACACGGACGACCTATTTCCATAAGGAGAACCTGCTTTTTGGCCATCAACAAATCATCCTAATGTGCATGTACCACCACCACCACCTACACCTGGGAGGAAGAAAGGAAGAGAGAGTAAATAGGACAAAAAGAGAAAGAAGGGAAAGAATGAGTAACCTACAAAGAAGGCACCTAAGCAGATGAAAAGGTAATGCACTATGGTGTTTCTCATGCAGGTGGTCACAACTCCAGGTTTCATAAGAAGAAGAAGTCTTATGCATTGGTAAGTATGATTACTTATTGGTTCAGCTGGTCACAAAAAGTTACTGAACTTTTTTTCTTCATGATTTGTCTTAGGCCTTTGAAGGAGTTGGGACTGTAACTCATGGCAGTCAAGTGGAACCGTCTCAAGGAGTGGTGATGTCTCAAGGCTGAAGGATTAAAGTAGTGTAAGATGGCAGTAGGTTTTTTGGTGTACCATCTGATAAGAATTAGAGTAGCTCAGCTTTGTGTTTTTGGTTTCATGACCATGTGTAAGGGTACATTGTTATGTCTATGTCTTTTGGTTGGTTGGTTGTAATACATTGCATTGAGCCTACTTATGCAATTAAGCAATCTAATATGTCACTGTTTTAGCTATTTTCTCTCTGTTTTTGCCAATTTGTCTCTGTTATAGAATAGCACATTACAAAACAACAAGAACAAGATCCAAATTGTGTTTTTCATTAGACTAACAAAAGAGAGATCAAGACATTACAACAACAAGAAGAACATAAAACAACAAAAAGCACAAACATAAACCAATAATAACAAGCCAATACACTCGTTTCAGTCTATCACTTTACTCAAACCAAGCATGAACATACAACCTACAATGACAGCAATCGACATTTTCTTCATCCGTGATTTGGATTCCAACAGTTCTGCTTCTACCCTCTCAAAAATCTCTTTCTCTAGCTTCATTTGCATCCTCTCAAAAATCATCTCTGGTGATCCATAGTCTCTGATGTAATCTGGGAAATGTTTTGTTCAAGTGCAGCTGTTCTTATAGCCAATCTCTCTATCTCATCTAACAATGCTTCGTCAACCCACTTGAAAGTGTGGTTATCATCAATAAGCTACAGATAACAGAGAATTAAAGTCAAAATTTGTAAGAAACAATCCAAATATTAATCACATTACCTTATGTGATGCAGCATAAGCACAATGATAGTAACAGCGGTATCGATTGGCGGCGGATTTTGAGATGATCAACGAGATACTAGCTCCACACTAACACATCTTCGGCACACCCACAACTCTCCTTCTCTGTCCCACATTTGATGCTCCACTCGTAGCTCCAGATGAATTGCTCATATTCGAGCTTAGATTTGTGAGCAACATTGAAATCGAAGAGGAAGAAGAGAAATCGAAATTAGGGTTCTAAGATTTCTTAATTGGGGATTCTTGAAAACGGTATTTATTTCGGGTTAGGATAACTCAAATTGGGTTTCAAATCGGTTTATTATTCTGGGTTTTGGTTTGGCATCGGGTTCGGCACAGTAAACCAATGATAAACCACGTAATTTGAATTTATGGAGAATGAGGTCTCGAACTTTCAATTTAGGGGGAAACTAGAGTTTAACTTTCGTTTTTTTGTGGACTCGAGACGAGACCCAAAATCTGTGTTGTTATGGTACTATATGAAACTTCGTGGGGGGACACGGGTCCTTCTCCCCCAAACTAGTGAGAATTGATAGCAAACACTAATAAAGATGCTAGGTTGGAATTGGTAGTGGTAACGATCAATGTTGATGAAGATGCTAGGTTGGAATTAGCGAGATTTTGTATTGATAGTGGTTGTGATTGAGAAAGTAGTGAGCTTCAGTTATGGTGGTGGGACTCGGTGGTGAAGCCCAACGAATGAGAGAAATGGAATTAGGGAAAAAAGATATTTGGTGGTGAAGATATCCGAGGAAGAGAAGGAGAAAGAAAGAAGAGATCCAGCAAAAATAAGAGAAATCTAATGAGAGAAAGAGATATATTTGAGAGGAAGTAAAGAAAAGAGAACGAAGAAAAATATGTAATATGGACCAAAAATTGACAAAACCATGTAACAAATAGACATTGTTTAGTCGAATAGTATTTTCTTAATTATTTTTTAGTCTAAGGTTATTTTATACATATTCCCTAATTTTTATAATGTTGTCTTTTTTTTTAGGATGTCTCATATCATCAAGTAAAGATACACAACGTGAATAGAGACTATCTCATATTTTAACTTTTCTTATTGTCATAATTTTATTATGACGGCAAATATTCTTAAGCATAAATATTAATAATTAAGAATGATAATTTCGATCAGTAACTCGTGCAACGCACAGGCCCATATCTAGTAATATATAAAATAATATCATTATTTCTCTACCTAAATTTGCCAATATCTCCTTTTAATCACAATTAGGAGTCAGACAATTTGGTTTGACTTAAAGTTAAATTTGATTCGGTTATTTTTATTTTTTTTAAAAAAACATAACTCTTTAACCAAACTCAGTTCGGTTTCGCTTAACTCGGTTTGGCTTAATTTGGTTGGGTTTTATAAGGTTTTTTTCTTTGAAAGAAATTATTTGTAAAATTAAATGAATGACAATAAATTGTAGCAAGAAAAATAATTGTTTATTATTGGGATAAATAGAAAAACATTTCATATCTGTCTCACTAAATTTGAACTAAATAATGACAAAAAAAAACAAAACAAATTGAACTCAATAATCAATCAAGAGGTAGGTAAAAATTCAAAAACAAAAACTATACAATCAAGAGGTACGTAACATGTGTAAGTATATTCACTTTTTTCTTTTCATTTAAATATCGATTAGTAATTTTTCATGTTCTAGGTTTGATGCTCGGATATAAGATTTTTTTAATCATTAAAATTTTGAAGTCTTTTTACATACTTAGGTAGAAATAAATAAATGAATTAATTAGTAAAATAGAAAACAAAAAATCTATGGTAAACCTGTATACGCCTTATATCAATTTTTGATAAAAATACATTATCAAACTGAACAAAAAACTAATATTTAGTGGTAACCGGACGGTGATGTTAAAAATATTTATGTTAAAAATAATCAAAAATCATGACAGTCCTTAAATGATTGTATTACTAATGTCGACATATAGCTATTTAAATGATTACCAAGCCCTATAATATATCAACAAAATCTATAAAAAAATTTTTTTTACCAAAACTGAAAATCATATAGAAAAAATAAAGAAAAAAACAAAATATTAAATTGAAAAGAGTCTTAATTAACTTTAAATAGTATATGATATCATAATGATATTACTCAAATATTTATTATTGTTTTTGGTTTGTTGAGCAAACCAAAAGCAAGTCCTCGTTATTTCGAGGCTCTTATTCATATATCAAACAAACCAAGATTCCGAAAGTTCCAAACTTAGTGTCGATGAATTAATCTTGAAAACATCAACAAATGCACCAAAACCCATAAATGAGAAGTCATGAAAAGGAACTTTTCAACTGTTGTGCAAAATAACTTGTACTCGATTTGAAGTGCTTTGCAACATCGCGGCACCATAATGTGCCCACTGCTTTGGAGTTTCTTTCAACCAAGTCGGCATGTAGAGTTCAACTCTTTCCAATGCATACCCATGCGCCGGCTGAACAAAATAGTTCAACAAGTAAAACTCGTTCCAACTACTACAAAAACCCTTGACCACTAGGATCTTGAGAGTCCTTCTCAAACACCTGGATGAGATGTTTTCTAGCCAAAATATCTGTGAACTTATGCCACCATATGGAGCCATCTGCGAAATATCAACATGACCTTTAGTAATACGAGTAATAAAAATTTATTTGTATAGAGTAATGTGACTATTAATATGTATTCAATATATTGTAATCTTACAGGGAAAGGTCTTGGTGAGAGAACCTCGAAAGTGAGACTCTCTAAGTTCGGGCAATGTTCGAGAAGGAGCCTGATTCCCATAAACTCCTCCGGATGCAGATGCGTTTCTAGCACCAAATTTTGTGTTTTGACGTCACAAAGCATATCAACTGGATCGTTACAGTCTGGAATCACCTATTATAATAAGCACACACATGGTTCGATCATTTCTTTTGTGAACAATTCAACGTAATAATTTAAGGTTATATATATACTCTACTTTAACAAAATGAACATATCTAATTTACGTGTTCAACATATTTATAATCATCTAGACCATAATTATATATTATTATATCACGTAAATATTTTGTTTTAAAAACTAATGTAAAAATAGAGTAAAATCGGTCTTGATTTATTGTTAAAAACGTACCTCAAGGAGATAAGAGCAGACAGTCAAGGTCCTAGAAGATCGAAGATCATTAAGCAGATGAGAAAGGATACCTCCGGCTTCTTCGGTTGAAAAGCTTGGTTCATCGTTATTATACTCTACACCAAATTCTAAGTACACTTCTTTCAGTAATATCATATTCACTTTCACAAAATCAAAGAAGATAAGATCGCCTGAGTACTTGAAGATTTCTATGTTAGGTAGGTTAAACGAACAAGACATGTAAGGCATAATGCAGTTCTCAATGATTACTTCTCTAATTTGCCCAGCTATCATAATCTCATCAAGGGAACAAGAGATGATACTCAGACTCTCAAGCAAAGGGAACTTTGATAGCAAAGATTCGATATTCTTAAGTCTGAACCAACCAATAGAGAGCTTTTTTAGTCCTATGTTTGCGAATCTCGAGGGGTCAAACAAGCATGCGTAAATCTTCAATGATTCGAGGGTTTGTAGACCGTAAATAAGGGCAGGCAATTCAATAACAAAGTCATCATATCTATACTCATCCCGTGTGTGACTCAAAAAAGGGCTTGAGAAATCAAGAACTAACTTCTTCACTTGTCTAGAGATGGAAAACTCAATCAAAGACTTGATCTTTGCCTCGAAGCCCACTGGATAACCGAAACAAATTTCAAAACTTTCGATAACTTGAATGGGAACTCTAGATACCCAATTAAACATATACTGAACAAATGACGTCTTTTTGGAGACATAGTCGGAGACAAAGTGGTCCACATACTCTGATTCCTTAAAGGAAATGTTCCTTGTTTCATAACAGAGGTTCCTCCAGCGCTTCGAGAGAGCGCTCGTCTTTATATTATCCTTGAAGGACAAGAAAGAGAGGATCATAACCAGAACTACATCCGGTAGACTTGATATTCTGTCTTGTTGGTTGATTGAATCCATTCTCCTTGAAATCTCACTACTTGGAAATAACTGCAAAAGAGGAAGAAAACAATTAGCGATGGACTTCAACAAGTGAAATCCTTCAATGGGTAAAATTAAAACAGACAATGAAATGTTCTCTTTTGTATCTAAAATTTCTTTAAAAATATATGAAGCCATTGCATAACCAGAAGCAACAAAGATGCTCAAAACATCTTTAAATAAATCGACCTATATATGATAGTGAAAAACAAAGCGGGCATCAAAATGTTTTACTTTATAGATTTAGTTCAAACTTTTCTCCAACTGTTAGTAAAACATTTCTATGTTATACTTAAATTATCTCAATACAGATTTAGTTTAATTACGTTTTTTTCCAATCTATTGAGGCCTAATTAAGCTATAGTTTGTGAAGATGCAGATTATGGGAATATGGAGCTGATGGACATCAGGGAGACATCATGAAGCTGCATCGGATCACATCAAACGTTTGAGTTGCTGACATGGCGGAGTTAGAGTTGTTAATGTGATGTGCCAAGGAGCTTTGATGACTTGGCGTGGATATAGGAAGAAGTAGAAGTTGTGGAGATTTGGTGAATATTATCCACAACAAATAAGGGTAGGTATAAGTTTGAAGAACAAGGAAGATCCCGATTGTTGATCCTCAGAGATCCTAGGATTTAGGATTCTCGAGAATAGTATAAATATTCTAGGGGTTGGTCATGAGCCACTGAAGCACTCTCGAATTATATTGGTGAGATTTTTAACTTCTAGGCTAAAGGAAAAAAAGGCTTAGAAGGAGAGTGTTCAGTTCTCTGTGTGTTTCACGGACGGCTGAACAGAAAGTAGAAAGCAGATATCTCTGTGTTTCACAGGTGAGTGAATAGAACAAAAAGGGTTAGGCTTAAGGCTTGTTTTAGTCGGGTTCAGTCCTATTTAGGTAGAATAGGTTGAGTAAGGGCCGAGATAAGATAGATCCTTGTAAAAGATCGTTGTTATCAACAAAACAAGTATATAAGCATTGGCTTGGCACGTTCCAAGTAAAATCAGTGTGTTGTGTACCCTCTATACATTCACGGTTTAGTTTTCATGATTTGATGACAATGCATTTTGGTCTAGATTTAGATATATAACTTTATATGGTCTTCCTCTAAGTGATCATGTCGACTGTGAGAAAGCTTTTACCAAGGTCGATGTTGTTTCGATCTGTTTCCTAGTTCTTTTGTCATCGACGAAAAAAAACTCAAAAGATATTTTTCCTTTTATCTTCTTTTTTCTTTCTCTTTCGTGGTCATTTCATTGATTTTAGTGGTAAACGTTTTATCTTTCATTTTCAAGTGTAATATTTTCAGCAAATATTGTTGGTTTTCCCCCTAATAGGGGAAACCAATTTGAGTTTGATTTTGGAGAACCAAACTTGGACTTGGACCATTTATATTAATCCATGAGGTTGATATTGGGCTTGGGGTTATGAGTGACTATATAAACAATCTTAACCTAATTTTTGGTGTAAGAGAAAATAATGAGAAGAGAGGTGATTTACGGATCTAAAGGAGGAGAAAAATAGAGATGTTAGGGTGTGTTGTGTTGAACGTTTGGGCACTCAAACGAGCTCCAATATGGCTGATTTTTGGATGATATTTTTGTGACTCAGTGGTCTTGATATTCAACGGTGGAGATTCGGTTTCAACAGCTGGTTTGAGAGAAATCTGAGTTTTAGCGTGGTTGGTCGTGTCTGAAATTTTCAGATTTTCTGCAACATATGTCGTGAGTGTTTTGGTGATCCAACAGCGAATTCTTCCCAGTTTAAGTTGTTCCTGACCTGTTTATCTAAGATTTTTACGGTAGAGATCTGACTAGGAGACCGAAATCTTAGTGAATCTAGGGTTGTTTGGGACTGCATATTTCTAGACTTTTGTGTACTCTCTCTTGTGTTGTTTTCCTGTTGTTGGAAATTGCATTTTGTAGCCTTAGTCTCTGGAGGGCGTGGTTGTACTCAAATACAATGGTGATAGTGGAATTTTGAGTGCACTACGGTCTCGTGGTTTTTACTCCTCACATTGAGGGGGTTTTCCACGTATAATTTGATGTTTCGTTTTGTTGTATTTTTTCACATACTCATATTAGTGCAGGTAAAACTTTATTCCGCTGCACAGTTGTGCGTCGTTTCCCCAATAAATTTTCCTAGAATCATGGTCGTTTTCCAAATGACCAAATAAACTTCTATGCAATACTACTGATGTAAAATTAGAAAGTTATGCTATAAAAAGCATTTTATTTCGCCAAGAAATTGCCAAAAAATTGCATGATTTAATTATATGAAAAATTAAAAGACTGGACGATGAATAACAGAGAAGCAGTGTTTCAGACCATGCTAAATATATGTGAAGTGGCTACATGACTATTAATCAGTTGGCTCGGCAAAAAAAAATCCATTTGGAATAATCCAATGCCATTGATTTGATACTTACAATGCTTGTATGATATTGTAAATTGTTTAACTCAATTTTGACTCCACATAAAAGAAGGGACACAGTTTCGTCACATGCAATAGCACTAATTTCAATAAATGGATGAAAACATTGGTAAGTTTCTTTATCTATATTAGTATTGATATGATATTTGGTATAATTAGGCTATTGAAAATGTAATTCAGTTACAAATTGCAAAAAAAAACTGCTCGATCTATTTCTTATGAATCTTGATTACACTAAAAGAAAGGTTTCAATTATCAAAAAATTTAGGTTTTCCGAGATACAATTCCATATAGATGGCTTTGGAAGGAGACATATTTATTTGCGGGGATGGCGGGGATGGTTTTGCTATGAAGATGATGTAGTATGATCCATTATGGGAGCTCGAAATATACAAAGAAGCCTCTATCCACTACATTCCAAATTAGGAACACTCATCTGGCCGTGCTTACTATATGATAGACCAACAATACACAAGGGTAGCATTTTTCCAACGGACTGTTATGATTTGGTGAAGATTGATTGACCTTTAGATTGCAAGGACTAAAGAATTGTTTTATTTCTTTACTATTTCGTTTATTCCCCACTTTGAATTTCAAAGAGGACATGTTAGCATTTAGTGTCCGACTACACCCGCAAGATATTTGCTATGTTAACTTTGTTCTTCCTATTTGGATTTGGATTTCTAAACCGTTATAATTATAAGATATTGACGGGAAAAAAAAGTTTTTCAAGATTATGAGATGGTAATGGAGAAAAGGAGTATCCGATTATGGAAGATATCTTTTGAAAGTTACATATCATGTAAGACATTTACCAAGTCGTTACATGAACTATCACCTAGTTGGCTAGAGCAAAAAATGCAATATAGCAGATTTCGACGGAATTGACTAAATATTTACAATTTATGAGTGGTATTATATACGGTTGGACTCAATTTATGATGCACTCGACTCAGTTAATGGCACTTATTCCATTAAATAGATTATAGCAGTAGAGCTATGAATCGAGATTAGTAAAGTGAAAGCCTGAAACCTATCATATTTTGGGAAACTCTATCGCATCCCTTTTTAGGATCTTTTGGGACCATAAACATTCAAATTTTTGGAATATTAGAGAAAGTTATTGAAATCAGATTTTTTTTTTTACGAACACACTACATTACTTATTATAGAAAATACATCAATGAACCAAGGTGTAGAAGTGCCTATACAAGAAAAAAAGAGTTCTTATCCCGAACTTTCCTAGCCAGAAGATCCGCCTTACTATTCCTCCCATGATGCTTGTCAATGAGATGAAACTCTAGAACTGATTTTGGAAGTGTCTTTAGATTGCAATGCAAAAACAAAAGGTTGAAAATTTTACATTTCTAGAAAGATATTTATATTCGTATCATTCCATAAGAACAATAAAATCCATGGGAAACATGCAACTAGACAGATTCGTTGGTCCTTATGCTGAGATGGTACTCCAAAATAGAAACTCCAGATTCGTGGGCACAAAACTTGTAAAACATCCAAGTTTTAAAGGAATTGTTGACAACTCCTAAGTTTGCAAGGAGGATGGAGATATAAAAAGAGCATGATTAAAGGCTTCTTCTTATTTCCAAGACCTTTGACAGGTGATATCACATCTTATTCCACGTTGTTGCAGATAACTGCTAAGGATGCCGATGCAATATATCAAAAAGCTCTAGTTTTTCATGTTTAAGCTTTTAATGCTCTACATCTTATGCTCCACTCTACCTCCTCAAACATAAACATAGTCTCAGTTCACCAATATCTTGACTTAACTGTATATCTCTCCCATTTTGTATAATGCCATAAACATGGAATATCTCCTAGAACCATAAACTCTTGAAGAACACGTCAGTGCCAATATTGTGTTGGCAGATTGATCAAATGATTTATCATCAAGTTTGGGTGGAGAAATTTTCCTCTTCCATTTGCCGGTCGTGGATTAAGTTTTGGTATCCAAGGGTTAGCTATATAGCACCAAACCGATTTATTCTCCTCTTTCTATGAGTTTGGGTTTATTTTTGCCTAAAAAGTGTGAACATTCACGTAGTATCTCCCTTTCAACACCCTTGCTACTAGTGAAATTGGGTATTGAATTCATCTCCACTATTTCAATCACTGAATTTTTCGAAATTCAAAAACCCACCCCCTTCATGTTTTGATTTACACAATTTCATCCATGCCATTCAATGTACGCCTCAAGTACTCTCCTTTAACCTCCACCAATAGTTTAGAAAAACACATGTTAGCTTTGCAGTAAGTTCTTAAAGAACTTTAAAGCAAAACATAACATATGTAGGACGAGCCAAAACTCAACTGATATAATTGGTATTTCATTCCCTCTTTCCACAAGTATTTTGCTGACCACCCATTGATGTGGTCATTGAGTCTTTCCTTAACATAGTTAAATATTCATCCCTCCTTCCTTGGTAATTCCAAATACTTTGTTTGATATATTGTGGTTTGTCCGTTTTCGGTAATAAACAAATAATGTTACATGTTTTGATAACCTCAAAATATGTAAAATTATTTGGATCACCAATCATCATTGGTGAACATCGATAGAATACATCCTATAGGAACTAATACGTATGAATACACATTTATGAAAATTGATAGAATTAGTATTTCACAATTGTTTTAAGAACCTAATTTTACAATAAAATTCTAAAATTTCACAATTTTGCAAACAAATTTTTCAAATCATTTTTCTAAAATTTGGCTATTAAATTTATTTTAGCTACAAATGATCATACATATTGGTGAAAGTAATCAAATTTTAATCAGCTATATACAAAAATCCATAACTGATAAAAAGTTGAATTCAATTTTGATCACCAATCATCATGTGGAAGTAACGTACATAACTAAAAGAATCACTAATTAGTTTATCAATCAAGGAGTGGGATATTTTTTTTTATCAATGTGTGGTTAGATAAGAAAAAGTAAAGATCAACATTGTTTCTAATATTATGTTGCATATGTCAAACGTATAAGAGGCTAGAAAACCAAATGGATAACACGAAAAACCAAAACGATTTTCTTGTTTTTCTAAAAGAACAACCAACGCACCTGAAAGTTTGACCAGACCCACGCTTCTGAATCGTCAAGATCCTCAAGAGTTTTTTTTTGTCTAAGAATTTTGTAGTTAGTATAAAATCAGTATCAATCCTCCCTCATTTGTTAATCATAATTGAATCTTTAGATCAATGAATAATTCTAATGTCTTGATATTTGATAGAGTCAACTTTCGAAATAAAAAAGGTAGGCCATTAATTTTTCTTAGATATATTTCTCTTTTTGTTTCAAAGTTGGTCAAGGAGGTGAACGAAATTTATTTCTTCTTATGGCATATTAAATAATTATTTTTTTAATTTTTTGTTTAATACAAATTAACATCATCACATATCTTACAAATAAAAAATCGGAACATCATTAGTATAGAATTTATCATTGGATGAATCCAAATATTCAACATTACAAACTAGTGAGAATTGATTATTTTTTTTGGTAGGGAACTAGTGAGAATTGATAGCAAACACTAATAAATTTTTTTTTAAAAAAAATGTTTATAATAATGCTGATGTGTCGATTTCTTTTTTTTTTTTTCGAGAATGCAATCAACTTTCTTTTTTTGTTGGTAGGCATATACAATCAACTTTCTTATAATCTCTAAAGAATAAAATCCAGTCAATTTAGTCCATTAGTTGGTCATTACAAACCAATAATTTTGTAAGTTTGTATGATGTTACTAGAAAAAACATCATATAAACATTATTAGGATGTAAGGCCAAAACCTATAATCTTTTAATTATACTAAAAAAGGTTATTTTCCTATTCGAACATTATTCAAAATTCTATATCCGACCTAACAAAATAATGACTTATATATTGAATGCCACTTTGTCAATCTATCCCCTACATTGGATGCCATGTGAATTATTCACATTTTTCTTGATCATCCTAGAGATATTTTCAGACTCCAAAAGAAATGATATTTTTGACATAATAATGGACTAAATAGAATGGATTATAATGTAGTTAACCTCATGACTTATTTTTATTTTTAGTTTTTGTTTTATGTGTATTTGAAAAAAAAGAATAAAAAAAATCTCACTGAAATAATTTCTTAAAAGTATAAAAAATGGGATTTTTAATTCTCTTTAGAAATTTGCAAAAACTATCAAAGTCTGGATTTCTTAGTTTCTAGAAAAACCATTTTTGTCAACATCTCGAATAACTATAAAAATAGAATTTAGAAAAACTAAAACCAAAAACCACTTTAAAACCCACAGGCCACAACCATTCAGTCATAAGGAACAACTAAACTAGAATTTTCTTAAAAACAATGTTAGTGGTTTCATAACAGATATTCCTCGAGCACTTCATGAAAACACTCGTCTTTACACTTTTCTTAAAGGACAAGTCAGAGAAGACCAAAACCAGAAATACATCCGGTAGAAATCGATATTTTGTTTAGTTGATTACTCGAATCCATTTTTCTAGAACTCATCTCTTAGTGCGCGAAAATAACATTTGATTTGTCAGTCAGTGTAGAGATTCGCCAACGGATAATAGAGCATTCTTTTTGTTGTGACAATGTGGTAACCTTCAAGAAGATAACTAGAGTCACAATACATACAAGTTCCATAACGTATTAAGGAAAATAACGTATAGGGGATATTAAATGAGGAGAAACAAAATAAGGAAAATATATCTACAATACTGATCTACATATTTCAGATACAAAGAATGATGTTTCGCATACAATTATTTCCTAATAACACACTCACTTGTAATGTAAACATCACCAAACTCGATCAATAGTGATTTGTAGATGTGATCCCTTTACATAAGAATCAAAACAGAAAAAAAAGTGATGAGAAGTATGACGAATGGCGAAGTTGCAAGGTTTGGACTAGCGTTTGGAAGCCATGGATAAGAGTCTGGAGGTGGCATAACGCAGTTATCACCGTTGAAGTAAATGCGCCTCGGAAACGCCCATCCTTTCTCGAATGTGAACTCCGACGGGTTCTTTTGGAAGAGAAGCTCTGATTGTACATTGCCTACTGGACCAGCTTGGCTCAAAAAATCATTGTAGAACTTGATTCCTCAGAGCATGGCCGTGTCATCTTCAATATATGATCCAAAACATGAAATTAATTACCAAAAAAAGCATCCATGTCACAATCTAACTACGCTTCAATATGATCCAAAACATGAAATTAGTTCTCATTCGCATTTCTTTCTCATGTTACTAAACATTTCTTACCAACATGAGAAAGAAATGCGAATGAGAAACGAGAAAGAAGCAGCTAAGGACTTACTTAAGTTTGCGTAAGGATTAAGTGGTTTGTAGTTAAAGCTGAAAAGCTGAGTGAGATTGTCGAAGTTGGGATGCTGAACAACTAAGTTCCACTGTGAGTAGTTCATATTGTAGTTAAAGTTTGTAATTGCGACCTTTACTCGCCAGTACTCTTTGTAGTTAGTTTTTACATGCCAATGTACTCGGATGGGACACATATGTTGCGTACATTGCAAGAGCGGTTCGAGGTTGTTCTTCCCTGAAGCTGGTACTACCGAAGCTATTTTTGGGCTGTCACAACAGAAAAGAGATACAAAAACAAAACCAAGATGGAGTTTCTTATAGAATAGGAACTTACTCAACACATGTACAAGCTTGAGAACTATTTTGACATCCACAAGAACAAGTTGGGCATGGTATTATAGTTTCATTGTAGAAGGATGAGAGTGAGACACAACAAGTCGGAGTTTTCCGTGCTAGAAACTGCGAATATGTGCAAGTAATGTTCCACGTCACTGCCACAGCAAAACAACAAGAGAGGTGGAATTACAAACAAGAAAATACAACTTATAAGTAAACGTTATAGATGCTAACACAAAAGCTAAACTTACGCAAGGCCTGAGTCTTTCTTCGTTTATCCGCAGATATGAATTTACTAGGCTTAACACCCGCAAGTGTAACCAGGTCATGATGCCTTCAAAGTGATGTTCCTAGGTGCTCTAACCGTAGTATTAGTTGTTCCAGATTGACCAACACTAATCTGAAACGAAGAAATCGCGGTTGCAGGGTCTTGTGCCCACGCGCTAATCACACCGCCTCTACAACAGTTGGATATCTGTTGGTTATAAGGAGTCCCCGGTAACAAATCAACGATGGCCGGGGTTTTCTTGCAGCAATGAGGAATGTTACCCTTAAACTTAGAACAATCTCCTTGTTCGGTTGCTTGCCCACCAACCATACTCCATATCACTTCCTTCTTCAACCAACTCCATCCTAATTCCCACCCGGGCGAGCGCCTCAATATGACGGTATTGTTGGAAATTAAAGATTGTTACAACAGCCTGAAGCCAATAATTGGTTAATAGTAATCACTAAAGAAACATTTGAAACAAGAATTATTATATAACATTGTGATTTTGGTAAGTAAAGTTTTAAAAATTCTTACGAAATAACCATCAGGAGTCCAGCTTATAATATCCCATTTTATAGTAATGTTTCCAGTTGGATCAAGTGCATCATAAGCCTCTGTGTTAGAAAGATTATCTCAATCATGTGAGCTCATAACCAGAAAACAGAACTAACTCGTAAAGAAACACAAAAATAAGACATTTTCTTATCAATTGGTTTAAGTTAAAACCTTTCTATTTCACAAGTTTATATAAACATTAAAATATAGAGAAACCCCAGAGAATCATCATCATCACTTATGCTCCTGTGGCTCTCAGTGCTACCTTCAAAGATCATTACAAGTCAGGAAAAATCGTAAGTCTCTCCAAACTTCTTCTTTTATTTGTTTCCAATCTTCTTTTTCTCCCTTTGCTCAGTTTTTTTATGTCTCTAATGTTATTTCATGCAGTCACAGATTCAACCTTTACCCTTACTAGTTCCATTGGATTATCCATATAGTTCCTCGATACTTCTCGAGGATTTTCCCTTTGAAACCAGGTATGAAGCTCTCTTAGAAATCAATTAACAACAGTTGGACAAAACATACAAGATCTTAAGGATTTATATCCCCGTGTTTCAGTGTACACAAGTATGAGGATCTATCGGCGAGAACCAGATCAAGGTTCAGTTTGTCCATGAGGGAACTTTCAGAACCAGGGTCTGTGAAAGAAATAACTAAAAAGTGGAATGATTGTGCGAGAGCGACAATGATTGAGTACGCTGAGCGACATGGTGGAGGCACTTTCAGCTCCAAGTATGGTGCTTGTGAAACTGTTCTAAGAGCTTGAACACTTCTTTTCTCACTCGCTCGCTCACAGTTCTGGATAAGGTCTGGAGACTTTGTACAGACCTTGTAGCCCAAGTTAGGTTTTCTTACTTCCCTTGTGATAGAAGTAACATTATGTTTCCAAGTGAGAAGGGCTCATGTTTTCTTCTTGTACATATTTTAACAAGACATTATTCTCAATTGTTTCGAAACCGATAGTATAATAAAATATCTTGAAATTTCTAGGTACAAATCCTTGTTTTCTTGACGTATTATATTGATACAGAATACAGTATACATCTAATTTTTTTACTAGGTACTTACAATAAAGTTTTAAATAAAAATACTATTCAACGGCATTTTGGATGACTGAATTTTAAATTTATTGATAAAGAAAAGAGTTTATATACAAAAGCTATAGTGGTAAAGAAAACAGAGCACGTTTGAAACAATTTATAAAATAGAGCACTTTAGTGATCCAACCTTTTTATTTTAAAATACTTTTAGTCTTTTACTTATTTGTATTTTTGTTATAAACTAATAATTGTTTACGAAGGTTAGAAAATTCAAAAAAAATTATATGCAATTTAAAGGAAAATATTGCTACACGTTGAAAAATGTTTAAATTGCTCAAATTTAAAGATTTTAAACGTAAACCGAATTAACCCAAAATTATATAAAAATTTCCTCAAAATTGTAAACAATCTAAAAACAAAAAGATTTGTGCTCAAATGAGCTTATTAAGATATAAATAAACTAAGGACTTGAATAACTCATGAAGAGCTTTATTGTGCAAAGAAAGTAAAGAAAGAGAAAGTTTTTAAGATTGTCACCAAGATAAATGATTTTTAATTTGATTAACACATTGATATTCATTACAAGAAACTATATATGTGAACCTACTTAGACCTAATTATATGGGCTTGTGTTGGGCTTTACCAATGTCATAAACTCATATTCTTGGTTTTGTTATGAGTGTTCTAATAAAAACCGCTATCTAAACCGAACCGAAACGAGTTTTTGTACGGATAACCGAACCGAATTAACGAAACCATGCCAATCGACTTTTTGCTTGGTTATCTTGGTAGGCTTACCTCTTAACCAAATTACCCGAAAACTGACTACCCAAACCGAACTGAACCGTTCGGTCTAAAGTCACAGGCCTAGTTCTTATATCATGACATGAACCCTGCGTGGACCAGTTTGGAATTTGCTACTATTTAACTTGAGTAGCAACAACATATGAACCATAGTTCACTTATTTGATTTTCAAAAGCGACTTAAGTGTTTTTTGGACTCGGGACACATGTTTCAAGTTTTTATTTAGAGATATATAATATACGAGGATCTGAAACATTAATTCATGATAAAGAAATAAGATTTAGTTGTCCTCTTGAGAGAAAAAAAAACGGTTGAGTGAAGGCATAACTTGAGGTTGACGGGTCCTTAGATACTTGCGAAAATTGTGTTGTGCATATTTTTCTCCTTCGTCTTCATTTTCTAGAATTCCCATTTTTCTATGCTCTTTATTTATTCTGTCAAATGGTTTATAAAAAAAGAAAGCATTAGTACAATTTATAAATATTAAAATAGTTACTTTATTCATAAATTAATTATATGTTTGTTCGAACACGATTAAAACTTATTGTGGTTGTCCACCTATAACAAGTACGTACCTCAGTCAATTAAGGAAAATGGTTATCCATTTTTCATTTTTGACAATGTAATTAAGCATCTTTCATGACATGCGTTTTACTAAACAATATATTAAGAAAAGTAAATATATATTTACCAGAAAATAATGAATTCGATGAAGACAAGACTAACCTGCAGTCAGGGTTTAACAATGTGTTTCTTGTGAGTTGGAACACAACCATTGTTGTCACAAATCCCATTGCTCCAAGAAGAGGGTACACCTAAATTGTTTTGTTTAATTTAAATTAAAAATAAATTAATGTATCGGTATTTTACTATTCTTATCAAAACCAAATATATTTGATTATATTCTTTTATATACATATCACACTTTTAAATAACACATCATTATCTGTTGTCCAAATCAGAAAAAAAAAATTATAAAAGTATAACAACCAAATTCATCTGGTTCTAGAAAAATATGCTAAAAAATCAGGTCATAATATAAAAATAGCCGTAACAATTTGATTTTCTGTTAAAGCTAATCTAAGATTAGATTAATTTCTTTATTTCTCACGTTTACAAACTTTATAAAATAAATTTTCCTAACCTCAGGTCTCACCCAACGCCCCATTTCAGTTGATTCTTTCTACTCCGTAGCTAGAAAACCTTCAGGATAATAATCAACATAATTTTTTTATATAGTTTTATTATGTGTAAGAAATGATAATCAATACGTATATGGTATATATAGTATAGAGATATGACATTCTAATAGAAAAGTCCATGCCCTCATAATTGAAATTTAAAAACCCACGGACTTGTTCCTGTGGGCTGATCTTCTTGATACTGCTTATTGGTTCAATTTGTAATTTGTAACGTTAAATATTATTTATTACTATGAAATAATTTCTATTTCATTTCTGTACGAAGTCTTTACAATTTAAGAAATGCAACTATTTTTTAATAAAAACATGTTCCATACTATTTCTCTCTTATGCTGAGCTATTTAATGAAGTAATAAATCTACTAAAAATAAACAGATACGTAGAACGTAAATTATATAGTAGACAACATATTTAGTTTTCATGATAATTACAAAAACTATTGAGATAATCTGAGACTATTGAACTTTTGATGGAACCTCATTTGTTTAATGTTGTTATACCTACGTTGGCATTGTACAGTACTTTAGTATATAATGTTGAATTGCTTTCAAAATTTTGATTTCTTACCACTATCCCAAATCTGTAGGTGGTTCAGCCTTCTCAAATTTTCTTCTCTCTTTCTTTTCTTCGGTTTGACATATCATTTTATTCTAAATTTGACAAAGTCAATCAATTTTTTCGTATATTTGAAATGCTATCAGCGAAAAAAAAAAAAAAAGAAATGCTATCAGCGTCACCCAATTATTGTCAAAAAAAAAAAATCAGCGTCTACCAACAAAAAAAGGCGCTTGAGGGTGCAGTGATAGTAGCATTAAATTTGTTATAGTAATATAAATGGGTGGAGTAGAAGAAGTCCGTGGATCCTAGGTCCATTTTTTTTTTTTTTTTTTTTTTGTCGTGGATCCTAGGTCCATTTATTTTGAAGTTTGAACAGATCTATGATATAAAAAAGGATCCACTAAAATTGATAAAAAAAAAAACACTATTAACTTTTCCAGTATTAAATTGTTGGGTCGGATTTCACCCATCCTTTGAGACCGAGCCGAACTTCAACACCTCGAGTTATCCTGCTAATCAGGTCGGGGTACCCTGCCAGTAAGCTCGGATACCCTGCCAGTCAGCTCGGGTACCCTGCTAGTCAGCTCGGATACCCTACCAGTCAGTCTGCCAGTCAGCTCGGATACTCTGCCAGTCAGCTCGGGTACCCTGCCAGTCAGCTTGGATACCTTGCCAGTCAACTCGGGTACCCTGCCAGTCAACTCGGGTACCCTGCCAGTCAGTCTGCCAGTCAGCTCGGGTACCCTTCCAGTCAGCTCGGATACCCTGTCAGTCAATTCGGGTACCCTGCCAGTCAGTCCTGCCAGTCAGTCATGCCAGTCAGCTCGGGTACCCTGCCAGTCAGCTCGGGTACCCTGCCAGTCAGTCTGCCAGTCAGCTCGGGTACCCTTCCAGTCAGCTTGGTTACCTTGTCAGTCAGCTCGGATACCCTGCCAGTCAGTCATGCCAGTCAGCTCGGGTACCTTGCCAGTCAGTCTGCCAGTCAGCTCGGGTACCCTGCCAGTCAGTCTGCCAGTCAGTCTGCCAGTCAACTCGGGTACCCTGCCAGTCAGTCCTGCCAGTCAGTCCTGCCAGTCAGCTCGGGTACCCTGTCAGTGCCTCGGCTCGGATTGTATACCACCGTCATCCTGCCCCGAGCCAAATACACCAGGTTACCCGAGGTGAAGTCTCCGAGTTACCCGAGGTGGAATCTTGGAGATTTCCCGAGCTGAAATCTTGGAGATTTCCCTAGGCAGTCTTCAGGGCCACCCGAGAAGAAACGCACGTTGTCACCCGAGGCGATGTCTTTGAACACCCAAGGCAAAGACTTAGTGAATTAATACCTCTGAAGTATCATAACAGCATTTCCGAAAAAGAAGGATCATTTCCGATACACTCGGAAATGATAGGAAAGAATCTGCAAGGATCAACTCAAATCAGGGAATCTTCCAAAAGCCCTGAAAAATAAGGAAAGTATCCTAATCTACGATATTCTAAGCCGACTTCAAAATAAATGGAAATTTTCCGAGAATATCGTTGGAGAGGCGGTTTACTATCCCTATAGAAAGCGACTCAAGGCTCTCACAGGAAAAAAGAGCAAAAGCGCTCTAAACTTTAGACTACACAAAGCTCTTAAGCAAAAACACTTTTTTTTTACGATCTAACTCTTTGTACGATCAAAGCTATTCTTTTCATCAATAATATCTAGAAAACCATCTTTGGTCATCGTTCTTTCTGCTGTTCTTTGTGAACTCTCGCATATTATATCCCTAAATAAAACCCTAGACAAATCTCGATTGTGTTAAGTTTCGACTTCCACATAAATCGAACTTTAACCATTGAAAATATTACTAAACAAAACCACAAAATAGAGTTTTAGTATAATTATAATTATGAGTCCAAATTATTTTCTTTGTTATAAGGCTCCAATATTTATTGGGACGGGGCTTGTACATTAAATTTCATTGGGTGCAATATTTATTTGTGTTGGCCAGTTTAGTTATTCTTACTTGGCTCGTATGCTTTATCTATGATGGCTTGTGATAAACTCTTTATCGTAAGACAAATCTCGATTGTGTTAAGTTTCGACTTCCACGTAAATCGAACTTTAACCATTGAAAATATTACTAAACAAAACCACAAAATAGAGTTTTAGTATAATTATAATTATGAGTCCAAATTATTTTCTTTGTTATAAGGCTCCAATATTTATTGGGACGGGGCTTGTACATTAAATTTCATTGGGTGCAATATTTATTTGTGTTGGCCAGTTTAGTTATTCTTACTTGGCTCGTAAGCTTTATCTATGATGGCTTGTGGTAAACTCTTTATCGTAAATCTTGTTCAACTTTAAAATCAGTGTGACAAAATTTTGATTTGGAACTACTAAAATAATTATATTAAATATTTAATTAGAAAAACTTAAAGAGTTTGGGCTTCTCAAATCACACATGTTATTATTTTTCAAAATCTTCGGATATGCCATGTGGGAAAAGATAGAAAAGTCTCTACCACCTGGATTTGAATTCTAACATGGTTTCCCTAAACCCCATTATTAGTTTTTGGGTATAGAAAACTTTTAGGATCACTCAGTTATATATATACTAAAAAATGAGTTTAAAAACCCAATCAACATGTGCCATATATTTTATATCATCGATCGGTAGACACAAAGGAAATATCCGCCATTTATGAGTACTTGCTAGTTGCTACTCGATCCACCTTAAATCAATAAACAAAATCTTATTCGTATTTGGACACAGTTGAAACGAATACTTAGAATTTCAAGTACCCACCCATAAACTGTCCAATACCCGTTATTTTACTTAAGGTGAATACATAATAGTTATACTATTAGCCTTAACGATCAAAAGTCCGAGGTCATGTCAACTATTTGAGCATTATTCCCTAACAAAAGGATGAAGGGTTTAACTAACAACAAAAATTGTCGACCCTTCCAACTATGTTTTACCAATGTGGGATAACTTAAAGTTGAAAAGTTGTCAATGAGTGACGAGTATTTTTTTAATGGGTAACAAGTAATAAATAAAAGGGGAAAATATTATTTAATTCCTCAACTTTTAAATTGTGGTAATTTTAAACATTAACTTCAGATTTGATACTTGACACGTATTCATTTTGATGCAGACTAGTACTTAAAGTGGATACAAGGCAGATTGCGGGTACAAGACAAGTAACACCTATTTTTGCCCATCCTTAACAACTAGAAGGGTTGGTTAGCTCTTCTTAAAAAAATACTTGTTGGGAATAAATTTATTATGAAGTCAAACTCAACATGAATAAGGTGAATTGAATTTAGATGTAACAGCAGCGATGTAGAGTTGTAATCGACTTTAAATATACTATGTAATTAAATGTACCAGAATTAAATATTTCAACAAATTTTTAAATTAGAAAACTTCTATATAAAGATATAATTTATATTAAATACCTTGTATTTTTAATTAAAAAAATAAACAATATAAACATATATTAGATGCACTTCAGCATTAAATAATTCTCTTATATATTATAAAATTTTAAATTAAAACCGGATATATATCTGAGTAAAATTATGAATGATGTAAATGCAACTTCATTTGTATAATATAAATCATTACAATATTTAAAATTTAATTTGTAATTTTATTATATACTAAAATATTTGTTGCATGTTATTTATATATAACTATTTTCAATTTAAAAAGTTTTAATGCACCTACAATATTATGTTTGGACATCTCCATATTAAATGAAAACAAATTTTGAATTGGTTTTCAAACCGTTCTATTTAATATCATAAATTAGAATTCTAAATTTTTATAACAAAAGCCAACTTCAATTCTTAGATTTTGGAAAGAAAATAAATTAACTTTGGTAATTGTTTTAATATAAGATACAAATACTTCTTAGGTAAATATATTATATATATGCCTAAATTTCTTTATATATACATAAGTTATTTATAAATATATTTATAAAGAATTATATTATATATATGTGTAAGTCTATTTATAAATTTTTTAAGAAAAAGTTTTAAGTCATTGACCAATAACTAAGCGGCATATTACGATTGGTTAGAAAAAAAAAGAGAGTGAATAAAAGGGTTCACCGGTAGGAGTGAGCCCAAAAATTTCCCGCATATTTATGTTTTTACATTTTACCAATACAACTTTTTGGAAATTATTATCTCATCATATTTTTTTTCTAAATTTTGTTCACACAAATATCATATTGTTGTTTTCTATTAAGTTTATATACTCACTAATTTAAGTAATAAACTACGCACGTCATCAATCCTCTCTTACAAAATCATGTATATGGTAAAAATATAATAAAAAAAATACATACATAAAAACCTATTAAATAATACTATTAAAACTAAGACTTACAATTAAAAAACTGGGTAAATTAATAACCATAAGAAAATATTGAAATGGAAAATCATCCATACAATTGTAGTCAACCAATAATAAATTAAAATAGTTACTTCCATGAACTTTATCAGCTTCTATATATTTAACTTTTGTTATTACTTGTTCGTTTGAAAAAAAAAAATTTAGTACGTAAGTGGTTAGAAAAATATTACTCTCATTCACCTCATCTTGTACCCCATTAACCGGGGTGTAACGACTTAATTTAAGTTTCATCAATTTCCTTCTTAATACAAATTAAATGAATTACAATGTAATTAACCCCATGACTCATCTAACTCTTTATATATTTAACTCTTAATACAAACTTTTGTGCGACTTATTCGTCCAACGCATAAACTATTGTGGAGCAACTCTGGAAAAAGCTTATTTTCTTTTTTTGATAAATCCTATCGGCTGATCTGGTTAGCCCCGGTATAAACGCATCAAAATTTTTTAATTAGTATGGACTTCTCTCCGAAAGACAACAACAATGTCTGTCCCGAGTTTAGAATGATTTCCGACTAATGCCAAGGGGTAGCCAGATCGCCTGTTACTGACTACCAGATAAATTGCTTGAACCTTTAGCCCAAACCCAGACTTCCCACACAAATTTTTTTTTATGCCGGAGTAGATCGAACCTGGGTTAGTTCCTTCCAACCTTTCCCCAATTCTCAACCACCACTAAACCTCAGTTGTTTGGGCGAAAAAAGAAAAGGAAAAGAAAAGCGCTTGTATTTCCACTATCCCTGAAGGACAACCGACAAATGATCAGAACCATAACTACGTCCGGTAAACTATACTATATTCTATCTTGTTGATTACTTGAGTCGATTTGAAAATCACTTTGATAGAGAAACATGAAAATCAGCTATGATTGGACAATTGAAATCATGAAATGGTTAAAAGGAAAATCAAAAATAAAATCATCTTTCTTTTTCATTTATAATTTTTGAAAGAATTTTTAATAGTGTTGTTGTTTGAATTACATATAACTAGATAATAACCCTCACTATGTGCGGGACAAAACGATTATTAAATACATTTTAATGTATTAATTATATTGAAAGTGTTCGAATTTTATATTATTAGATAAACGGTAGTGTATTACTCCCTCCGTTCTTTTATAAGTGATGTTTTAAGCTTCTAATTTTGTTATTAAATAGATCATGTTTTTTATTTTCAATGTAAAATTAATTACTTTTTCTTGGTTTTGACGATTTATATCATTTAGATTATTTTTTATAGGTTGATTAGATAATAAATGATGTTTTAGTTTAGAAATAAATAAAAAATAAATAATTTCTTAATATATGTGCATTCTCCTAAAAAACTTATAAAAGAACGGAGGAGTAATATTATCAAGATTAGTGAAAATTTTCATTTATGTATTAATGTTTTGTGTTTATCATGATTAATGATATATATCTTGTTATATTAATAGATACACAAAATACAGTATAACTTCTATAAATTTATACTCGATAAATTAATAACCTCTTTAAATTAATAAATTCTCTCGGTCCCGAGTTGGGACCAGTTTAAGAAATGACACAAATCGATAAATTAATAAGATAATAATTTTCTAAAAATCTTAAGTAAACATATGGTCCCATCAATTTTATAAATTAATAATTGTATAAACTTATGATATATATATATATATATATACATGAGTGTTCTTGTTCAAATTTTTATGTGTAGTGCTTAGGTTCCTTTTGTTGTTTGCCTTTCTTGTTGTCTTTCTATGGTTATATCCTTTTGTTTATCTTCCTGAGTTGGGTTTGTTGTCTATCTCCAAAGATTCTATAGATTCGTCGGCTTTCTCGTTTGAAGCATCTTAGTTTTTTATGGATATTTGTGTAATTGGCATTTTGAAAATTTAATATAGAACTCCAGTTGACAAAAGAAAAAAAAAAAAAAAACAAAAATTAAGTAGTTATTCCAGCAAGATTACGTATGAATTGAAAACTCAAGCATGTAGCCCTCTACTTTCCTTATAACGAGAAGCATAATATATTTAGAAAAAATCGTGGACTGCACTATATACACTTAAGAATACTCCCTCCGTATTTTAATAAGTGTCGTTTTAGAATTTTTACTTTTTTGAATTGGATGTCGTTTTCAAATTTCTATGCAAAATTTATTACTTTTTAATGTTTTATGACATCATAAAACATTAAAAAGTAAGAAATTTTGCATAGAAATTTGAAAACGACATCTAATTTTTAAAAAAAGAAAATCCTAAAACGACAATTATTAAAATACGGAGGGAGTATATATTAAACATTGATGTTCCAAATAAACATGTTTTTGCGCAAACTTACACTTTATGGTTTATGCACGTGTTCATGCATTTAATAGAAACTAATTATGTTCATTCAACTTAATTCTTGTACCAAAGAAACAAAAAAAAAAAACCTTACTAAACTGAAATCATATAAAAAAGAAAAGAAAAAACAAGAAATATTATTCTGAAAAGAGTCTTAATTAACTTAAAACAGTATATGATATCACAATGATTACTCAAATATTTATTATTGTTTTTGGGTTGCTGAGAAAACCAAACCAAGTCCTCGTTATTCCGAGGCTCTTATTCATATATCAAACAAACCAAGATATCGAAAGTTCCAACCTTAGATGTCGATAAATTAAACTTGAAAAAATCAACAGATGCACCAACCGTTGTGCAAAATAACTTGTACTCGATTTGAAGTGCTTTGCAACATCGCAGCTCCAAAATGTGCCCACTGCCTTTCAGTTTCTTTCAACCAAGTCGGCATGTAGAGTTCAACTCTTTCCAATGCATACCCATGCTCCGGCCGAACCAAATAGTTCAACAAATAAAACTCGTTCGAGCTATTACAAAAACCCCTAACCACCAGGATCTTGAGAGTCCTTCTCAAACACCTTGATGAAATGTTTTCCAGCCAAAGTGTCTGTGAACATATGCCACCGTATGAAGGCATCTACGAAATATTAACATGAGCTTTAGTAAAGCTAATAATAAAAATTTATTTATAGAGTAATGTGACTATCATATGTATTCAATTAATATATTGTAATCTTACAGGGAAAGGTCTTGGACAAAGAAGCTTCAAAGTGAGTGTCTTTAAGTTCGGGCAGTGATCGAGAAGGAGCTTAATTCCAGTAATCTCCTTCGGATGTAGAAGCGTTTCTAGCACCAGATGTTGTGTTTCCACATCACGAAGCATATCAACCGGATCGTTACATTCTGGAATCACCTATCATAAGAAAAATACAACACACGCATACACATGGTAAGGTCAATTTTATTGTCTAACAATTCAACGTGATAAGTTTAGGGTTATATATCTACTCTACTTTAACAAAAAGGACAAATCAGATTTACGTGTTCAACATATTTATAATCCTCTAGGCCATAATTATATCTCACCATATTACGTTAATATGGTGTTCTAAAAACTAATATAAAAATAGAGTAAAATCAGTCTCGATTGCGTTTAAATACTGAAAGAAAACAAATATGTAAAAAATTGTTCATATTGCAAAGCATTTATTGTTAAAAACATACCTCAAGGAGATAAGAGCATACAGTCAAAGTCCTTGAAGATCGAAGATCATTAAGAAGATGAGAAAGAATATCTCCAGCTTCTTTAGTTGAGTAGGTTGGTTCGTCACTCCCAAAATCTAAGTACACCTCTTTCAGTAATCTCATATTCACTTTCTGAAAATCGAAAACGATAACATTTCCTGAGTACTTGAAGATGTCTATGTTAGGTAGGTTTAACAAACAAGACATGCTAGGAAAAATGCAGTTCTTGATGATCAGCTCTCTAATTTGCCCAGCTAACATAAAAATCTCATCAAGGTAACAAGAGATGATACTCAGACTCTCAAGCAAAGGGCACCTTGATAGCAGAGATTCGATCTTTTCGAGTCTGAACCAACCAATAGAGAGCTTTCTTAGTCCTAAGTTTGCGACTCTCGAGGGGTCAAACCAGCATGCATAAATCGTCAATGATTCTAGGGTTTGTAGACCATAAATGAGTGTGGGCAATTCAATAACAAAGTCATCATATCTCAATCTGTCCCATGTGTTTCTCCAATAAGGGCTTGAGAAATCAAGAATTAGCTTCTTAACTTGTCTGGAGATGGAAAACTCAATCAAATACTTGATCTCTGCCTCGAAGCCCACTGGATAACCGAGAAAAATTTCAAAACTTTCGATAACCTGTACAGGAACTCTAGAGACCCAGTTGAGCATATAGCAAACAAATGACACCCTTTTGGAGAAAAAGTTGGAGACAGAGTGGTCCACATACTCGGATTCCTTAAAGGAAATGTTCCCTGTTTCATAACAAAGGTTCCTCCAGCGCTTCGAGAGAACGCTCGTCTTTATATTATCCTTGAAGGACAAGAAAGAGAGGATCATAACCAGAACTACATCTGGTAAACTTTATATTCTGTCTCGTTGGTTGATTGAATCCATTCTCCTTGAAATCTCACCGCTTGGAAAAAACTGCAATAGAGGAAGAAAGCAATTAGCAATGGGCTTTAACAAGTGAAATCCTGCAATGAATAAAATGCAAATGGACAATGAAATATTCTATTTTGTATCTACTATTTCTTAAAAAGGTATATGAAGCCATTGCATAACCAGAAGCAACAAAGGTGCTCAAAACATCTTTAAATAAATTGGCCTATGATAGCGGAAAACAAAGCATGCATAAAAATCTTTAACTTTATAGACTTTGTTCTCACTTATCTCCACCGTTAGTAAAAACTTTCTATGTTTTACTTAAATTATCTCAATACAGGTTTAGTTCAATTATGGGTTTTCCAATATATTGAGGCCTAAGCTATAGTTTTGTTTTCATGATTAGAAGACAATGCATTTTGGTCTAGATTTTGATATATGCATGACTTCTATTGTCTTCCTCTAGGCGACCACTTCGACTGTGACTCTGTGAGAAAACTTTTACCAAGGTCTACGTTGTTTCGGTCTCTTTCCTAGACTTGTCGTCAAAGAAAAAAAATTCAAAAGATGTTTTTTCCTTTTGATCTTTCTCTTTTGTGGTCATTTCATTGATTTTAATGGTAACCGTTTTATCTTTCATTGTCGAATGTTGTTTTTCCCAAATGACCAAAGAAAGTTTTATTTACTACTGCGGATATAAAATTAGAAACTTTTATGGTATTACAAGTTTTTTATTTCTCCAAGAAATTGCCAAAACAATTTCCCGATTTAATTATACTATAAATTACAATACTTGGCGATGAATAACTGAGAAGCAGTGTTTCAGGCCACGCAAAATATATCTGAAGTGGCTGCATGACTATTAATCAGTTGGCTCGACCGAAAAAAAAATATTTGGTATAATCCGGTGCCATTGATTTGATATTTACAATGCTTGTGGGATATTGCGCATTGTTTGGCTCAATTTCGATTCCACTGGAAATAAGGGACGAAAACTTCTTCACAAGCAATAGCATAGTAATTGTAATAAATGGGTGAGAACAGGCCCGTCTCAATTATTAGCTAGAACCAATGTTGTGGTGAAATCAAACCGTTAAATAAAAAGTAATATTTTTAAGGATCCGTTTGATGTTGGAGTTACACAATACAAACAAGAAGAAGCAAAAAAAGGCAATTATATGTGTAAGTTTAAGTTAAAGTTAAAGACTATGAATGGTTGTGAGTTTTTAAATATTTTTAGATTATAGATTTTGGTTTTTGGATTTTAGATATTGGTTTTTGGTTTTTGTTAGTTTAGATTGTTTATGAAAATTGTTAAAGTCTTCTGAAAATTAGATTCCCTATTTTTTAGGAAAACCATTTTAACAAATCTTATATGGGTGAAAAATGAGTTTTTCAAAAACAAAAACCATAAAGTATTACAAAAAAACTAGTAAACCATACTAATTCAAATTTTCGTAAATTTATTTGGGCCAAAAAAAGATAAAATTTTGAATTTGGGCTGGACATGGTGCAAATGCATTTCTTGCACTGGTCCAGCGCTGGGCCTGGGTGAAAACATTGGTAAGTTTCTTTCTAATAATAGTATTAATATGATATTTGGTATAATTAGGCTATTGAAATTGTAATTCAGTTACAAATTGCAAAAGATCTACTCCATCTATTTCTTACGAATCTTGATTATACTAAAAAAGGGTTTCAATTATCAGAAAATTTAGGTTTTTCGAGATATCATTCCATATAGTTGGCTCTGGAAGGAGACATATTTATTTGCAGGTTTGGGATGGTTTTGCTATCAAGATGATGTAGTATGATCCATTATGGGAGCTCTGAAATATATGAAGAAGCCTCTCTCCACTACATTCCAAATTAGAAGCACTCATTCGGACCATGTTTACTGTATGATAGAGCATCATCCAAAGACGAGCGCAACATTTCCAATAGACTACTTTGATTTGGTGATTGACCTTGAGAGAAGTTTGGGAGGAGTAAGGAATTGTTTTCTTTGTTTACTATTTCGTTTATTCCACACAATTTAAATATCAAAGCGGGCATGTTAGCACATAGTGCTTGCCTTTACCCGCACGATATGAGCTATGTTAACTTCTTCCTGTTTGGATATCCAAACCGTTTAAATTATACAATGTTGAAAAAAAAAAGGTTCTTCAAGCTTTTGAGAAATGGAGAAGAGGAGTATCAGATTTTGGAAGATGCCTTTTGAAAGTTATATATTATGTAATATGTTTACCAAGTAGTTGCATGAACTATTAACCAGTTTGCTAGAGTAGCAAGTAAATTATAGCAGATTTCGACGGAACTGATTAAATATTTACAATTTATGTGTGGTATTATGTACGGTTCGACTGAATTTATCTTTCACTCGAGTCACTAATAGCACTTATTCCATTAAATAGATGAAAGCAGCAAAGATATGAATAGAGGATAGTAAAATGAAAACCTGAAACCTATCGTATTTTTGGAAAATCTATGGCATCCTTTTTTAGTATCTTCTGGGACCATGATGGTTCAAATTGCTGGAATCTTAGGAAAAGTTATTGAAATCGATTTTTTTTACGAACACACTGTACTATTTATTAGAGAAAAATGAACCAATAAGGAATAGAAGTGTCTATAGAAAAAAAAAATTCTTGTGGAAGTGTCAGTGAGATGAAACTCCATAATGGATTGTGGAAGTGTATTGAGATTGCAATCCAAAAAAAAAAGCTCGACAATTTTCTATTTCTAGCAAGATTTTTATATTCTTATTATTCCATAAGAACCATAAAAGCCACATAAAAATAACTAGAGAGATCTGTTGCTCCTTATGGTGAGATGGTACTCTCCAAAATAAATAAATAAATCAGATTTGTAGGCACCAAACTTGTTAAACATCGAAGTTTTAAAGGAATTGTTTTGAACTTCCCAAGTTTGCAAGGAGGATGGATACATAAAACGGGCATGATTAATGCTTTCTTCTGATGCTCCAGACCTTTGACAGGTGATATCATATTTTATTTCACGTCGTGGTAGACTTGAAGTAACTGCGAAGGAACCCGATGCAAGTTACCAAAGAAAGTGTTTGAGTTTTTAAAAAGCTCTATTTTACATGCGTAAGCTTTTACTGCTCTACAGCTCAGGCTCCAACCTACCTCCTCAAACATAGTTTCAATTAACCAATAGCTTGACTTAACCGTATATCTCTCACATTTTCTATGATGCCAAATCTGCCTATCTAGTTTGTAAGTTTGAATTATCGCCATGCCCAAAGTAAATGGAATATCTTCTAAAACCACAAACATATTTTTTGGGTGGAAAAAAATTTCTCTGCCATTTTCTGGTAATGTATTAACATTTGGTATCTAAGGGTGATCTCTATATATATATATATCGCTAAACTGATTTATTCTCCTTCTTACACGAGTTTTTTTGTCAAAAAATATGTTTCCATCCAAATGACAGAGAGTTTGGTTTTTTTTTTCTTGCAAAGTGTGAACATTCACGTAATATATATCTCACTTTCAGCACCCTTACTACTAGTGAAGTTGGGTACTGAATCCATCTACAATAATGTTTAACCAACATATCATCACTAAATTTTTTAAAATATTGAAAACCCACCCCCTTCATGTTTTGATTTACACAATTTCTTCCATGGCACTCAATGTAGGCCGCACATACTTTCGTTTACTCCACCAATAGTTTGAAATAACACTTGTTAGCTTAGCTGTAAGCTCTTAAAGAACTTTAAAGCATAACATAATATATGTAGAAAGAGTTAAATCAACTGATATAATCGGTATTTCAGCCCCTCTTTCTACAAGTATTTTGCTTACAAGCAATTGATGTGGTCAATAAAAGTCTTTCTTTGACATAGTTAAATATTCATCCCTCCTTCGAATATTTCTATTTAGCTGGTCCTTTGTTTGGTATAATATTTTCTTACTAAACATAACCGATAATAAATTGAAGTTGAGTTTTTGACCTAAAACTATTCCATATTTCCCAATAATAACGTAGAAACCAATATGTCATTTAGGTTTGCCGTCCAACAACAACTGGTAAGAAACTTAACTAATATTCTACATGATCGAAGAAATCCACACATAATTATAGCCTAAGCGAATCAAAAAAACCTCTAACAAGGCCCATTCTATCTTGTCATATGTTTACTCATATCAATCTTAATAGCCAAAAAATCTTCTCCATACGTAAATCATGGAACATCTCTTGAGCTATCAAGTAATTCATTGTAATAAGTTTGCCTGAAAAGTATGTCGAATGAGATTCCTAAAAACTTTTGATATAACTTTATAGTAATTCAAATATATATATACGATATTTCATATATGTTTCGATAACCTCAAAATATGTAAAATTATTTGGATCATCAATCATCATTGGTGAACATCAACAGAATACGTCCTATAGGAACTAATACGTATAATATACACTTATGAACATCAATAGAATAAGTATTTCCCAATTTTTTTAAGAACCTAATTTAAAAATAAGATTCTAAGATTTTCACAATTTTGCAAACAAATTTTTTGTCTGATCGAAATATTCAAGATGTTTTTCAAAATTTGCCTATTAAATTTATTTTTGGCTACAAATGATCATTTATACATATTGGTGAAAGTAATCAAATTTTTATCAGTATATAAAGATCCTTAACTGATAAAAAGTTGAATTTATTTTGATCACCAGTCATCATTTGGTTAGTTGTGGAAGTGACATACATATGTAAAAGAATCTCCAGATTTTTGAGATTTGTTTTTTTAATTTGTTTCCTCTAAATTTATTTATCAATTAAGGAGTGGTTTTTTTTTATCAATATATGGTTGAAAAAAAAATGTAAAGAATCAATATTTTTTACGATATTATTGTACATATATCAAATGTATAAAAAAAAACTAAAATTAAATTGAGTTTATTAAATTTGTGTTTGTTGCAACTGTAAAAAGAGGATTGAAAACCAAGTGGACAACATGAAAAACAAAAACAATTTCTTAATTTTCGAAAAGAACAACCAACGCACCTGAAACTTTGACCACCCACGCTTCTGAATCGTCAAGATCTCAAGAGTTTTTTTTTCTAAGAATTTTGTCGTTAGTGAAATCAGTATCAATCCTCCCTCTGATTCAATGAATAATGCTAATATCTTGATTTTTTGATGAGTCAAAGTCAGAATTAACTTTCTAAATGAATAAAATCTAAATTAAGTATTATATTGTAATCCTGTTAAAGACATTAATATGTGTTAGATTTATATCTCTTTTTCTTTGAAAATTGGACAAGAAGAAGTTGAATGAGATTTATTTCTTCTTTTGGCATATTAAATAATTGTTTATTTTTTATTTTTTTTTGTTTAATACAAATTAGGATCATCACATATCTTACTCATAAAAAAGGGTCAATTTAATCTAAATACATAGATGACTTAAAATTAAGAATATGTACATGTTTTTTTGTATAATTAGTTCTCTCTCATCAAGATATATAAGTTAGACGAAAATACCTTTTCATCTGTAACAAATTGTTTAGCGGTATAATAAAATAGATATCGACGAGATAAATATTTCAGATGGATTCCGACAATAGTTACGGTCAAATTTCTGGTAACAAATCAGTTATAGTTTTAGATGGTTAATTATTGTGTTATCATTATATATAATATGTGTTTAATATGCTAAATAATTTGCTATCACGGTAAGTTTATATTATATATGTTAAATGGATGTTTATCGATTTAAATTTGTGAATCAGTGTTTTTTCATTTATGTATATATGAGTTCAATAAAAGTGATTAGTCTTCCTCTTACATGATTAACATGATAAATCATATTATATCGCGATAAGTTTACAAGTTACGTGGTAAACTAATATTTACCGTGTTAAAACATTTATTATGTAACGCCCCGACCGCCACACATTTTTTAATGGGTCCCACGTCCTCACTCAACCCATGGGCCCACCGTATCCGACGGTGGATCCGCTACGTCCGGGAGGCTTTAAAGACTTGTTTACCAACCTACTATCACCACATGATCTTTCCTTATGTTTTGTCCTCACTCACACAGTTTCGATAATCACTTCCCGGAAGGTCACCCATCCTGAAATTGCTCCAGTGCATGCTTAACTGTGGAGTTCTCTCAGGACAGTTGAGCAAAAAGACAAGTGCACTTTGGTGACATAGGTGGCCGATCGAATCAATTCTTTTAATCTTCTCCGCATGCATCACCATATTCCTGAAATCAGGGTGTTACATATTATATTACTAGATAACAACCCGCACATCGTGCGGGATGAAGTGATTCAAGTAAAATTATTATGATTAAAATTATTATCCGGGATCCAAGATCCGTTTGTGTAAAACGAAACATGTTACAATTTTTTTTTTTTAATTCAAATTTGGGACTATTTCATATAAGAATATGATTTACCCGTGAAATATTTGAACCTTGAATAAAGCTTCAACGTGATAAAAAAGTATTGACGAAATGTTACCATTTATGGCAATATGTCTTTCCGTATGTTTTGAAGATTTCGAGATTTTGTAGCACAATCACAATTTTTTTTTTTAATAAGTATAAGAAATCTAAAATTTAGCAAAGATGAGATTTGATAGTTTCCAAGCTAAGATTTTGTAGTGTTCCAAATCTAAGATTCTTAGATTATGAATGGATTACTTATGAAATGGTTATAATGTGGCCATATTTTGGTTTATATACAAATGTGGTTATAATGTTTTTCTTCGAAAAGTTAGAACTACTCCAAAAAATAGGATTTTAAGTATTCGTAACATATATAGAAAGGAGATTATCTTATATATTTAAGTAAAAAAATTATGAAAGATGTAAAGATTTTGTAGTTTTGAATTCGAGATTCTTGAACCAAATGTATATATTTTATCATTTAAATATAAACATAAATATAAATATAAATAAAAAGATTGTTTACCCATCCGCTAAAGAAAATTTGTATAAATGTATATAAAGAAAAATATAAATATAAAAATATAGTAATATAAGATAAACAAAAAGTGTATGTTTTTAATTATTAATGGGATATATGGATGTATGAGACTAATGGCAAATTCTGTAAATAGTCTAATAAATTTTGGGTAATTATCTAAATAAAAGCCAAATCATTGTGAGAGCGACACATCAGCGTGGCAATCTTGTTAATAACACATGATGGTAAGTTTTTTTTTAAAAAATATTTTTCTATTAATATATAGGGGATAATATCAGCTAACTTATGTATTAAACCTGTTTATTTAATTTAATAATTTAATTTGTTCCGTTAACTTATACATTAGCATATTTATTTATTACTATAATATAATTGTTGCGTTTAAGATATGTTAGCATTTTATATACGTTACGTTGCTAATTAAATTGTTATTTGTTATGGAATCGAACCCAGAAGAATGTGACTATGGTTATTGCCATTGACGATACCCATTCCCCTATATTGATCGACTAACCTCATCAAAACTTGATAACATGGGATTTTCGCCCATATTTGTTATTGTTTTCTTGTGTTTCAGGAAGTGTTTGGTGTGATTTCAAGGCTAAAGAGGAGATATTCAAGTATTTATGGAGTCAAGAAGGTTTTAGGATTTTCTAAGCAAAATGGACCAAAATACGAGCAAAACCCGTTTCAGGACAGATTCGAAGCTCCAGAAGTTAGATGTCCGTTGGAGGCCTTCCCGTGAAGAAAATTTGGAGATTTTGGACTATATGGAAAGCTTGAAGAGTCAAGATTACAATGGAGGAAGAATCAACTCAATCCCAGTAGCCAAACAGAAGTTACAGCCGATTAAAGTCAGCATGTCGGAGATCGTTCGCAAGGCGTGCGACCGGTGGAGGAACCCTTGTTGGCACGGTCACAGCCCCTCGTGACCGGACTGGAGCCTCTTGGGGAGAACGGTCACAGCCCCTCGTGACCGGGCTAAGCCTCCTCGTCCCTGCACTTATTAGAACTACGTAGTTTTGCCGAGAGAACCCTAAACCGACTTGTTACTTCCCGAGGCCTATAAATACAAGTTGTAAACCCTAAACCTAGGGTGTCTTTGACCATATCTTCAGCAGCCGCCATAGAGAAACGACCAGAGAGCCTCCGAGCTTCTTCTCCGCCGATTCTTACCGCTGTTCACCGTTGAAGCCGTCGCCGATCATCACTAAACCTTTCTCTTCTTCTCTTCTCTCCATTCTCTACCTGTTTAAGGGAGAAGACTCATCTACTTTGTATTCCAGAGAATATCTCTAAACCCTTTTCATATTTATACTCTTTTATGCAATCTCTTATTCATATATTTTTGCTTTCTAAGAGTAAGTGTGAGTAGTTCTCTCGTTGGGTTTAAGGGTTTTCGAAAGGGGATTCATGGATCGTTATTTAGGGTGATTAGATCTAGGTTTTCTAGTTTATTGTTATCTAATCTCTGTTTACTTTGATGCTTACTGCTTGATTGACCGTCTAGCTACTGCTATTAGGATAGATTTAAATCGGCTAAAGTAATTTAGATTAGCAAAGCGTTATAACCAACCGAAAGTTGAGTTATAAAGCTTTGTGAGCATATTGAATTTCGATTGTTTATGCATGTTTAGCATCTTGATTACCTACGGAAATAGAGTAATTTAGGGTATTTAGACATAGTTATTGGTGCTATGGGAGTAGACCAATCTCTTAATCGAAATTCTAGTTCCTGAATATAAATAACCGAAATTCCTAGTTTGATTTGCTAGCATGATTCGATCCATGATATATTTCTCTTTTTGTTTCAAAGTTGGTCAAGGAGGAGGTGAATGAAATTTATTTCTTTATATGGTGTATTAAATAATTGTTTTTTTAATTTTTTGTTTAATACAAATTAACATCATCACATATCTTACACATAAAAAATCGGAACATCATTAGTATAGAATATATCATTGGGTGAATCCAAATATTCAACATTACCAAACTAGTGAGAATTGATAGCAAACATTAATAAAGTTATAAAAATGTTTATAATAATGTTGACTCTAAAGTTTATCTCTAAAGTTTTGGCTGATAGACTCAAGCCTTGGCTTCATCTCATAATTTCTGAAAATCAAACTGCATTTATCCCGGGCCGAATAATAACTGATAATGTCCTCATTGCTCATGAACTGCTTCACTCACTTCATATTCAAAATCTTAAATATCCCTTTATGGCTCTCAAATTGGATATTAGCAAAGCTTTTGATAAAGTTGAATGGGTTTTTATTGAAGCAGTGATGAAGAGGTTGGGGTTTGCAAACAAATGGTGTTCATGGATTATGAAATGCATAACCTATGTTTCATATTCAGTCCTTGTTAATGGTTAATCCAATAGGCAACATCATTCCCCAAAGAGGTATACGTCATGGTGATCCAATATCTCCCTATCTCTACCTTCTATGTTTAGAAGGATTATCGGTCTTAATTCGAGATTCCAACCTGAAAAGGCCATTTACATGGATTTTGAGCTAGTAAAAAGGGTCCTCTAATCTATCACTTATTGTTTGCAAATGACTCACTCCTTTTCTGCAAAGCTACAGATGCAGAGTGCAATAGGCTGCTTGAAATCCTTCACAAGTATGCGGAAATCTCAGGTGAGCAAGTTAATTTACAAAAATCTGTTGTTACTTTTTGAAAAAGATTAACCCCTCAACAGCAAGATTATCTCAGTCATATTTTAGGAATAACTAAAGATAAGTACTATCCTAAACACAGTCTCTCTTAGCCAGGCTCTACAAAGATAAGTACTATCCTAAATCCAACCTCTTGGCAGCCAGAAACAAGAGGAGATCTAGCCATGCTTGGAGAAGCATTTAGGAAGGTAACAAACTTCTAACTAATGGAATTAAATGGATAGTTGGTAATGGACAACATATTAATATCTGGAATGACAATTGGATTCCATCTAACCCACCTAGACCTGCTAAGTTGAATGCTAATCTCATGAACAAGCCAGAATTTGTAAAGGATCTTATGATTCCGGGCAGTTATAGATGGAATGAGCAGATTATAGATAGTTATTTTTGAGCTGAAGATAGGCCTCTGATTAACGCAATTAGACCATCCTTTACAGGTGCCATTGATAGTATTTCTTGGATTTACACTAAGGATGGTACTTATTCTGTTAAATCAGGATACTACCAATTGCGCAAACAAGCTGATAATGCAAATGTGACTTTGTCTAATGTTTGCTCTCAGAAACTCTTTTCTCAAATTTGGAAAATTAATGTGGAGCCTAAAATCAAGCACTTTTGGTGGAAATGTCTACATAACTCTCTTCCTGTTGCAGATAATCTAAAAAAGAGGAAGCTGAGAGTGGACAATACTTGTCAAATATGTGATGACTGACCCTAAAACGGTTTATTATTTCAGTGCAAGCTCAGCAAAGAAGTTTGGGATCTTGTGCTATAGCATCTCCTCAAGGTGGTTGTCTAAATACCCATTCTGTTCCTGAAAACATAGACCTAATGATGAAACTAAATGGAAAACAAGTAAATGTTATGAATCTCTTTTGCATAATGGGGTGGAGATTATGGAAGCAGAGAAATGCTCTCATATTTCATTATAGAAGATGCTCTATCCCAGGCCTCATAAGTAAAGCTTTGGTTGATTTATCCCTTTGGAATATAGAAACCAATTCAGCTACAACTTCGCTGATGAATCACAACAATGAACAGAACTTCTCTTGTACTATACCAAAATCATTTGAAGATGTTGTTCATCAATCTATACAATAGACTTGTTTTGTAGATGGATCATGGGTCTCCTCATCGTAGCCAGCTGGTATTGGTTGGGCCCATTATGATAAGACTGCAAAACTTGTGGTTAAAGGATCTGCAGCTATACTTCTGGTGATATCGCCGTTGGAGATAGAGGCCGAGGCGTTACGAATGGCGATCATACAAGTCCAGCGCTTAGGCTATCTCACGTTACTTTTTCTGAGGATTCTACGGAGCTTTATGAACTTCTAGAGAAACGAGAATCTATGTATTTTCAAAATTGTTGGTATCATTCTGCAGTCTCTACTTACATCAAGGATATTTTGCATCTCGTTGGAAGGCAGGAGAATTACAGTTTTAAGAAGATATCAAGAGAAGCAAATGATGTAGCTGATACTCTAGCTAAGTGTGCAAGAACTAATAATCAAAGTTCTGTAGTTTCCTGGAATGTAGTATCTTAATGTTATGAATAAGAAGTTGAATTGCCGACGAAAAAAAATAAAAAATAATGCTGATGTGTCGATTTTTTTTTTTTGAGTATACAATCAACTTTCTTTTTTATTGGTAGGCATATACAATCAACTTTCTTATAATCTTTAAAGAGTAAATTGAGTCGTAAAGTTAATTACATTGTAATCCATTCAATTTAGTCCATTAGTTGGTCGTTACTAACCAATAATTTTGTAAGTTCGTATGATGTTACTAGAAAAAAACATCATATAAACATTATTAGGATGTAAGGCCAAAACCTATAATCTCTTAATTATACTAAAAATAAGGTTATTTTCCTATTCGAACATTATTCAAAATTCTATATCCGACCTAACAAAATAATGACCTATATATTGAAAGTCACTTTGTCAATCCATCCCCTACATTGGATGCCATGTGAATTATTCACATTTTTCTTGATCATACTAGAGATATTTTTAGACTCCAAAAGAAAAGATATTTTTGACATAATAATGGACTAAATAGAATGGATTATAATATAGTTAACCTCATGACTTATTTTAATTTTTTAGTTTTTGTTTTATGTGTATTGAAAAGAATTAAAAAATTTCACTGAAAAAATTTCTTAAAAATATAAAAATGGGATTTTTAATGCTCTTTAGAAATTTGCAAAAACTATCAAAGTCTGGATTTCCTACTTTCTAGGGAAACCATTTTTGTCAACATCTCCAATGACTATAAAAATTGAATTTAGAAAAACTAAAACCAAAAACCACTTTAAAACCCACAGGCCACAACCATTCAAAGTCATACAGAACAATTAAACTAGAATTCTCTTAAAAGAAATGTCAGTGGTTTCATAATAGATATTCCTCCAGCGCTTCATGAAAACACTCCTTTTTACACTTTTTTAAAGGACAAGTGAAGAGAGAAGACCAAAACCAGAAATACATCTGATAGAATCGACATTTTGATTAGTTGATTATTGGAATCCATTTTCTTAGAACATCTCTCAATGCCCGAAATAACTTTGCATTTGTCAGAGGTCAGCATGCATAAGAAAAGGATAGTAGGTGAAAAACATTGGAGGGAAATGTAGAGATTCGCCGACGGATAATTGAGCATTCTTTTTGAAAATAGACAGTGTGGTAACCATCAAGAAGATAACGAGTTAAGTCACAATACATACATGTTCCGCTTGTCAATTAACGTATAGGAGGTGTTAAATGAGGATAAACAGAATAAGAAAAATATATCTACAATACTGATCTATATATTTCATATACAAAGAATGATGTTTCGTATACAATTATTTCCTAATAACACACTCACTTGTAATGTAAACATCACCAAACTGGATCAATAGTAATTTGTAGATTTGAGCCCTTTACATAAGAATCAAAACAGAAAAGAAAGTGATGAGAAGTATGACGAATGGCGAGGTTGCAAGGTTTGGACTAGCGTTTGGAAGCCATGGATAAGAGTCTGGAGGTGGCATAACGCAGTTATCACCGTTGAAGTAAATGCGCCTCGGAAACGCCCAGCCTTTCTCGAATGTGAACTCCAACGGGTTCTTTTGGAAGAGAAGCTCTGATTGTACATTGCCTACTGGACCAGCTTGGCTCAAAAAATCATTGTAGAACTTGATTCCCCATAGCATGGCCGTGTCATCTTCAATATATGATCCAAAACATGAAATTAGTTACCAAAAAAAGCATCCATGTCACAGTCTAACTACGCTTCAATATATGATCCAAAACATGAAATTAGTTCTCTTTCTCATGTTCCTAAACATTTCTTACGAACATGAGAAAGAAATGCGAATGAGAAACGAGCAAGAAGCAGCTAAGGACTTACTTATGTTAGCGTAAGGATTAAGTGGTTTGTAGTTGAAGCTGAAAAGCTGAGTGAGATTGTCGAAGTTGGGATGCTGAACGACTAAGTTCCACTGCGAGTAGTTCATATTGTAGTTAAAGTTTGTGATTGCGACCTTCACTCTCCAATACTCTTTGTAGTTAGTTTTAACATGCCAATGAACTCGGATGGGACACATATGTTGCGTACATTGCAAGAGCGGTTCGAGGTTGTTCTTCCCTGAAGCTGGTACTACCGAAGCTATTTTCGGGCTGTCACAAGATATGAATCAGAATAGAGATACAAAAACAAAACCAAGATGGAGTTTCTTAGAGAATAGGAGCTTACTCAACACATGTACCAGCTTGAGAACTATTTTGACATCCACAAGAACAAGTTGGGCATGGTATTATAGTTTCATTGTAGAAGGATGAGAGTGAGACACAACAAGTCGGAGTTTTCCGTGCTAGAAACTGTGAATACGTGCACGTAATGTTCCATGTCACTGCCAAAAGGAAAACAACAAGAGTGGTGGGATTACAAGCAAGAAAATACAACTTATAAGGAAACGATATAGATGTTAATACAAAAGCTAAACTTACGCAAGGCCTGAGTCTTTCTTCGTTTATCCGCAGAAATGAATTTACTAGGCTTAACGAGTTTTGCAGGCCCGCAAGTGTAACCAGGTCCTGGTGCCTTCAAAGTTATATTCCTAGGTGCTCTAACCGTAGTATTAGTTGTTCCAGATTGACCAACACTAATCTGAAACGAAGAAATCGCAGTTGCAGGGTCTTGTGCCCACGCGCTAATCACACCGCCTCTACAACAGTTGGATATCTGTTGGTTATAAGGAGTTCCCGGTAACAAATCAACGACGGCCGGGGTCTTCTTGCAACAATGAGGAATGTTACCCTTAAACTTAGAACAATCTCCTTGTTCTGTTGCTTGACCACCAACCATACTCCATATCACTTCCTTCTTCCTCCAACTCCATCCTAATTGCCACCCCGGCGCCTCAATGTGACGGTATTGTTGGAAATTGAAGATTGTTACAACAGCCTAAAGCCAATAATTTGTTAATGGTAATCACTAAAGAAACATTTGAAACAAAAATTATTATATAACATTGTGATTTTGGTAAGGAAAGTTTAATAATTTCTTACCAAATAACCATCAGGAGTCCAGCTTATAATATCCCATTTTATAGTAATGTTTCCAGTTGGATCAAGTGCATCATAAGCCTCTGTGTTAGAAGATAGCCTCAAATGGGTAAACTCATAACCAGAAAACAGAATTAACCCATAAAGAAACACAAAAATAAGACTTTTTTCTTATCAATTGGTTAAGAAACCCCAGAGAATCATCATCATCATCAAATGGAGAAAGAGGTTACAAATGTTAATTTCAATGGATTTCTCAGAAAAACCACAGCATGAAAAAAGAGACAAAAGTGTAAAAGACAGTTTTTTTCTTTTCTTTTTCGGACAGAACATAGAAGCAAACCTGTTGTGGTGAAACTGTTCCAAGAACAGAGAAACAGAAGCAAAATGGAGAATCTAGAGAAGAGAGTGTTCATATCTCTGATCTCTGGTGTCTGATTTCTGATCAACAGTTGTCTTTGATCTCTCCCGCCGGCGGAAACTTCTCGAAGATGTGAGAGAGAGAGAGGAGAGAGAAGAGAGACAAAACTGGCTTAGTTAACTTTAAGACTTAGGAGCACTTTAAGACAAAAGTTACTCGTTTAAATCAGTGTTTTATTAGTCTACGTTTTATACATTTGTAGATAATTAAAACTAAGAGAAGAAATGTATTTACTATTTTTAAATAGCTTGAAGAAGCAGACGTTACAGTAATCTTCTGAATAAAACAAAAATATACTATTAATCTAGCTGTATTGCAAATAAATATTTCAGAATTTATGTTTAGACTTTTTTAGTCTAAATTTGAAGGTAGAGCCGGTCAAGTTACGCCTAAAATACTTGATGATATGATAAATTAATAATAGGAAAATCTGCTGATTTAAAGACAACATTCCATCAGAACTTCAATTAATAAATAAATTAAAATAAAGAAAATAGTATCATGTGTGAAGCTGTTGTTTTTGGCTGATACTAAAATTATAGCAAAAAAAAAAGACAATTAGAAATCAAACCGAACCAAATCTTCGAATTATTCAAACAATATAGAAAATTTATATTAATTATCTAATGAATCTAATCCTAATCAAATACAAAACTATATTAAAAAGCGAACCGTTTAACGGATCTAAAAATCAATATATTAAAAATATGTAGTATTAACTATTATTAGTTAATCTGAATTGAATCGAACCAAAAAATAATTATATTTCAAATAAATCTATTTTCTAAAATTTCAAAATCTAGAATTTGAATATCTCAAACCAAACTGAACCGAATAACCAAATATGAAATATCTACTTCTATCCAAAACAGTAAAAATTATTTTATCAAATATTGTGATAATTTTTTATTGGTCTATTATTTAAAATAATTGTTATTGAACCAAGGCTAAATTTTAAGGGACCAAATAAATCCCAATAAAATAAAGCGAAAACGAAGACAAGAGTTACAACAAAATATTTTTTATTGACTTGCAAAAATGAATAATTCAATTTAGTGGCTTTCATCAACAGCTACTAATCTATTTGCAAAGTAAAAAAAAGACGGCAACGTTTGTATATTTGCTGGGTCCATCAGAATCTAGAACCTTAATTTTCGTAAGCTTTCATTTGTCTGTCACGTATAAAAGCGTCACCGCCGTACCAAAATAATATTGCCTCGTCGTCACAAGCCGCGTCACCTTTTGTCAATTTGTTTCTTTTCTCTTTTAAACGTAACAATTTCTCCAAATATCTAATATATGGGCTTCAAATTCATGAATTGGGCCAAGCCGGGTGATATATATCTTTTTTTGTTGAATTTACTTCAAGTTTACTTAACGGGCTATATTTTGCTTTCAATCAGAATATTAAAAAAAATAAGTTTTTTTGGTAATTAATTTACCTCTCAAATTTACTCTTGAAAAAATGGTCTTAGTCTCTTAGATGATGAGAAAATAAGTTTCAGTTAACCTAACTAATTGGAAACTTACTTTCTCATCAGCTAAAATCATTTTAAGAGTTTTTCTATATTTAACAGTATACTTCCTCCATAAATATATGATCTTAACTTGGATGCGTCAAAACAATAGACGCAAAAAATGATCTCAAACAAAGTAGTAGTACTGTAGGTTCGAATATTTATCCATATTAGGCCTGTTTATATGCATACTAGCATTATGGCCCTGCTATGCATGGACAATATAAATGTCAATTTACATCATATTTCAAAATAATTTGGAAAAATCAAACATATGTTTTTTTTTTAATGGAAGTGCATTGAATCAATTAGCTATGTAGTTAAATTTCAAAATCATGAAACAAATAAGTTATTGATGGAAGATGACAAACTTTTTTTTTAAACGACAAACTTTGTGACCATACTACATAATGATTAATATAAAAAGTTATCTATATATATGTTAATTACTTTCGTTATAGTGGTTTCATCAGTTAAAGACTAAAGTAGGAGAGGATTTGGAAAAAGGAATAACTTTGAGATCATGGGGAAGTAGTGGTTGCTAAAAAAGTGGTAATATTATTTATTTTTTTGTCAAATTTTTTTCCAAGAATAGTAGAATTGGATTACGTGAAAGTGAATGAGCAAAATTTGAGAGTTTTGCCACATGTCAAAAGGAGAGTGTTACAGTTTTTGTTAAAGTGACTGTTGATTTAGTATAAATAGATATAGCTTCATAAATAAGTAATCTCATTTCCTTTTGTTTTTGTTTCTTTTTTTTTTTTGGTAAACTGTTAAGTATTTATACCATTTTCAGATTTGCGACAGCGGTTACAAAGGAAACAAAGAAGACATAAAACCCAAAATCTATGATAAAAATCTACAAAAATCACGAAAAATACGACAAGGAAAGCACAAGCGATAACAACCAATAGAGGTTCGAAGAAGAAACACCGATTCTGAACCGGAGTTCGAAGAAGAAACACCGATTCCGAACCGCGAAGTTCGGAAATTTGCGTGATTGCATCAGCTCCAAAGAACTCGAGTCCTCATCGTCGTTGCCACGAGCAAATCCTATCTGAGGCCCGTCCTCAAAACCCAGACCAAAAGGATGCTTACAGCTTCTCCGAAGACTAACGCAAAAACGGAACCGCTAGAATAAAACTTAAACACATCCGGCGGCACGGGAGCGTTTAATTATATGTATTTCTTTGTTTCTTTGTTTTATGTATATGTATTTTTTAATTTTCATTTGCAAAATTTTCTTTTTAGTTGTGTACGAATTTGTAATTTTAATAGCTATTGTCAATCTCGCAATTAATGGAAATCCGGTTGCATAACATGTTTTAAACTCTTAAATAGATTGAAAAGTTCTTATACACACACATATATATATATATATATAGCAACGTTCTATGCATTGAACTTGATCAGCATTTTTTTTTCCAACTTGATCAGCATTTTTTTTTCCAACCGACCAACTTTCTTATTGTTACTTTAATTTCTTTTACATTTTAATAAAATAAATTCCTTTACATTTAAATAAAACACACATAATTAAAAAGAAAAAAGAAACATAGAAAAAATACAATTATAAAAAGAAAGAAACAATTAGGCGGCACGTTTGCATCTTTGGTAGTAAGTACAAGTTGAACCTTTTGGATTAACAGTGCCTATGCAATTACCGGCGATTCTTCCATCACAAGTCGGCTGCTTCTGCAAAGTTTTGTAGCTTAAATACCTTTTTTGTTGAAGAATCCGCCGCACCAACGCCTCAACTCCTTCATCATCCTCCTCAACCACCGCGGTTATGCATTCTCCAACGGTGTCACCAGGAGCACATCCGTCATATCTCAACTCACTAGTAACATTCCTCGCAGATGCGGTTGCCGAAGCCGCCGCGAGGAGAAGGAGAAGAGAGATGGTGAAGATGAAGCATAAGGAGAAAAATGATTTGGTCATGTCAAAAGGTAAGAGTTAGGAGATGTGTATTGAGAGGAAGAACATAACAATAACCCTCTCTTTATGCAACATTGTTTATTAGATTTATGAATTATTGTCTTGTTGGTCTAATAATTGCAGTTGGGAATTAACTTCAAATATTATATAGTAGCGGTGAGTATGTTTTGAATTAGTAAAAGAAAGAATTTAATTTGTTTATATAACCTGCGGACATTCTATCTTTTTAAGATTTCGTTTTTTTTACTTTGATGAGTTACAAAGCCTAGATTTTCTTTTTTTAAAATGGAAAGTATTGGTTTTGCCTTGAATAGTCTAGCTCAAAACAAGTCTTTGGACCTTTAGAAAGGTTCTTGTATAGCTGGAATTTTCGGGTTCGATAGTGCAATTTGATGAGATATCTAAAATAAAAGTTTCTTTAATTGATATGATAAGAGGCCATGAGTTTGGAGGTGTTTTCAAAAGCTTAGGTCTTAAGCGGTTTCCTATTAATTTTGGTGTTTTGGACTCCTTGATATTCATAGAAAGTTATTCCAATCCAGTCTTCAAGGTTTGAAAACTTGGTCGTGCTCCATTTTTAGCTCTATCTTCAATCCGTAGTATCTCATTTTGGCTCTAATGAGCTCTTCTAAGGTGATCTTCTATTTGTTATCATCAAGCTCCGTTTAGCTTTTTAAAATAAGCCAAAATTTTATCTTAAACACCTTCACACACATACACAAGGAGTTATGTCGATAAGAGCAACTGAATAAAGAAAGCAAATCATCTGGTTACAATAAAACAAGTTTATGTTTAATGTCCCATAACAAGTATTTGATTTTTCTATAAACATTTTATTTCTGGTAAAAACAGAACAAGAACAAGAAAGACAGACATACATAATCATGAAAAAACAAGAAAAGGAACATAAACAAAATCACAAAATGAAACCAAAAAACTAAAAAGGAAGATTGATCTCATGAAGCCACTTTTAGAACACCAGTTAGTGAATGATGATGAAGGTACTTAGGGTTAAGTAGAGCTAATTCTGGCGATCTCGAGCAGAAGCTTATGCAAAGCTTGTGGCTTAGAAAAGAAAGGAGCATGGTCAGCGCCTTTTAACCGGTAAACTTTTTCAGGTGGACTACTATTAATCATGTTTTCTTGGACAGTCATTGGTATAGCATTGTCTTCTAGCGTCTCTATGTAGTACCGTCTAACTGATCCGTAGTTAGCATCTGAGAGAGAGAGTTTCTCAAGAACCGGCGCAAATGGGATTGACCTCATTGAAACAGAGGCCAATGCAATGTCCTTTGAAGGGCTTTGATTGAACAAAAGGTCTCTGAGAAGAGATTTGTCTAAGTCAATGGCGGTTGGAGGGTTTTCATTACCATTTGTGTAGATAAATATCTGAGCTTTTCTCATTAAATCGTTCTGACCGGCCTACAAAGTGTGTCGTAAACGCAATTAGTCTATGGCGTGGCACGAAGCTTGAAACATGAAAAAAGATAAGTGAGAAAGCAAACCTTTAGGGAGAACATATCGAGTGTACTTTGACCATTAGTCAACATCGCTGCAGCGAGAAAAACCGCTTTTGAAATCTTTGAAGGAAACATTTCCATAGCATAAGATATACATGCTCCACCAAAATCATGACCGACCAAGATCACCTGCAATTTTACACACAAGCAAATAGTTCCAGTTTCGAAAAGTAGAGGGAAAAGAGTAGAAGTCTAAGGCAAATAGAAACAGAACCTTCTCTCCTATGGGAAGCTTTTCAAGAATATCGGTAAGTGGCTTCACATACTGAGACAAACTAGCAATGCCATTTATATTGATCGAGTTTATACCGCAACCAGCTAAGTCTATAGCAGTAACTTTAAAACCATCTTCCTCAAGAAGTGCAATGGTTTTATACCAACACCAAGCACCAAAACCACCTCCATGGATGAGAACAAAATGGTTTGTTTCCAAGTCATCTAGCTTCACACCCTACTCAAAGACCAGGAAAAGATAATTTAACTTCCACAAGAATGAATCAAATCCTATTTGCAGGACGGTGAATTTTGTTTGGCTGTCAGGGAAAACACAAATTGAACCATCTATAAGAGATTAAGGTGAACAAATTGTCAAAAACACTATATATGGACAGCTCTACATGAAAGAAAGGCCCATATGAGGATATTTCACCCCACTAAAAGATCGATCCGCCCGTAAACAAACACACATTCGGCGTTCGATATTAACTTTGACTATCAGCCCCACATTAGGACATTCTAGCCCACAAAAGGATCGATTCGATTTGCCCCACAAAAAAAAACAACACATGAAGACAATGTTTCAAGCTTGAATCTTGATTAAGATAATACTCTCAACCTCGAAATCGAAATCGTCTTCCTCTATGTAACAATATAATCTCATTGTCACCACATTCACACCATTGACAATAATCAATGGAACAAAACAAGAGTCAGCAAGTCTTAAGACTAAACACCAACCCGTACTACTATACTCAAAATACTCACATTGCTTTGTAACCACTAAATCAGTTTTGCCAACAAGAATTAAAGAAACTATACTATAAGTATTCAAGATCCTTCATCTAATGCCAAGAAGTCGAAACAAAGTAAGAAATAAGAATCAAGAAGAAAAAAGGAACCTGATTAAGAAACTGATGAGGTTGTAACAGAGGATCAGTAGAAGACCTTGACCTCGAACTTGAGCTTCGAGGCAACTGATTCTTCTTCGAACAAGAACCTTGATAACGTTGCGAAGCCGACCGATCAAACGGCAACGATCCACCGCCGTTTTGCTGTTGGAACAAAATAGCAGCAGCAGCAAGAGCATGTTCTTGAACCACAGCATCTTCAAACTTGTTGTCTCTTCTAGAAGAAGATGATCTAACCCGGTTGTTCCAACGGTTACTATTAAGACCCGACCCGGAAGAAGAAGCTCCAATGGAAGATTGTCTTTTTGTGATGGGTTTTCTTTTTTTCACGGGTTTTGGCGGAGTAAACAAAGAACAGAGATTTCCCATTGCTTGAACATGAAGAAGAGTGTGGAAAAGATTTGAGGTTTAGAGAGAGAGAATGAGAAAAGGTTTGAGCTTTATGGAGTTTTAGAGAGAGAGAGTGACGTGGGATTCAGGTGAAAGTGGTGGAGAGAAAGTGGAATAAAGAAGCTGGCAACTTTTTAATGGCTTTTCTCGGAGAGTCTATTAACCGTGAGGCTAGAGAGGGACCATTGTTAAAAAGGAAAGTGGCCTATAAACATATCAATTTGTTTAATTATACTTTTGGAAGTTTTCTTTTCACTTTCATCGTTTTTCGTTAATCCGATTAGTGATACAAATTGTTGTTGTCTTTAATTGAGCCGTTACGACTAAACGATAGTCGTTAGAGGAAACGATATCGTTTTTAGTTAACAGAAAATTAACTCCGTTAACATTGTCCGTTAACTCACTTAACGTCATGTCAATATTGTCAGGTCAACAACAATTTGTTGTTTATTTGGACTGTCAACATAAATTTAATATTTATTTCGTTTTGTCGAGAGTTGAAGATTTAAATCAATTTTTTTAATAAGTTGGTGATTTTAATGACATTTTTCCTAATAACAAAATAACATAAGAGGAATAGTTCCGTTTATTAAATTTTATTTTACTTTACTTACTGTTTTTACTTTTTAGTAACCAGTAACCACCACAAACGCTTAATATGATTTTTAGTTTTTTTACATGTGGTAGGTCTTTAATTTGTTTATAGATTTAATATTATCATATTTCATAATAGGGGCCAAATAAAATTTAAGTTTAAAATTTTATATTCTATTTTACAATCTTATAATAAAATTTACGCATAGTTAAAAATTTAATAATTTAGTGTTATTTACGTTCTCAAATTAAACAGTGTCCGTTTTTAGTTGCAAATTTATATTTATCTAATTTTTTCTTTAAAATTTAATACTGCCAACAGATACAACATGCGTCAAGTAGTAACAAGATGGAGTATTCATAACTCATATAAGTTTTAAATCCGTAATTAATATGAATTTCAACTCTGAATAGAATTTTCTTGGTCTCTTGGTTGCCTTTACATTTTAACACCGAATAAATTCTATCAATTTACAAGTAAGTGGAATTTTAAGTTATCAAATTTCTAATGTAAAGATGTTAATAAAGAGAGAGATAAAAAAAAAGTAAAAATCACTGATCTCAAGTGAAAAAACTAGTTAATCGTTGTTTTACTTTTCGGTAAAAACCGATTGATAACTACAAATTTCTACATACAGTACACTAAGTCTCAAACTTCATCTACTTACTATTTTTGAACTCTTATATACGTGTTTGAAAATGGTAAATTTAACCAAAAATAATAGAAAACATATAACTATCTCTACAAATGTTTTTAATTGCGAGTGTAACTTTCTCGTGGCTATCCACTTACGAGAAAGCACTCTTGCACATTGAGCTTCATTCATCAAAGAAACATTAAAAAGACTGATAAATCGCACTTTTATTCAAAATATGATCATCACAAGATCAAAATTTTGTTTGGACCACCACTATATAATATATCAAAGTAGTTTTGAATTAGGAGAATCAGATCCCGAGGCATATAAGTAATAATATATCAAGATATGTAGATGCTAAGCTATCATCATCACATAGCATGTGAATTCTCTCGCAATGCAATATGTATGCAATGATAGGATAAGTATAAAGTGTTTAAAAAGTTAGTGGAAAATATTGACCAGTGTTACTTTTGTCTATCCCCGGAAAAATTAGCTTATTAACTCTTTATACGATTCAAGTCCTTGTCTTAAGACCTATACAATTCAAAGTCATTTGACGCTTGTCTTTAATTCTCTCTAAACCGTTTATTTTTGTTGTTTTTCCAAAGTTGATAGTACCATTTTGCAACTCTTTATAGGATTCAAGTCCTAATTGTCTTAAGACTTGTTACAATCCAAAGTCGTTTGACTCTTGTTTTAAATTTTTTCTAAGCTGTTTGGTTTTGTTGTTTTTCCAAAGCTAACTGTACAATTTGGCAACTCTTTATTGGATTCAAGTTCTTGTCTTAAAAGCATGCACATAGTTGATACTCTATGAGTATCATTAACATTTTTTTAGTATTAATTTTAATGTTTGTTTATTATTTGAGATTTTTTATGATACTGATAACAAATCTGTTTCCATTGGTGAGACTGGTTTAAGTATCATAAAAAAAAAATTATTTGCAAAATCAAAAATATTCGCAAGGTTGTTCATTTTTCAGTCTCGCGATTGATCGTTGCGACTAATCGCAAGTTTGTTATCGCTGTGACCGATTTTTAAAAATTTGTGTATATGGTTATCAAAATTTTTTAATCTTCATTATTATATAAATAAATTTAAAAATCCAAAACCAAATCTAAAATAAAACAAAGTTATAAGTCATAAATCAAGTTACAAAACTAACCGAAACAGAGTTACATAATTTTCTGTTTTCTGTTTCTATTGGTTGTGACGTATCCATCATATCAATTGAATTAGCTTCATCTTCTGTTGCACTCTCTCTAGAATCAAACTTGCTTAATCCATCTTGGGCGCTCCATCCTTCTTCGCTATTTGATGCTCCATCAAATGGCCATCATCCATCTCATGCGAAGAAAATTCAAGCAAAAACCTTTCTTTTAGTAATAAGAGTCACTTTAAAACGTAAGCCAAAGTAACTCATAGCCTAAAAAATCTTCAAGAGAGAGAGAGATTCACAAGTACATGACGATTAGTGCAGTAATGTTTTCTTGAAGCCTTGCACAATGAAGACAGACCCGTGACCGTGAGGAAAAGAAATCTACTTCAGTATATGACATATGATCTTGATTAACCATAAAATAAGCAAGTCCACAAAGGAAAGCAAAGTCAAGTTAACATACCAATACAGCCATGGGCACTCTGTAACCAGTTTTCCTATACTCACGAATCACTTGAGTAATCTGAGATAAACCGCAGCATTGGCCTTTATGATAAAATTCATAGCCATGGATATATTATATATAGCAAACTTCATAAGAGATAATTCCACATGGATTCAGCAAGAGCATAAATAGTTCATATATGCACCAAATGAAACCAGGAGATCTGATGCATAAATTGAACATAGAAAAATTTTCAGCAATCAAGTTGAAGAACTCCAACAAAGCTTTATGATAAAATGATGATACAGATAAAGCATTGGCCTTTATGATAAAATGGTGATAGAGACACTATGAGTTGGATATTCCTCTATAGAATCTATAAAACTAATGACTACCAGAGAATCAATTCACTCAAAGAACCATTTCAAGAAATCAATAAACCCAGAGATTTCAAGAACAACCCATAAAATCAATTCAATTCTGTAAAAAAAAACAACTGGGAAAAACAGAATTAGACGAACCTTTCACAAGCGTCTTCGAGAGAAGCGAAAGGTCGCTTGAAATCAGGATGACAAACACGCCAAGCGTCTTGGTAAGCGAATTGTATCTCCAATTGATTCGATGGACGCATCAATTTCTGCTGTTGTTGTTGTTGTTGCTGTTGTTGCATCATCATCATCATCATCTGTTGCTGTTGCTGGAAATTATTGGCTTGTTGAATCAAATTAGGATTAGGGTTAGCGTTCTGAAGAAACGGGTTAGCAGGTCGGTTCGGAATCAAACCCGGTGGCCGGAGATGAGCATCGACGTTCGGCGGAAACCGACTGCTGGTTTTCGAGAGAGAGTTGAGAAAGAGGCGAGAGAGAGTTGGAGAAAAGATTTTTTTTTTTTCTTCTCTGTTTTAACCAAAAAATACACGAACCAATGGCAAACAGACACGTCACATGAAACTGAGTATCATAAGTATCAGTCCACTGATACGTATCAGACCCAATTAAGTGGTTTGCTCTATTATAAAATAGTTTTTGGGCTAATGATACTGGGCAAAATTCACCAGTGTATATGGTCTAAGACTTGTTACAATCTAAAGTCATTTTCCTTTTGCCTTAAATTCTCTCTAAGCCATTTTGTCTTGTTGTTTTTCCAAAGCCGACAGTACAATTGGCAACTTTTTATAGGATTCAAGTCCTTGTCTTCATACTTGTTACAATCCAAAGTCATTTGACTCTTGTCTTAAATTCTTTCTAAGCCGTTTGGTTATGTTGTTTTTCAAAAGCCGACGGTACAATTCGCAACTCTTTACAGAATTCAAGTCCTTGTCTTAAGACTTGTTACAATCCAAAGTCATTTAATTCTTTCTAAGCGGTTTGGTCTTGTTGTATTTCCAAAGCCGACAGTACAATTCACAACTCTTTATAGGATTTAAGTCATTGTCTTCAGACTTATTACAATCCAAAGTCATTTGACTCTTGTCTTAAAAAATTTCTAAACCGTTTGATCTTGTTGTTTTTCCAAAGCCGACGATACCATTTCGTAAGTTTTTATAGCATTCAAGTCCTTGTCTTAAGACTTGTAATGTAAATCAAATTTGACCTCAAGTAACTCTCTCAAATAAAAACACATTTATTTGGGAAGTCTTTAAGTTGGGCCTTTGCCCAATTGGTTTATCTCGTAGTCAGAAATGTAGGCGGCCTGACTATCCCCTTGCATTAGTTGGAAGGCATTCCAAACTCGGATCAGGCAATGTGGTAGCCCAATTCAGGATCTCATGGATCTCATGAATTTTATGGCCCGTTCGATCCGAGTCCGCTCGGGGCTCATGGTGTCGTTGAATCGTTGAACCACGGGAGTAGATCACTCTGTAGCACATCGGTGCGTTCCTACCGGAGCTGACCGCATCAACCGATAGGGTTTATCAAAAAAAAAAAATTGGTCCAGAAAAAATCGGATCTTTCTAGCCGTTTGGCTAAAGAGTTTTTTTTTGCTTAGGCTAGCCGGATTCGGACTAGCCCGAAAAGCTCTTAAAACAATATTTTGACCTTTTTTTGTTATTATTTTCGTTTAATTGAAAGATTTATTTTTATAAAAAATTTGATAGAGTTGAAAGCCTTAAACTTAGTTTTTAATTATATTTTACTATAAATCTAAAAAGCAAATATTGGCTCTAATACCTAGTTTGAAGTATTTTGATTTTATATTTTATTCTGTATGAGTTTAAACAATTTATTTAGATTTTTATTTCATTATAAACTTATTTCTTCAACTAAATTAGCGTAAGTGGTTATTTAAATTTTGATTGACTCGTTTCATTAACATATATTTTTTTAAAGACATATTATAAATAAGTTTTTTTTTTGTTGTCGGAAGAAAAATCCAGAAAACCATGTAGTTCTGTTAAAACTAGATCGGACTTTAAAATATAGACTCATAATTTTTACAGACCAGCCAGACCAAAGTCAAATATGTACGGGCTTTGCGAGTTTCGGGTTGGGCCGGACCAAACTAATCCAATTGACATGCCTATCATCTTAAATTCCAATTATTTTCGAATAAACAACTCAAATATTCCTACAGAAAAACAAATAAAAAAAACAATTCAATTATTAATTACTAGTATTAGACCCGTACTTCGTACGGGAAATAACTTTTAAGATTAAGATGTAAAAAGTTAAACATGAAATGGATCAATTTCTTCAAATTCTTTTGTTTTTGTCAGTTCATCTTTCAGTATGCCGTCTTTGTTATGAAGCCATTTCCATCGAGACTCCATATACATGATAGCATCGTCTTTTCAGTGACATTTAGTGCTTGAACATTTGAAATACGTTTTTGAATTATTTGTCTCCCCTTTATCGTAATTGTTGTAGCCCGTAGTAACCCACCTTCAAGAGAGAAACATATAGTTAGAATTTAGACGGATGAGAGAGATGGATTATAGAAATGGGGAGACAGTATACAAAAGCCAGCTATATTTTTAAAATCCTTACACAAATATTGAATGCAAAACAGTGTAAAAATCATAATCAAGTAATTTATTACAAAACATTATAGTAAAAATATAAGTTTGCACAGTTCTTGAGTAATCAGATTTTAAAGCTCCATAAGTCACATCCGCACTTCGTAAGTAAATTTGTAAACTACTCACAATTATAAACATTTACCTTTCAGTTATTCAAATCTTCTACATGATCGGAGATTTCAAGTAGGCATATGAATAACACACAAAAGATTGAGATTGGAGGTATTACTCGTTTCCTTCATCAAGTTCACCAACTATCATGACTTTTCATTTTTGTATATCCTTTATGTGGAACAAATTATCACGTTCTCTTGATGCATCCTGCTGTAATATAAAGCAAATATTCAGTAAACATTATTCGTTAACTTGAATTATATCTCATTGTCACAAATAGGTCAAGCAATGCTTAGTTAGATATGACTATTTGAATAAGATCTAAACTGAAGAAACATTGTGCTTCTAAACTACATAAGTGTAAGCACAGAAATATCATATCCTACTACCAGAATTTTAAGTTTTACAAATCAGAAATTACATCAGTAGATAACCACCATAAAAGTATTTCCAGATTTAGATGTATTGGCAATGGTATCTGACATCTCTATATCTTTGAACTGTAGTATGAGAAAATGAATCCAAGAACACTGAATCATAACCAAAACAAAATCATTGATTAAAAAGAAAACTAATTAGCATTTAATTAATCCCCTAAATTCACTTTTAAATTCATGTTTGTGTACCTTTTCCTCCACGAACTAAGTTGCATGCAGGGACTTCTATCTTTGGGCTAGAGCTCTTATTTTTCCATTTTGTTTTGATGAATTTAGTTGGGAAGTAGGAGTATAATCCAACAGGGCAATGGTCTTCAACTTGAATCATGTAAAATCAGAGAAAATTTAATATGTGATAAATATAAAATGAAAATTGAATACAGAGTAGTAATAAACCTGGATCAGAGTCTTTGCTAAATTCTGTGAATACGACAAACGGAAATGAAACGACGGAGAAGAAGACAAACTGGCAATCGAGATGAGAAACCAAAAAATGGATGAATATGAAAATTTTCAGAAAATAAAACGATGGAAAAGAGAGAAAATAGATAAGAAGTTGAGTTGATTGGGGGTTAAATAAGAGATCAAACGGTTTGAAATCGTGACATATTTCATATTGAACGTGGTTGGTGGTAGTTTGAGCAAATTTAGGGATCTAGGATTTTAGCAGTTTTAGAAATGTACAGTTATCTTTTTAGCTTTTATTTCTTACGTACCACAATCTCGATATTAACTGTTTTTAATGGATTTTTTAAAAATAAATTATAAAACAAAATCTATGTGGCAGATTTTTAGTGGCCAAGTGACTTGTGCTTTATAAGATAAATGATTTTTAGTGGCCAAGTGACTTGTGCTTTATCTATTTGACACATAATGTATGGGCTATTGGGCTTTACAAATTTTGGGGCCTGATCAAACCGTGTCTAACTTTCAATTGACATTCTAATTCATACATAACCAAGCCGTGTAAAACCAGCTCCGAAGACCCGACCCGACCCGAAATTGACAACACGAGATCTAAAGACCCCACAAAGTCACGTCTAAGCCACTTAACTTGTTTCTTGTCTCTCTGCAAAAAATCCTTGGGAACAGCAAACGACATCAAAAGCCTGTCGTTTCATATGCTCTCAGATCCTTAAATTCTCTCCCACTCCAAATTCTCTGGGAAAAGGTCAACTTTTGAATTCTCTCTGTCTCCGACTTTTGTTCTTCCTCTCCAAATTCATCGGTATGTTTTTTTACTGTAATTGTTCCTTTTTGATCGGAGAATTTGTACGGAATTAACTGTGTAATGATACAGACATTCATGTACGAAATTGTTATTGCAAAGTCTTAGATTATAATCATTAAACGTTTAATTGTGGTTTAACATTGCATTATCTTCAATTAATCAAGTTGTTTGATGTTTAAATCAAAAGGTTTATTTATTTATGATTACTGAATAAATTTACTCTGTTCTTGATTTTCTTCTCTTTGAATTTGTTACATAGTGATGCAAATTCTGAGGTTTTGGGGTTTAACATGAGAGCAATTGAACATTCTGTTGAAGAGGAACCTCTGATTAAGAAAGCTAGAGTGATTGATAAGGTAGAGAATTGTTGCGAGGTTCCAATGTTGTCGCTAAACGAAACCGCGGTTGATGGGAATGAAGAAGTTTCTTTGTTAGATGTGGAAGTGAAGAAAGATACTTGTGTTGCATCAGGCAAGAATGGCGAAGTGAATGTTGAAGTTGAATCGAATGAGAGTAAGATAGAGGAAGTTTCCGCATTGAGCTTGGCAGATCGAAAACATGTTGTTTCGGGTGGTGAAACTATAGAAAAGCTTCCAGTTTTAGTAGAGCTGGAAAAGAATAATGAAGTTCCTGTGGTAGAGAACAACAATGTTTGTGTTGCTTCTGGTGGGATCAGAGAAGAGAGCGGATCAAATTCATCGGTGTTAAGGAAAAAACTTCTTGTTCTTGATCTTAATGGGTTGCTTGCTGATATAGTTACTCCTCTAAAAGATGTTCCCGCAGACATTAATATTGGAAGACGAGCAAGTGAGTTTCATTATCTTTTTGTTCATTGTTACTTCTTTGAAAGTAACTTATTAGTTTGCTTTTTTTGGTTATGACAGTTTTTAAGAGACCTTTTTGTGATGAGTTTTTGAAGTTCTGTTTTGACAAGTTTGAAGTTGGTATCTGGTCATCGAGAAAACAGTAAGACGTTACTCATATTTATAAGATCATATGATTGTTACTTCCATATCCGTGTGTATAATCGATGACTTTTATTTGCTTGCAGGAATAATGTTGTAAGAATCACTGAGTTCTTGCTTGGTGATTTGAAGAATAAACTTTTGTTTTGCTGGGTAAGGTGGTTCCTGCCATGCACTCTCCTGTTTTTGAAACGAGTAAATATCGAATTTTCATGACTTCTTTGGGGGTTTACGTTTTGCAGGACATGTCTTATTGTGCTACGACGACTGTTGGTTCGCTTGAAAATAGGCATAAATATGTAGTGTTCAAGGATCTAAACCGGCTTTGGGAGAAACACGACCCAAGACTTCCGTGGAAAATGGGTGATTACAACGAAACCAACACCGTTTTGCTGGACGATTCTCCTTATAAGGCTTTGCTTAACCCGGTAAGCTATTTTGTGATGTCCTCACATCTTCTTCGAGTCATTTATACAACGATTCTTTTGCCTCATCGATGTTTTTAACTTTTTGAATAAACCATCTGAATATCACAGCCATATACAGCAATATTCCCTCATTCATACAATCATCAGAACAAGACAGACACATCCTTAGGTAAACATCTGATTCAGTTACAAGTTTGGTTTCTAGTTTGCGGGTTTGGTAAACAGCGAGAACCACCATTTTTGTTCTGCGTTTTGAAAATCTTCTCCTCTAATTTTTACCTATGCTCTGCCTCAATGTAAATCAGGTAATGGTGGTGATCTAAGACTTCATCTTGAAAAGTTGGTAGAAGCTGAAAACGTTCAAGATTTCATCAAGAAAAACCCTTTCGGGCAAGAAGCTATTACGGAAGTAAGTGAATCGTGGGAGTTCTACAGAGAGATCATTCGTATGCTACGCATATCCTCTCAAACATACAGATTAAGAAACTTCATACGGTAGAAAACAGAGAATTGCTGCAAGATTTTTTGTAGAGTTTGGTGAAAACTAACGGAAAGGAAGATAGAAAGATTAACTGCAACAACGTGTTGTTCTGATGTTGTTGTTACAGATGTGTTGGTGTTTTATTTTGGGTTGGCTGATTTTATAGCCATAAACTAGTTGCATTCTCAGCTTTTCCCCCTAACCTTTTTGCCCCTGAAAATTCCACCATAAACTTAGATAATTCTCACAATTTTAACATGTACTTTCGGATTCATCCTTAAAACTACGCCTCCAATTGAACCGGCCAATAAACCGGTACCACATAACCCGGTTTGATTTAATTCAAATTTAACCAAATTTTAACCCGATTTTGACCAAAATTTTGACCAAAATTTTCTTCTTCTTCTTCACCCGATAGTCTCGCAGTGTCGACATTGTTTTTGACCAAAATTTTCTTCTTCTTCTTCACCCAAAATTTTCTCGCAGTGTCGACATTGTACCTCTCCGGTGATGGTTGTGATCTGTTTCGATTCGAGATACTCTAAGCTTTGTATCTGCCCACAGGTATTAGTCGCCCATGGAAACGGCGGGGAAATCGTACCGGATTTCTGAGTTGCGGTGGATTGTGATCTGTAACCACGAACGGAAGCGGTTACTGGTCTGATCGCCGGCGGAGTAGTTAGATTTGACGGAGGAGGAGCGAAATTTGACGGCGGGAAGAAATTAGTAACCAGCTGAGGCGGATTCGGTGTCTTGTGATGAGGATAGTCACTCATCCATGACGGTATCAGATGCGGCGGCGGAGTGGGATAAGGCGGCATCAACCGCGCCGCCAATAAATCAGCAGGTGTTGGCCACGTTGTCATAGGTCCAGCGAACTCCGGTGGTGGAGCTATAGGAACCGGTGGCGTCTTCGGACGGATCTGAGAGGAATACGATTTTGAACCCAAGGTTAGTGAAAAAGGAAGCTGCTCATCATCATCATATGGGTGAAGAGGAAGAAGAAAATTTTGGTCAAAATTTTGGTCAAAATCCGGTTAAATTTGAATTAAATCAAACCGGGTTATGTGGTACCGGTTTATTGGCCGGTTCAATTGGAGGCGTAGTTTTAAGGATGAATCCGAAAGTACATGTTGAAATTGTGAGAATTATCTAAGTTTATGGTGGAATTTTCAGGGGCAAAAAGGTTGGGGGAAAAAGCTGAGAATGCAACTAGTTTATGGCTATAAAATCAGCCAACCCTTTTATTTTTCTTGTGTGATGTTTGCCTACTTAGATCTTTGTTATGGAATTCTTTTCTGGTTTGTAATTTTAAAGATTTCATATATCATCCAAGATTTTGGTGTTATTATTTTCTATTCAAACGTTAGACTTTTTTCGATTGTAACTTCAGACCTCTAAAACAAATTTCGTTTATATTATACTTATTTAGAATTTTTAAAAATACTCAGAAGACATATACCGAACAAATATTATAATTATCATAAATAAATAAAGAGCATACTTTTTATTAACTAAAAAGAGTGATACATTTGATCTTCATTGTACATGATTGTAACTAGTTTAAAAAGTAATCTGAATAAGTTTTGGTAGTACGGTTTGTGGCAGTCACATGATAACCATAAACAGAAGGATCAATTCTGGTTTAGTTTAGGCTTGATAAACTACAATCAATACGTTTGATCCAAATAAATACGTATTATGTTCAAATAAATAACTATAATTGTTGTTGATGATTGTTAACAATGATCTGCTTAACAATTTTGTTTGTGTGTTTGGTGTTAGTTATTAAGGTTGCAAAAGCAATCAACATTGTGGGCGGAGATAACTGCACCCTTTTTGTTACCACCTGCCTTGACCCGTATTATGGACTTAGGTACGCGGGTTGGGTTTGGGTAAAACCTGATTGGATACGGGTATGTCAGGTATGAGAGAGTCTAGGAGGGTAAATAGAAAATATCGGTTTGGGTTTGGTTCGGTTTCGGTCGAGTTCGAATCGGTTTGGGTATAGATTTTCAAAACTATTAAATACCTGCTAAATTTTGGGTAAATTCTCGGGTTTTTGGGTAAACACCCGGATTTTCGGATAAAAATTGAGACTTTGGTAAAATTTTGGGTATTTGAGTAAAAATTTTGGGGTTTATCAGATTCACGTTCGGGTCAGATTCGGGTTTGGATTTTCAGATAGAGGAGTTTAGGACCCAATAAGATAAATCTAAATTTTCAGGTTAGAGCACCTCCAACGGAGGTTTCTCGTAGAGTATCTAGGGAATTAAAAAAAATAAAAATAATTAAAAGTAAAAGAGAGAATCAGAAACATTTCTCGTTTGAGAAACTGTGAGAAACCGTCTCTAACCCTTGGCACTAATTAACTGGTTAAATTTTTTTTTTAATTAATTAAAATTTAAATAAATAATTTTTTATTACACAAACATTAAATTACTATATTTGAGAAACTTCAATGGTTTCTCCCCATTGGAGATGCTCTTAGAATTCGGGTCGATTTTTTTCGGTCGGTTCCTGTTCAAATACTCAGTTCCGATTTTTATACCCAAGCCTACCATTGTCCGTTAAATTCCATTGCAATTTGATAATTTCTAGGTTGCTATGCCTTTGCCATTGCTATAAGATAACTTGAGTTTAATTTAGAAAACGATGGTCAGTTATATAGAGAAAAAGTAAACCCCATTGACGGTAGTCAAAGTGACTCTTATTTTACTCAATTTCCAAGACTTATGAAAAGGATGAGACACTTATTGCACCTCCATTGCATATATTTTGGGGTGTCTTTAAATTTTTAAAAGAATAAAAAAAATAAAAAACAAAAATGAAAGTGTCTTAAAATGGGAAGGAGTGTCTCCCAGAGACATTTACGATACAAAAATGGAGGATGTCTCTAAATTTTAATATTCGATTATGTTAAAGACATCCATCAAAGGTTTATGAATGGAGATGGACGATGGTCTTGGTAATAGACAGTTCACTAAAGTGCAATGTCCCAACTTTTAGTTGCCCTCCTCCCTTGGGGGGTTTCGATTTACATATGTAACACTTGTAAATATGAGCACACCCTTAAGCTTCTAAAATCATAAATTTACATAAAATTTCTTCTGTAAAAAAACTTCCTCGCAAACGCTTCTATTATTTTGGTCAACATTTGTTTTTCTTATTGGACAAGCAATCTGTTTATATTTGCAGCTTTGTTTTTTCTTTCGCATCAAAGTGAATTTTATTATTTTAAATGGAAACTTCAAACAAAACACAAAAACTTTTAAAGATTATCCAAATGAAGGAATTCAAATCCCACGTAACATAAAAAGTTGGAAAGCTAAACCTTCCACTATCTCCACGGTAAGACTTGGGTGATTGACGATGAAAAGCTTGAAATCAGCAGAGCGAGAAATTGTACTTATATTGTCTTTGATATAACCCAAGGTGGCATCATTGAGGGCTTTGTCAAAAGGGATTTGAGCAAGCTTAAGGACGTTAAGAGCATTAGAAGCCTTAAGAGATTTGATAAGTTGGATTCTGCATAGGTCACGTAGATGCGGGATCTCGTATTTATCGGCTGCAAGATAGAGTGACCTAACGTGTTGCACCGCTTTCGTAGAGAGCATAGAGCCGGAACTATAGATGAACTCAACAAAAGCCTCTAACTCTTTGTGTTTCAGCTCCGAGAGAGTGATTGTCGATGTAGTAGTAGCCTTGATCTCGTCTGATTCCAGTATCTTCTTAAACACCTCAGATCTTGCAGACTATAAACATTCCACATATATGTCGATGAAAGAACATTAACAATAAAAAATCAATTCAATATGAACATTTCGATAAATGTTTTTGAAGAATAAGGAAAGAAAAAGAGACCAGAACAAGCTTATGGGCAGATATAGATACACCGTTCTTATCGCTGTCCCTTGCCTTGAGCCGAACATCGACTTGTTGCTGTTCTTTCAAAGCCCTAGCAAGTCCACCCATGAAAAGCTCTTTGTTGGTTTGTGTTCCCATGTTTTTAAGTTTATCTTGGTTTCGATTTGTTAACGATTGGGCTTATATAGAGTAGAGACTAGAGAGCCTAGACGGTCAAAATTACTCTTTTGCTTTCTTTTCCCAAGACTTTTGAACGTGAAAGAGACATTAATGCACGAACCTGTAGAGGTTACTAATCGTATAACCCGTAGAGTTATATGATTCTAGTAAATCGAACTTTAACCAAAATTATTTCAGGTCAGTTCGAACCGTTTTGGTTCAATTGGTATGGTATGGTTTAGTTTGGTTAGGTTCAATTAATTTTCTATCAGTGTTAAAAACAAAATTGTAAACCCTAAACCTAGATCACGATCATCATCGTTCTCTGTCTCTCTGGTTATTATAATTGCCCACGTTCCTTACTATTCAAGCGATTGTCTACTAAGATATAGAAGTATTCAATTTTCTACTAGGATTACAATTTCCTAGAACTATCGCTTTGGGTTGGTTAATCTAGCAGTTGGATCACAGGAGGCCAGGAGCTCACTTCATGTTTCAGGCAGTGGATGCCAAAAGCTTTGTCAGAACCTGCTCGAGAGATGCAATAAGTTGGCTTCCAGATGAAGTTTTGGGAAAAATATTGTCCTCACTTTCTACAAAACAGGCTGCTTCAACATCTGTCCTCTCAAAAAAGTGGAGATATATTTTTACTTTGGTGGATAATCTCGATTTTGATGATTCTTTCTCGAATATTAATAGCTTCAAGAATTTTGTGGATCAAACTCTGGCTTTGCAACGTGACTTTCCGATCAAGAAATTCTCTCTAAAATGTCACATTCGCAAGGACAATGAATGGCAAAAGGTTTATGTGGGCAGGTTGATATCTCATGTCGTAAAACGTGGTATTTTGGAAATAGAACTAAGGATAAAAGATCGAGGTCCATACCGTCTACCTCATCAGCTCTTTGCAAGCAAAACACTTGTTAAGTTGTCACTAGGACTCTTTCTTGGAAAGCTTCCTTCATTTGTGTCCCTTCCATCTCTTAAGTTTCTCTACATCGATGCGATTGTCGTTAAACATGAAGATTTGCTTTGCAAGCTTCTTGCTGGTTGCCCAGTGCTCGAAGAGTTATCACTCCTTCTCAAATGCATATCAATAATGCCTAACACCATATCTAGCCCGTCACTTAAGAGACTATCAGTTCATTATACCTGTCGTATTTTTAATAGCAGTCTATCATTTGACCTGCCAAATCTTGTATACCTAAACTATTCTGGTTTCTCCTTGTGTGACTATCCACAAGTTAATATGGAATCCCTCATTGAAGCTAAGCTGGATTTTCATCCGCCAGGCGTTGCGAAGGAAGATGTAATGAATCTCGTTATGGGGATAAGAAATGTTGAGATCCTTCATTTGTCTCCGGCTTCGGTCGATGTAAGTTCTCAGCTTCTCGCCAATTTTCCTTGTTTCGTTTTGATAAATATTGGGACATTCTTGAAGTGTGTTTATATGTTTTCAGAAGATTTGTTACTTCTATGATGGGCTACCGGTGTTCAACAGTCTAGTTAGGTTATCTTTTGGTTGTATGGATAAAAGAGGTTGGGAACTGCTAGCAAATCTACTTAGCATTCTCCAAAGCTTGAAAATCTAACCATCAAGGTATATAATTATATATTCGATAAGAAAAATCAATGAACCAATATATATACACAAATTGTGTGGTTGATCAATCTTCTTGATTAATATTTCTTTAGGATTTTTATGGTTACACGGGCCATGTCTCCATGCCTCTGAACCAAGTGAAGGTGTTGCATGTTCTTGGTTATTGCGGAACTGCTGAAGAGATGAAACACTTAAAGAGCTTTTTGAAGGAATTTGAATGCATTGAACTTGTTCAAGTGGATGTTAAGGGATGTTAAGGGAAAGGATGATAGCATAATATCGCAAGCCACAAAGGATCTAGTGATGCTTCTTGGAGTTTCAGTTTCATCTAAGTGCCAAATCAAAGTCACAAGTTTAAAATGAAGATCAAGAATGAACACGTTTGAAATCTAATCTGAATTATACTTGTTAGATTCTTGGTCTCAATAAATTTTATTTTTCCTTTCAGTTTTATTTCTTCAGCCAGTGAAATGTGTGATTAGTTTTCATCTAAAACAATAATAAGTGCGATTGTCACACTCCAATCATATATTTTTTTTTTCACCAATCATATTTTATTTATAATTATATTATAATCATATATTATTTATTTATAATTATATTATAATCATATATTATTTACACGTTATCTTCTTACCACAAGACACTCTCTCTCTGAAAGTGGCCGTGTCCGACGATGACTTCTCACTAATCTCCAGCAAAGAGCTTCGTCTTGAGACTGAGTTACGTCCTCTTATCCCCGAGTTAGAAATTTCCTCTCACTCAGCATCTCTTCTTGCTCTACAAGTCATTCTCTTCCCAAACCAAGGCTTCACCATTGGAATCTCAACCCATCATGTCATCATGGACGGCAAAACCTCAACAAAGTTTCACAACTCTTGGGCTCATATCTGTAAACACGGAACCATACCACAAGATTTTGATATACCTACGCTTTCAGATCATAAGGTCATTAATGTTCCTCCCGGACTCGAATTTAAGATCTTGCAGCTCCTGCCATATCTATCAGGAGACGAAGACAACGCAAGAACCTTAAATTATTATTGGGAGAACCGGAGATCGACCGAGATCGACGGTCGAGATGATCGCCCAAGATTATGGAAATCATGAAGATCAAGAAGGATCTAGAAGTTATCATATCTTAAGTTTAGGAAGTTTAACATTATCTCTAAATATATTATTTACATTTATATTTATCTTAGATTAGGAACTCTCATCTATATATTAGAGAATGTACTTTGTATCTTTATTCTTATGAGAGTCAATTATAATTCTTTCTAAACACTTTTGTGTTCTTTACTCTCATCACTTTATCAATTATCCTCCAGCTAAAGAGATAGACGACGACCTCGTCCGGGTCACGCTCGAGCTGTCTCAGGAGAACATCAAGAAACTTAAAGAACGAGCCAAGAATGAGTCAACTCGGTCCGATCTTTACTTGTCAACGTTTGTAGTCACGTACGCTTATGTGTTGACTTGTTTGGTTAAGGCGCGTGGAGGCTGTGTGGATAGACCGGTTCGGTTTATGTACGCTGCTGATTTTAGAAACCGGTTAGAACAGCCGGTTCCTTTGACATATTTTGTGTCTTACCAATTGATTTTTATGGATACGAAGCGAAGACATTTTTGGGGAAAGATGGTTTTGTCAATGGTGTCGAGATTCTAAGTGATTCCATCAAAAGTTTGGGTACACGAAGTGTTGAGTCAATGTAGGAAGTGTACGAAGAAGGAACCAAAAAGATGAAATTTGGTACCCAAGTATTGACTGTTACCGGGTCAAACCAGTATGGGATATACGGATTGGATTTCGGGTGGGTTAGACCCGTTCATACTGACATTATGTCTCTTTACCAGAACGATGAGTTTCTATGTCACCGAGGAGAGATGAGATAGGTGGTGTGGAGATTGGTATATGTTTGAAGAAATGTGAGATGGATGTTTTTCAATGGCACTTTTGGGGCAATATGGGTTTGTCAATGGTGTCGAGATTCTAAGTGATTTTTGGCTTTCGTTTGTCCAATTGTGTATTGAGCGAGTTTCTTTGAAGCTAACTCATCCGGAATCAACATGATATCAGTGGCGGAGGTAGTGAAGAGGGAGGGGGTCAATTGACCCCCATAACATTTATGATTTTTTTGTTTTTTTAAGGTAAATGATAATAATTTATGGATATTTTAGTTTAATTTTTCCATAATGACCCCATGCCAACAATCAATTCCTTAATTTGACCCCTCACATATTTATTTTTTATTTAGCATTAATTCATTTTTCATTTTTTGTTTTATATTTTTTCTAATATATGGCTACAAATCTCTAAAATCATGGTACATATTAATTTTTTAGATATGTTCTATTTTTTTTCTTAGTTTTTTTTTTAAAATTGTTATTAGAAATCTTTTATTTAGTTTAAAATAAATTATTTAATATTAATATATAATTAAATAAAAAATAATTAATTATATATGACCCCTATAAACTAAAATTCTAGCTCCGCCACTGCATGATATACGCAAATCTAAGAAGAAGACTCATCATATTTATTGAGGTTTGTATTTGAGTTATCCTCAGAAGTGTCGTCTCCTGATCATATTTCACCAATGCTTATCTAATCCCACATTTGATAATCGCTTTTGTGCAAATCTTGTAACTCTATGGTTATTACAGTGACCGCATGTAACACTTGTAAACATGGGAACTACTTAAGCTTAAAATAATAAATTTCCAAATACATATTCTTGTCTAAAAATGATTCCTCGCCAGCTCTTCTGTTATTTTCATGCATTAACATTTGTGTTGCTTGTTTTTTTTTTTTTTTGGTGAGACATTTGTGTTGCTTGTTGGACAAGCAATCAGTTTATATTTGTATCTTTGTTTTTTCTTTTGCATCAATGTGAAAAAGATTTTTTTTTTAAGTTTAAGACTTAAGTCTAGTGGGAGTGGTTGTGTAGTGGTTAAAGAGTTATTTTCTTCTATTATAAGTTTGTGGTAGTAGTGTTATGTAAGGCAATGAGAAATATATGAAGTATTAAAGAGTTGTTTTAACTCCTGAAAAATTAACTAAGAACACAACAGTATGTTACTTGGATTTGTCTGAAATAATAACTAGTGGGATGACAGAATAATATTTTATGTGATTATTCCTTACAAATATGAATTAGCTTTACCTATCAAAAAACATCTTTACCTACCAAAAGCATTAAAGCATCTTTCATATGCTAGTGCGATTGTTTTGTAAAAATCGTATTATATTTCCACGCTTTTGATAATTGAATAAAGTTTTATTTGGCACACCAAACACTAGTCTGTTTGAAAAATATGTCTGAAATAGAGTCCAAGTGAGATTTGTCTCCGTCAACGATGGCCTTAAACGTGATCAAGATCTCCCGAGTTAGCCCTGCAACTAACACAGTCGAACCACTCGTTCTCCCACTCACTTTCTTCGATTTACTTTGGCTAAAACTTCATCCCACAGAGCGAGTCACCTTCTACAAACTCACCGAGTCATCTCGGGACTCCTTCTTCTCCTCCATCCTCCCCAAGCTCGAGCAATCCCTCTCCCTTGTCCTCTCACACTTCCTCCCACTCTCCGGTCATCTCAAATGGAACCCACAAGATCCTAAACCACGTATCATCGTCTTCCCTAAAGACACTGTCTCTCTCACAGTTGCCGAGTCTGACGCTGATTTCTCACGTATCTCCACCGGCAAAGAACCTCATCTTGACACTGAGTTACGTACTCTGGTCCCTTTATTACAAGTTTCCTCTAACTCAGCGTCTCTTCTTTCTCTACAAATCACTCTCTTCCCAAACCAAGGATTCTCCATCGGAACATCAGTTCACCATGTCGTCATGGACGGAAAAACAGCGTCAGAGTTTCACAAATCTTGGGCTCATATATGTAAACACGGAACCATACCGCAAGATTTTGACTTACCTACGGTTTTAGATCGTTCGTTCATCAATGTTCCTGCGGGACTCGAACCGAAGATCTTTGAACTCTTGCCGTATTTTTCAGAGGACAAAGACAACACAAGAACTTTAACGCCTCGTCCCGCTAGAGAGATCAGCAACGACGTTGTACGAGTCACGCTCGAGCTGACTCAAGTGAACATCGAGAAACTTAAAGAACGAGCCAAAACGGAGTCAACTCGGTCCGATCTTCATTTATCAACGTTTGTAGTCACGTTTGCTTATGTCTTGACTTCCGTGGTTAAGGCGTGTGGAGAAGACGGGAACCGACCGGTTCGGTTTATGTATGCTGTTGATTTTAGAAACCGGTTAGACCCACCGGTTCCTTTGACATATTTTGGGAATTGTGTCTTACCAGTTGATCTCAATGGATATGAAGCGACAACGTTTTTGGGAGAAAATGGATTTGTCAACGGCGTTGAGATTTTAAGTGATTCGGTCAAAGGTTTGGGTTCACGAAACATAGAGTCAATATGGGAAGTGTATGAGGAAGGAACGAAAAATAGGAAAGTGGGTACACAGATATTGACTGTTACCGGGTCAAACCAGTTTGGTATATACGGGTCGGATTTCGGATGGGGAAGACCCGTTAAGACTGATGTTATGTCTCTTTACAAGAACAATGAGTTTTCGATGTCGGCCAGGAGGGATGAGATTGGTGGTGTGGAGATTGGTATCTCTTTGAAGAAATGTGAGATGAATGTTTTTCTCTCTTTATTTACAAGTGATTTTCCGATAATTAAAAAATAAATATTCATTTACATGAAGATTATATTGTATCTGTCTAATAAATGAAATTCGAGTTGTTTAAAAAAAAAAAACTATATTGTAACTATGAGATGGGGTCATGAAAAATCCAAAGTCCAAGCAAAAAAATTAATGCAGATTTATTTGTTATATTATTGATCTATTGTAATGTTGAATTAGTGTTCTAAAGATTTTGGTATACTTTGGATATTATGTTATTGAATTACTAGAGTCTTTGAGTCTTTGGTGTTTGGTTTGTGTCTTGGTTATTTGAATTGTATTTTTTTTTTGTCTTAGTTTTTGTTGTTATCGTTAACGGTTGTTAGTGGTTATGTTAGCAGATTTTAACGTCATGTCTTTTTTTGGCCGGAATAACGCAATCAGATGTCCAATATGTTAGTCAACGTTTAGTTGATGATTAAAATGGCCTCATACGGAAGTTCATGTTTAAAATGGCCTAAATATGAAAGTTGGCGATTCGACTAACAGAGTAGTTAACGCATGATAACGGTTGTTAGTGGTTCCGTTATCGAATTTTAACGTTATGTCTATATTGACCAGGTCAACGCAGTGTGATGTTCAATACGGCAGTCAACGTTTACTTGATGTTTAAAATAGCTTACTATAAATTTCATGTATAAAATGACCACAATTTGAAAATTTGGATATCAAATGACATTTTTCTCATTAATTTTAAATTTATTTATTTGAGATAATTGAAAACATGGAAAAAACGGATAGAATCGTTAGAGCTAATAATGTGATTTTTTTTTTTACTTCTCTCTTCCTCTCTCTCAATACCTGGAATATATATCTTACTATTCATGAATTGTAGTTGAGTGGGAGACGTGTATAAGTAACATTACCTTTAAGACTCTCGTTACACATAAAATGGTATTCGATCTCAATATGTTTGGCATACTTGTGGAACAAGGGATTGACACCTAAATATTGTCACAAAACAAAGGAATGATCATGAAATAATCAACATGAGAGGGAAAAACATAGATGAGCCAAAATGAGCTCAAGGACAGCACGATATGCAGTTTCCGCGGAAGAACGAGAAAATGATTGCTTGCTTCTGAGTCTTCCAAGATATATGAGAACCCCCAACGTAAAAATCCATATATACAGTCAAAGATTATAGGATAAGTGGACAACTTGCCCAATCGGCCAATCCTAATCACACTGCACAACAACAAAAAGTAAAAGTTTTTTTGGTAGTAATTTTGAAAGTATATTTTTGTTTTAGCATTTTTTTATATGACTTTTGAGTTTTGAGATAGTTCTCATACAAAGCTCACAACTCTTAACCATAAACCTTATACTCAAAGATTTATTAAACGAAGTTATCATGAAAGACTGAGCAAGATTTTACCTTATTGAAAAGGATATTCTAAAAAAGCTATTAATTTTGTAAACCATTGTTATTAAAAAAAGACATGACCATATCCATTTCAGTCTTTTTCAAACACATTCCAATCTCCACGCCACCTAATTCATCACGTCTCTCTGCCATTGAGATCGCTTCTCCTTGGTCAATGGAGACAACATCAACCTTAACGGGTCTTCCCCATCCGAAATCCGCCTCGTATACTCCCAACCGGGTCGACCCGGCTACCGTCCCAAACTGTGTGCTCCAACTCTGAAAACCAAATCCTTCCACAAAAGTGTCCGCAATGGTCTCTATCTTTCTTGAACTCAATCCTTTTACCAAATCACTAAGAATCTCAACCGCCGTCACAAATCCCTTCTCTTCCATAAACTCTGCCGCCTTACGGTTGTAACAACCCACCGGAAACATACAGTTTCCGAAGTAATTCCCCGGAAGCTTTGGATCTAACCGGTCTCTGAAGTCTCCTACGAACAAGAAACTCACTGACCTCTCTCCGTTTCCTCCACGCGCCTTCACGAAGCAACTCCACGCGTAAGCATAGGCAATTACAAAAGTGGACAAGTGAAGGCTCGGTGACACGTTCTTGACTTGCTCCCTTAGTCTCTCGATATCATCGCGAGAGAGAACTAGCGTGGCTAACACGACATCGTCTCCGAGTTCACTAGCGGGAAGAGAAGTCAAGCTTCTGATGTTTGTTTTGTCCTCTTTGAGAGATCTCACTAACTCTATCATCTTTTCATCGAGTCCGGTCGGATCTTTGATCAAAGACCGATCATAAGACGGAGTTAAATTCTCCGGGATGTTGTCAAGTTCTTGTTTGCAGATTTGAGCCCAAGCTTTGATAAAAGTGCTTGAAGTTTTCCCATCCAAAACAGCGTGGTGTGCTGCAACACCGATGGAGAATCCTTGGTTCGGAAACAACGTGATTTGTATAGAGAACGCGGTCGCTGAGTCATCAGAAACCGGTAACTTGGGAAGCAAGGCGTGTAACTCGGACAAAGGACGTTGTCCATAACCGGAAAGATGAGAAAAGTCAGCTTCACTCTCGGCTATAGTAACTAAAACGGCGTCGTTTGGATAGACGACTATGCTCGGCTTAGGCTCGTTTGGCTCCCATGTGATGTGGCCGGTGAGAGGGAGATAGTTACGGAGGACAAGGGAGAGAGAGTGCTTGAGCTTAGGGAGGATAATGGAGTGGAAATGCTCACGAGTCGACTCGGTGAGTTTGTAGAAGAAGATTCGTTTGACTGGGTGAAATAGTAGCCATGGAAGGTCGAAGAAAGTTAAAGGGATTGTGAGTGAGTTGGCTGAGTTAAGGACCGAGTCCGAGTCGGCAGCTGGGGTGACTCGGGTAGTCTCAATGATGTGTAGCTTCATTGGTGACGATTGATGGAGAAGTTAAAATTGATTTAGGAGTCACAAAATGGGAAAGTTAAATAATATATAGCAAAGAGTCGTAAATCTTGAATCTTCTCTATTTATTCCAAAAAAATTCCGACACTCAAGTGACAAGTTTGACCATAAGAAAATTAGTGTTTGAGTTTATCAACGACTTAAGACCAACTTGACTTTGCCAAATGGTAAAAAATAAACTCATTTTCAGACTAAATTTCTTATATTTTAAATTGGTTTTTGAAATTGTTTCCCGGAAAACTGTAAATTGTTGACAATAAGAACAATTATAAAATCTCCAGAAATTAGCAGATGATAGTTTAAGTCTTAGTTAGGGTAGTTGACGTAATATTGAGATTTATAAAATTATCCTAATGTGGTTTAAAAAAATTTCTGATTGCATGGATGTTTTTGGTTTTAGCCCAAAGAAGATAAATTATAGGAGTCAAAATAGGGATACAAAAATAGTGCGATCTAATGGCTGAGGTTTGAGAAGGTAGTTAAATTCTATGGATTAGATTCACTCATGTAAAGTGGTAGGTGTTACTTTGCATCAATAAATACTCCACCAGCCTTTTTCATCAATTTTTTTCACTGTTTTAATGATCAATGGCTGATAATCACCCATGAAGCTAATCTGATTTTTTTTTTTAATAAAGAATGAAAAAAAAAAACTAGGTAGGAAGGAGACTAGGAGAGTAAGAGAAGAGCACAAATTCCTACATTTAGATTCGGATACCAAACCAAACAATTAACAAATCTAGATAGGATTGATGAATCTTCTTCTTTCCTGACTTTGTGTAAATTCCACTTTTCTTCAACAGTCAATTATTCCACATTCTCTCTAGAAATATGGTCATAATTTTCTTAACTTGCCAATGACTAAGAGCCATTATCTACTGAATGCGAAGGAACTCTTTTCAGCTTATTTTAAGAAACAAATCAATTATGCACGATTTTGAAATTTTAATAAATCTCAAAAAAATATATTTAACTCTGTATTTGATATTAAACTTTAGGGTTTACCTCCATAATGTTCATATAATTTATTTGATATTAAAAAAGTGAGATTTAACCTTGTACATGGCTTGGACAAACACAATGCCCTCATTTATGAATGACATATTTTCAGGTTTATTTTCAGCCAGTGTGGCATGGGTAAAGGTCAACCTCAAATAATATAGTTTCTCTGAACTGAAACAATCTTGGAATTGGATTCGACTTCTAGGGAGCAATAGAACTTTGTAACAACACACAACCAGATGATCTCAAAACGAAAAAAAGAGTTGTCGTCCTTCCAATAGTTTTCCGGCACTCAAATCATAATATAGACTTAGACTACATGGCTGGTTGGAAATTAAAAATACAGTCATATAAGTTTTGTTTGAAAACGTTTAGGTAGTGCCAAAAATGGTATAAAATTGGAAATACAGTAATACATATATATATATATATATATATATATATTTTATAGGGTTATCTAAATCGGTTCCATGTGTACGATTGCAATGTTAGGTTTGGTTTTAATGTTACTAGTTTGGATTTATCTCTGCCTTGACCATTCTGAAAGTTTCCATATCCTTGGTAGTTACCAAAACGTCAGCGTCCTCTTCCTCCTCTTTGAAAAAACGTCCACCTTGTCCTCTTCCTCTACCGTAATTACCTTGATAAGACTGTGAATCCGAGTTGACATACATAAGGTTCCCTTGGTCTTCTTGTTGATTTTCTTCTTCATCACAAATTCTTTCTTCGTAAGTTTTCATCCTTCCTACGATATCTTCAAAACTAGTTTTATTAAGATCCAGAACTTGCTCCAATGTTGCGATGATGTGAATATATCTTTTCCTTGGTAGACTGTTTAGAAACTTCTTCACAAGCTTTGGAGTTTCGATGGTTACTCCCAAAGATGCGGATTTTGTGGCTAGTTCCGAGAGTTTACTAGAGAAACCATCAATTGTGTCAGCTTCTTTCATCTTCATCCTTTCGAATTCAGCCATCAAGGTTTGTAGTCTCGCTTCCTTAACTCTCTCAGCTCCTACATGTTTTGACTTGATAGATTCCCAAATTTGCTTTGCGTCTCCTAAGTCTCCAACTTGCAATATAAGTGCTTCTGGTATGGATTGGAACAACAAAGCCCTTGCTATGTCATGTTTGTCTTCATCAGTGGATCCCGGATCGATGGTCTCCCATACCTTATGCACCTTGAGTGTTGCTCGCATACGCATGACCCAAACGGTGTAGTTCATGTCATTGAGCGTAGGGCACTGAATCGATGAGGAGGAACCACCTTCCTTCGGCTTCACGGGAACGACTTCTCCCATGATTTTGTTTCACCACGTATGTCACCTCCCTTGGTGTTGCTTAGGGTTTAAGCTTCAAAACTTCGACGATGCTTAAAAAAAAACTAGAAAGCTTAATTCAATAGGTTTATGCTCTCTGATACCAATTATTGAATTAAGATCTAGGTTAAGAACACAAGATTAAAAGGACTTCTTCTTTATTTCTTTAGAAACTAACTCAAAACTAAAGAACTCTCAAATCTCTTAATCTCTCATATGGAAAACCACAACCTAGGCATCTCATATATATAGCAAAACTCTTTTCCTTTTTCTAGCACACTTAGGAATTAGATAATTTCCTTTATTCTAGATAACTCCTAGAATATTACATATTTATCTTTAGCTTATTCCTCAAGCTTTTTCAAACTTATCTCAACATCTATTATAGAAATAGAGGTAAAAATAGAGAATTACATTGGAGATGGTCTTAGTGCTCTTGTTTATCAAAGTGAATTATACTCTGGCTTGAGATAAACCCATCAGAAAACAATAAGCTATTAACTGGTCTTGTTACTAAATCAATCTAATGTTAACTTGTATTCTGGATATTTTGCCTAGTCTTATAAACAACTTATTATAACATCTTATAAAAAGAACCGGATGCAATATTTTTATCAATCCCCTTATTATTAAAAGGGAAGTACAAATTGAAAAATGGTCTAATTTAGCCTCAATTTCAATTTCAATTTTGGATTTTGTACATTGTTAATCAAAATCGTCAGGGGTATTTTGGTCTTAAAATTTCATTAAACAATATAGGATCCGCGTGTTTCGTTAATGGGCGGATCTTCAACCGGGTTATTGATTTTTTGTTTTCCAGTCATCTCTATTGTTTCTTTGGGTCGTAGCTTTTTCAATCTGTAAAAAAAAAACAGATCGGGTCATTACAGTTCTTCGTTGCTAACATAGTAGAAATCAATAACAGTTGAAATCTCCTTGCAGTTGGAATCGTTCATTCTGTTTATTCTATGTTTTCTATGGCGTTTGAAGCAAAGAAATTTTTGTAACTATGTTTTGTGTGTGGCTCAAATCGAATACTAGATGTCGGATCTATTATTTTGTTGTCAAACTCAGTTGAATCAGAGGAAGAAATCGGTGAAACAAGTTAAGACGGCCATAGATTAGGGTTTCAGGTGGGCAGCAGTCTGGTGGAGAAGAAGAAGAGGAAATTACCATTTTGCCCCTGACTAATAGAATTGAGAAAAGACACAAAACGTATTACAAAGATTCGAACCCGGGTACTACACATGTGCACATTGAAGAGTAACCAACTAAGCTTCCCGAAATTATTGGAACATAAATGCAAACAACTTATATAACGTATATGTTATTGGATATTTAAAGAATATTTGGATCATTAATTTGTTTCCCTAATTGGGTTGCTTATGGATTTTTAATTGGTTTTGCTAATCGAATTTTGACTTTAGTGAAATTTAAATTCTATTAATTATGGGATCCAATTTTATATTTTAGGAGATTTTGGGAACTAATTTTAAATAATATTCCTCTTAAACAATATGTTCAATACTTATCAACAAAATATAGATTTTTCAAAGATTTCAACAACTAAATCTAAAAAATCAATCTAAAACAAACAAACTAAATAGTTATTAGTTTTAGATATTTTTTAATCAAAAATATTAAGAACTCACAAATCAATTGGTGGAGCGGGTTAGAATTAGCATTAATTCGTAATTGTGCATATGGAAAAAAATTGACCTTAATAATTATCTACCAAAATCTGGTAAAATCACACATTTTTCGGATATTATTTAAACTAACAATCTTAACTGTTTATTAAGACTTTCCATATCAAAAAGCAATAATAACGTAATTATTATAAACTCTGATTTAATTTTAAATCTTCACGATTAACATTCCTAAAATAATGTTTCCTACAAACTGAATTCTATAAGTTTCCATATCATATAATTCGAAAAATTCCTCTGCAAGCTAAAGAGTATAAATTTTTTGCAAACAGAATATTCCTTTCTAAAATCCCTAAATCGTCACTTCATCTTCACTATATAAGAGCATGTCATTCTACTAGACGAAAGATCATTATACTAACCCAATTTCGTTTCATTTGTTTAATTCATTTTTTTTAAATATCTTTTTCGTTTATAATTTTTAAAACTTTATATTCATATTGTTTCTCACATATTTTTTTTAATATTTATGCATGTAGTGTGATGTTTGAAAGATGATAATGTAGCTGCACACATGATTTCTTTGAGGTATTTTTTCGTATTATTTTCTATCAAGCTTTAATGGAAATGTTATTTTTTTTAACTAATCTTTATTTTTTTCTTATAGATCATTCTCATAATAAAAACATATTAGGAGAAGGATACTTCCTTTCAGACTACAACGCATGATGATACTATGATTCTATTCTTTGTAAGACAATTTCAAATGATCACAAATCTAATCAATTCTTTGTTGAAAACAGTTTACACATTCCATCATTATTTTATTGGATTGTACATATTCTAACATTTGATTTTTTAATCCATCAATTTTTTATGTGTTTTTTTGAAATTTTGTTTTTGTTGATATATACACTCGAAATATATATATATGTCAACAAATTTACTTGACAATTTTTTTTAAATAAGAAATAATATATTTCGAAATAAAATCTTCATTATTGGAAAATTTGGTCAATATCTAAAAACGTATTGAGAAAAAATATAATTTTAGATCTTATGAATAATTTGGTTTTGGGTTTTGCCAAAATTTAAGTAAGGGTCCGATTGAAGATTTCTGGCTCAAAATTAATAAAAAAAACCGACCTACAAAAGCGGGTTAGAATTAGTATTTATTCGATAGAGAATGAGTTAAATGGAATTATTAATGACCTTTAACACATCCAAATTTATAATTACAATACTAAATTGCCCGCAACACGGGTTAAATTAAATTATATATTTCTAATACTAATTTGAAAACCGTAAAAATAAAAAATTTCCCGCGGTGAACCGCGGGTTAAATCCTAGTGACCTTGATAAGGGAAGAACCAGTCCAAAAAATTCAAAACGCCCCGTTTTGAGGAGTTAACAACCAAAGGCAAAACTCGAATCAAAACTTTCACAATTTAATTAAGGGGAAAAAAAAACAAGTTAGAAAATTCCTAATCTCCTTAATAGTTTTTTTTTTCTAATAAAAGTGACTCGAATTTCATAAGTAAAAACCATAAACTTTAACAAACAAAAAATTAATATTGAAAACCGAAAATACCATAAAACATCATAAAAAGACCATACAGAGTTTAATAGGAAAACACACATAAACTTAAAACAAGTTCATATAAAAATCTACCAAGCATTTCTTCCCCCATAGCCACTCCTGATAGAAAGAGATCCAAAACTTGAAGACACATCCTCAAGCAAATCTTCATTCATGGCATCTCTTAGATTCTTCTCATCTGCAGCATCGTAAAAACATCCACGTGTCCTAGACTCACTTATCAGTTTAGCCCAAATCGAACCACTTAGAGCCAAAGTTGTCTCATTACCAATCACCCATAAACAATGCCTTGCTCGAGTCAGTGCCACATTGGCTCTTTGACGGTTGTTGAGAAATCCCACTTGTCCATTACCGTTAATTCGAACGGTTGAGATGATGATAATGTCTTCTTCGATCACCACCTTGAAATCCATCAACCGACCGAACATTCAAAGTAAAAAGCTGTCCTGATAAGGAACTGTACTTATCTCCGATTCTGTCTTGGATTGCTCTCACTTGTCCTTTATAAGGTGAAACCACTCCAACACTCATCTTCATCTTTCTTTCACTTGAAACTGTTTCAATATTATGCAAATTAGTAAAAAAGAATTATAAAAAATAGTTTAAAAATCAATAAAAATTAATAATACCTTTGAAAAGATTGGAAATGATTTCCGAAATGACAGCAACCTCAACCATGTTTTTTGGACTATATCCATCACCAAACTCTTCTTTTCCATGTCCAACATTGATAAAAGAGAATGAACCAAACATGTTTCCTTGAAGAAACCTCTTTTGATAAATACTTTCTTGAACATTCGCAGCATCTTTGATTCTCCCACCATAGAACTCTTTATTAGGGAAACGACTAATCGAAGGATGCATTCGATATTGAACATCAAGCAAATGTTTGCTATGACCAAGCAAAACCAATCTTTCAAACAAACTTCTTCCGAATTTCGCCTTTTCACACATCTGCCACATTATTCCAAGATTACAATATATATGATTTTGGAAAAAGAAGAAAGTTTATTTAAGGTAAGTGAGTACCTCATTATGAACCATTGCGGGTAATTGAAACTCATCTCCTATTAAAATGGCATGACGCAGTCCCTGAAGTTGCAATGCCGCAACTGATTCACATTCCTTAAGCTGAGCCGCCTCATCAACCACAAGAAGTTCTATATTTCCTGTCCTTTCCGGATTCATTTCAGCAGCACCGGAGGCCGTGCAGAGGATTATATGCGCGTTTTGTAGACAAAATTTCCTAATATCTTCGTTTTCCAACATGTCAGGTATCTCAAAACGTTTTGGAAGTAAACGTAGAGCCTCAAGGCAATCAACACTGATGAGTCTTTTGAAGCAATCAAATTTGAAATTTCCTTCTTTGAAATCAACTCTAGAAGAATTCTCCTGCAAGAAATATCTGACACGTTTAAGAGCTTGACGAGAAGCAATCATTCTCTTCACATCTTGAGATGAAATGTAAGACTTTGGAAGATGTGTGTACAAATCAACCATGCTTGTCTCCACTTCTTCACTTAAGCTATTGAAATTCTTCTTTACGAACTCTCCAAATGTAGGAATATTAACAACAACTTCTTGCTTCTTGTTTTCAGCTTCTTCCTTCACTCTTTCGACTTCTTTTAACTCATAAACATGTCGCTCATACTTACCCTCCGGGTTTTCAAGAAACTGTATCAGTGAATCTAATCTCTGCATCCATCCAGAAAATGGTGAAAACAGTTTACCAAGCTTACCAATACGCTCATCAAGAAACACATCGAGAAGAACATGATCGTTCTTGTTAATTCCCATTCTGTCCCGGTTTCCAGATAGGACAATATTCCCCAGCCTGTAAGTAGCATGCTCTGATGAACTATTTTCCTAAAATACAGACAAGAGCCTCGATGCAACTTGTACAATAGCTGTGTTTGTAGGAGCACACACAACTGTTTTGCACCTTAGTTTGAGAAGGGACAAGAGAAGAGTCGCGACCGTCTTTGTTTTGCCTGTTCCAGGAGGTCCCCAAATCAATTTCACACTATTCTTATGACTACAGTTTCTTGTCTCAAGGCACCCCAAGATTGCAGCCTCTTGGGAAGAGTTCAATTTCGTTGAACGGATTATATCCAAAACAAGGTCAGATCTCTCCACATCATTACCAGAACAAAAACATTGTTCTGTACCCTGGAACACAAGCAAAACAAAATTTTCTCAATTGTAACATCAAATCATTACCAGAACAAAAACATTGTTCTGTACCCTGGAACACAAGCAAAACAAAAATTACTTTATTGTAGCATAAAATATAACTCAATCATTACCAAAACAAACAAAAAACATTTTTTCTAATTACTCAATTGTAGCATAAAATATAACTCAATCATTATGCAGTATAGAGATCAAGAAATACGTATCCATCAAATGCAAAGATGTTTGTAGGAAAACATATTCATCAGATCAACAGATATAGAAAAAAGCCAAACAAGATTATTTCTAAAACACTTGCCAAAGTATTTGCCTGAAGCACACTCTTGATTAGAGTCGATGTGTCAGCTTCGTTGTGCAAAGCATTCCAAATACGAGTGTTTGTCGTTAAAGTCATGAGGAAAACACCGAATCGATAGTTCTCGACAAGTGATATCGATCTAGACAAATGAACAGATATTTTAAGATCACCATCTGAAGAAAATACATAACCCAGAAGTAAAGGGTTCAAGTCAGTGATCCGTCTTGGCTTTTCCGTCGTTAGAGCAATAAGATCTCCACATTTTGGCTGATACTTGGCACTAAAACCCTCTGCGGCCTTTAAGGTTATATCATAGACCAACTTGTTTGATGAGCTTCCACTTGATTGCTTCATCTTTGTCTCCATAGAACGTATTTGAACAACAGGAGATTTCGATACAGATTTGAAGGTTGAGAACAACTCGGTATGTGCTTCCATGAGTAGATGAGGAACAAAACATTGATAATATTCATCAACGGATCTAAACTTGTCTGGTATCGTCTTTAACTGTTACAAAATATATAAACGTTTATCTATAAATATTAAAATTATAAGCTAGATATTAAAGAAAAGAGTTAAAAGAGAACAAAACCTTTTGCTTGTAGAGATCTTTATTGAGAATATCTTTGATAGACCAAGAAAATACTCTATCGACCAGACTTGTTTTCTCGTTCTGGTCCATGACCCTTCGTCTTTCTATAAGGTTATTCATCGAAGCAACATCAAGAACTAACCTGAGTTATATATGTTGGAAATAACCTAAACACGTAACTTGGCTTAGAAGGCACGAAAATAGATTGACAAGTAGAAAGTAAATCTTTATGGAGGATTCAACAAAGACGAAGAAGAGAAATCTGAAGTGAACTCTCACTATCAGTTTGGTCTACTTAAAAAGGAAGACGAAGACGAAGACGAAAGGTCCAAACAAACTTTGAAAATGATGTCAAATTTTCAACAGTTTCCAAGAAAATCATGTTAACATAATTCGATTTTCTTTATTTATTTATTTGAAATTTAAATATGTAGTGACCAATGAACGGAATTTGCATGCATAAAGTCTACATTCATAGTTATTATACTTACATTCATAGTTATTATACTTACATGCATTTTAGATCATTACATTTTTTTTCTTTTTCTTTCACGAGAGATTAATTCAACTAGTAATGTCAATTTTCCAAAAGGCTCGGGGAACAAGAAAGGTCGGAATTTGGAGAACAATGCGTTCATGGTAGTGGACACAAGTTGTTCGTTTCTAGTCGTCATAACCAAAAACTAAAGGTTAAGTTGTTTTTTTTTCTTCTTATTATTGAGTTTTACTAGGACTCCGACCCCCCGCGATGTCGCGGGGAAAGCTATTCAAAACTTTTTTATATAATTAAGATATGTTTATAAACAAATCAAACTCAAAATGATGCATATTATAAAATTTAAGTAGTTATTTAAGAAATACATAAACATTTACATAGGCAAACCTGTTTGTAAAAAAAAAAAACAACTACTAGAACGAAAAGTGGTGATAAAAACAAGAATACAAGTTATACAACATATATGGTAGAAAGACACAAATCTAATCGTACGCGCGCTACAGGAAAACAAGCCTTTTGTGACTACTTTTTGTGACTCTTTTGTTGGTCGCAAATATTTGCGACGATATTGATACCAGATAGTGACTCTTTAACGAGTACGTTAAAAGTAGACGCATATTTATCGCCAATTTACGACGCCAACGATTAGTCAGAGAATGGTCATAAATAAGCGACCATTTTACGATACTTATGCAACCCTGTCGAAATCCAAAAAAATGTTTCGTTAAATTTCTTCATCGTCACAAATGAGTCGTAAATTTACAACTAATTTGCCTCTCTTTGGAGACTCGTCCTGATTTAAAAATTGTAATTTGATCAAATGGAATGTTTAATATGTTAAGTAACCATATTTTGCATTGATTTTAACTAATACATTGAAAGATTAGTTGTTAATGTTTGAATTTTACATGTTTATAACTAAATCTTTGTAAAAACCTATCTTGTGGAAGATGTTCCATATAGTTTTAATCTTAATCTAAGTAAGTTTGAAAATAAACTTACCAAATCATTGTTTTGTCTCTTAAAATGAATGATATACTTCACAAATGGACTATGGAGTGTTACATAATCCTTATACCAATGTATTTAGATCTTAAAGTTCACAAATCATAAATATTGATTTGTGACTCATACGCGAACGTCGCAAAAGCGTATCTCTTTGCGATTACTTTGCCACTGCCTAATGTTACAACTAATGTGCTACTCGTTTGTGACGACTTTGTTACGTATTTTGCGACCGTTCTGGTACTCTTTAGAGACTCGTTCTGTTTTAAAATTGAAATTGTATAAAATAGAATGTTTAATATGTTAAGTAACCATATTTTGCATTGATTTGAACTAATACATTGAAAGATTACTTGTTAATGTTTTAATTTTACATGTTTACAACTTAATCTTTGTAAAAACCTATCATGTGGAAGATGTTACATATAGTTTTAATCTTAATCTAAGTAAGTTTGAAAATAAACTTACCAAATCATTGTTTTGCCTCTTAAAATGAATGATTTACTTCACAAATGGACTATGGAGTGTTACATAATCCTTATATCAATGTATTTAGATCTTAAAGTTCAAAAATCTTAAATGTTGATTTGTGACTCATACACGAACGTCGCAAAAGCGTATCTCTTTGCAAACTTGGAAAAGCTTGTAATGTATTGGAAAGAGAGTGATCCCGCGTTTGCAGCTTTTGTTGCATCTCAACCACAGCCAACTGCAGCCACCACACCAGCCGCCAATGCAACAGGCACCGCCAATGCAACCGCCAATGCAACAGCCACTGCCAATGCAACAGCCACAACCACTGCACAAAACAACGTAGAAGAAACCATAGGAGAAACCAATCCAGCCACTGCACCACAAGGAACTGTCGCAGCCACACCAACAGTTTCTTCATCATCATTCTAAGTACTTTCTTCATCTTTTTTTCATTCTGTTATGAACATTGAGGATCCTTTTGAATGTTTAAGGTTATATATGTAAGGCTATGTTAGCGACATTAGGCTTTGAAACAAATTTAAATGATCGCAGATTTGGTTTTTGGTTTTCGATTTCTATTTTTTTTTGAAGCAATTTATGGTAGTAGATTAGGGACTAAAATGTTTACTAAAAAACTTTAATCGTCGCGAAAATGTTGCTTATTTGTGACTACAGAATAGTGTTAAATCCATCTCAAAACCCAAATTAGTCTCAGTATTACAACTGTAATGTTAGTCACTATTTGTCGCTAACAAATAGGTGTAGCTAATACGTCGTAAATTTACGAACCCTACTGTCCGTCTCTACCGCGTCGCTAATCTACGACCGTAACAAGCAGTCTTAACAGCGTCACAAATTTGCGACGACAGTGCGACCATTGTAATTAGCGACCGTTTTTTAGCGACCAACGTGTGCAGTCGCAAAGAAGTCGCAAAACAACAATTAGCGACCGTTTAAGGACTCGATTGGGGGTCGCAAAAGGCATGTTTTCTTGTATCCAATTTTCTAAAAAGACACAACTGTAAGACGTAAGCTTAGAGAGGACTGAACCTTTGTGTTTTTAAATTATTCTAAAATATATATTTTACGAAGGGTTAAGAAAAATGACACAACGGAAGAACCTATTTATGAGGATTACCCTTCAATCTTGGGCCATCTCTTTAAAAAGAAGTTGTCGTTTTAAAATTAGTTTAGAGGATTGAATATTTGGTAAGTACCGAGAAATATAGACAAAATATATAGAGTTCAAAGATATATGAACATTTAAATTGACACAACTGTTTGTAAAATATATATCTTCTAGAACAAAAAATTGGGATAAAAAATTAAAATAAAATATGGTGAAAATACAGAATTCTAAATGACTAAAAGCAACTTTGTAAAAAAAACTTATCTGTAGAAGATATTTTTGTTTTTCAGTTATTCAAATTAAATAAAATTATTTAACGAAGGGTTACGCTGAACGGTTTCGAAGAAAAGGCAAAAATGGGTGAAAAGACACAACTTTGAATTACTAGATGTAACCTTGTACAAATACACAATTGTACAAAATATTTTTCTAATTATTAAAAATTAAAATACAATATTACTGAAGGGTTACGATGAAAAGATACAACCATAAAAGGCATTTATTCAGATCATAAAAAAAAAATTATGATCCATTACGATGAAAAAACGCAATCGTAGGATATAATTATTTAGATTATTATTATTGTATCGAAGAGTTACGATGAAAAAATGTAACCATATAAAGTATTTATTCAGACAAAAATTAAAATAGTTTACGAAAAATTAAGATTAAAAGACGCAAATGGGTGAATAATTTATAATTAAGAGACGCGACTATAAATATTAAATATACCAATGGTATTTTTTTATATGAAAAGTTATATCGAGAGACGCGACCGTGGATTTCAAATATGCCAAAGGTTGCAGGTTTGTCGATTAAACTAAAGGTTACAATGGTTCATAAAATAAACCAAAAGTTGCAATGATTAGTCTAATTATTGCAATTATTCAATTAAACGATTTGCAAAACTTTATTTAAATAGTAATTTTTTTTATATATACAGTTATACCGAGACACGCGATTGTAGATATTAAATATATCAGATGCTGTAAAGGTTTTTCAAATAAAATAAGGGTTACAGTGGTTCATTAAATAAAAAAATATAATGGTCCGTAAGTAAACCAAATGTTGCAATTGTTCAACTAAGGATTACATTAATTTATTAAATATTTTAGTAATTTAAATTAGAAAAATTTACTCAGATGTTATAGAAAAGTATGTTTATTATTAGAATATCATATATCTTTTAAAAATTACTCATATGTTTTGAGCATTTGTGTAATTACAATTAACACCCTTCATTAGTTTTTTTTTAATTAATAATTTTTAATTCGTTTTTAATTAAAAATAATAAATAAAAATTTGATTATCCATGTCATTAATCCACATCACCAATCTCACACTTCTCAAACTCACGTTATTTCTCCTCTTTTCTTTTTTTGTCTCCAAATCCAAGAAAAGCTTTTAGATCTAATAATCTGCAACTAACTTTTGACAGAGATCTTCAAATTGCAGGATTGGGCTGGATCTTCCTAGACCTCACAGCCACAACGCTTGCCATAGGGTCCCAAATCAAAAGCTTCGTCAGATCTACTCGCAACCTTGCTCACGAAAAAAGTCATCAAAAATCAAAACCCAAATCAAAGAGATCTATGGAATTCTACATGATTCGTTACAGGTTTGAGTTGAAATCAAGAATAGCTACTCTTTTACTTTGATTTTACATGTCTCTCGTTTAATCTTCCTCTCAATCGATCTATTTGGAGACATTTCTACTTCTATCTATGTTTTGATTCATACGGTTTAGTCTTCCTCCTATGTATCCCTCAAACATATTTTTACGAATCTTAATTTGATTGTTGTTATTTGACCAATAAATTTCATATTGTCTTCTCCAAAAAAATGTTGCTTTCCGATCTGTATTATAAATCAGCCGTAAAGTGATGTAACTCAGCCGTAATGTGATGTAACTCAGCCGTAACATATATTTACACAACCTTTCGTCTTCCCTGAATGATAACTCAGCCGTGACATGTAATTTACCGAAGCTTTCATCTTCCCTGAAGCATATAACTCAGCCGTAACATATAATTTACACTCATATGTCGTCTTCCCTGTAGAATATAACTCAGCCGTGACATGTATATTTAACGAACCTTTCGTACTCCCTTAAACATATAACTCAACCGTAATGTAATTTTACCGAACCTTTCGTCTTCCCTGGAACATATAACTCAGCCGTGACATGTAAATTGACCGAACCTTTCGTCTTCCCTTAAGCATATAACTCAGCCGTGACATGTAAATTTCCCGCGAAACAATAAGAGACACAACATTTCGTCTAACTTTATCATCGAGCACCAACTTCACAAGTTTTTCGTGCGTTGTTTCTGCATCTATCTGCACAACTCTACACCCTCTTTCATCGGTGTTAAATACATATTTGTGTTTCTATACCCAATTACCGGAAACAATAATTATTGGAACCGGATCAACCATATCGGGAGAAGGATGAAAGAAATTGAAGAAGAATGAGGAAGACGATGAGGAATTGGAAGTTCCGGTGATGTGAAAAACTCAGGTGAAGAAGACGAGTTGAAAAAATTTGGCCCTATTTTTTTGTTCTTTGATGATGATGACATGGAATGATGACATGGAATGTTGCATCCACGTCATTTTTTAATTGATGAAGTGGCAAGTAAGCCACCAAACGAAAATGTAAATCAGCTTAATTAAACCAGCCATCAAACAAAACTTTAACTCAGTCGCAACATGAATACTATTACAGTAATTAAAAAACGAAAAAACGGTAGCCAAATTCAGCCGTTTACTGTCGTAACTCAACCACAAATATTTAACTCAGCCGTGTCGTTTAATAAGTCGGCCGTCATTGCATGCTATTCTAGTAATTAATCTTTCGCTACTAAGTCAGCCGTAATAAGGCTGAGTTTTCCGTTAATCCAGCTCATTACGGCTGATTTATGAAACTCGAACATAAATCAGCCGTAACGTCATCCCATAACTAAGCCGTCTTTGATAACTCAGCCAGCCGGAGAAAGTAAAGTCAGCCGTGTCGAAGCAATAACTCAGCCAAAAATTTGACAAATGAACCATCGGGTGAAAACTCAGCCGTAACTTAGGCTGGGTTATGCTCGAAAGTCAGCCATTTTATCATAACTCAGACAGATTTCAGTAAGTCAGCCGTAACTACAAGAAAACCTGCGTTTTGCAACTAAACTTTGCGACCGAATTATTAGTCGCAAATGTTTGCGACTATTTTGTGACTTCTGAACGACCATTTAGCGACCACAATATTTACAGATGGAATATAGTCGCTATTCTGCGACAAAAACAAATAGTCTTTACTTAGTCGTTAATTTGCGACAATTTTAAAACCGATTACATACTAATTTATTATAGTCGCAAATGGGTGGTTGATATGCGACTGATGTGCGACTCAACTTTTGGTCTCAAATGATCGTCGCAATTGAGTCTCAAAAGAGCGACTAGTTAACAACCACCTGTTATAGTTACACTTTAGTTGCAAATTAGTTGGAAAGAGTTGGCTCAAAACACGTTGAAATGCAGAGAAAGCGACCGGTTTGCGACTAGCACCTGAAGATTTTGCGACTGACACCTGAGAAAGCGACCGGCTTGCGACTATTTACCAACTATCGATTTTTGGTTTTACAAATTTCACATTTTAAATTTGTTTACATATAAAGTTAAACAATTCTACACTAATTTGATGTTACTTAGTAATAAAAACAAAACCAAAGTCATATATATTGATGTTTACAAACAAAACATTCAAAACTACCAAATCTCTTTGTCTTGTTACATTACTCTTATGAGTAATGTTTAGAGATTTAGTAAAATATCTATATTACTTGGGTTTTGCAAAGTTTTTCAACCTTAAACTAATATATGTCCTCTATAACACTAATATGAGTGTTTGTGAGTGATATATATCACCCTTTTGGATCACAATGTGTAGATTTCTAAATTTTTTCTTGTGACTAATAGATAACAGTCACAAAACAGTCGCAAAAGTGCCACCATTTTGTAACTATTGTTCATTTAGCGACTATTTTGCGACAAATATTGTAACTATTTGCCGACCATTGTTGCGACTATTTTGATACTAATTGTGAAATTTCTAAGATTTTTGCTAAGTGTTTGGTCGAACTTAGTAATAAGAACTCAACCAAGATCATAAATATTGATGTTTACTAACAAAACATTCACAAGTACCAAATTTATTTATACTTTTACATTACTCATATGATTAATGTTTAGGGATTTAGTAAAATATCTATATTACTTGAGTTTAGCAAAGTTTTTCTACCTAAAACACTTTTATATCCTCTATACCACTAATATGAGTGTTTGTGGGTGATATATATCACCATTTTTGATCACGATGTGAAGATTTCTAAATTTTGTCTTGTGACTAATATTAAACAGTCACAAATGAGTCGCTAAATTGGGACTAGTTTGGGACCCCTGTCCATTTAGCGACTGTTTTGGGACGTATCTTCTGACTATTTACCGACCAATATAGCGACCATTTAGCTACGGTTTGTGAAATTTCTATGATTTTGGCTAAGTGTTTGGGCGGTTTCGATTCCCCCCATTTTTTTTGGTTTGTCACTAGTTTGCGACTAAAGAGCGACCAATACACTTAATTATTAGGTTAAAACAAAGTCGATCCTACCCTATACACACCAAATATTCTCAGTTAAATGAAAAGCCCCCTCTCTATTACTCTTCATCCTCGACACTTCAGAAAAAAAAAAACCCTATTCTCACCCTTCATCCTCGACATCTCCGACCAAACCACTCTCAAACCCTAGACTGCGATATCTTAAACTTTACCCTCCGCATCTCCGACCATGATAACGTAAATCGGATGATGAAGATCAAATGGATTTCAAATAAACAAAGAAGGATAAATGGATACAACGTTCGCAAGTAACGCGGCACCACTTCTCATCTGCAAGAGTCTCAAGAGAGATGCGCCGGCAATACGATGAGGAATAGCATGAGAATTACAGAGAATTCTCTAGAACAACAAGGAACCAAATGAAGAAGAAGATTACAATCTCAGATTTAGCATAATGATGAAAAGAAGCAGAGACTGCGTTTTAAAGAAGCTTCATAACACCTTTCTCCAGCTTCGACCAATGTTATTTTGCCACGTGTCTCACCAGCTTCGACCAGTCATTGTCCTCCACGTAGCCTTCTCATTTGCAGCTCATTTCCTACATCAAATCTCCCCTCTTCGAAAAACCTTGACCACAAGGTTAGTCTGGAAATTGTCATTGCAAAACAAAGGCAACTCCTATGTAGTTTCCTCCATAGTGTCATGAATCCATTTGATAAAAACCATTGAAGCAGCTGTGCTTGGAATAGACTTCTTAGAATCTCTTGTGACTTGAGTCCGATCCCCGGGTCAAAGGTTTGGCTCTGTATGACTTCAATCTTTCGCTCTTCTTTGGAAAATTTCAGTTTAACAAGCCGATATACACGCTGATACATTTCTACAACACTCGTGGCCTCACTGCCAAGCTTGTAAATAACCAATCTCCTGCTGCATAAGAACTGCGTCCCTTTGTCACTCTGTTTCCAAATAGAATATTCATAACGACCAACACCAAATGCTGAAACTGAATGTAAGAACTTAAATCTCCATTTATGCTTGATTAGGAACAGCACAACACCAATTGTAAACTTTTGCAGGTCTTGTAGAGTTTGTCTCTGTAATTTAATAGAGAGGCCAGTGGAGTGCTGAAACAACACATTCACAACAACGCCATCAACGACCTGTAGCTTTTCCTCATGATGATCAAACCCCATTTCAATGCCACTAGATACTTTGGGATTTACATCACTTGTATCTTCTGTCCAAGAGAGATTGTTACGTTGTTGAACCCTCATCTTTGTCCAATTTATTGAAACATGTTGATCTTGGAGGTAGACAAACCATTGCATCGACAAAGCAAAATGATTTAGCAGCACCGAACCCCTCAATACCATGATCAACGAAAAGCCCATGTGATTCCCAATCCAATCTTCGGTTTTGTCCACTATCACGAGATGATCTGTTGAGTGATTCAACACTTCCCTTTGCAGCAGATCAATGAGACGACTCAAGCATAGCTTGAACTTCATTTTCCAACAATGCCACACAGAAAAGTATAAGAGGAGAAGAGACCCTTTAGAAGTTCTCAAGGCCCTGTATCTAAACTTAAAGTTCCAAGACTTGGGACACTTCAGTTTCTTCATCTTCCATTCTAAGTTTTCACCTCTCAGAATCTCTTGTGAGTTAGGTCTAAACAGTAGTCCCAGTGTCATTCTACTGCTCCAGCTTTTAAATCCTTCTCCAATGTGATCAGGTAGCTTTTCCTCATGATGAAATAACCACATAGCAATGCGAAAATCCGAGACATAGAAAACCTGATTATGTTGTTGCTTTATGTCCTCTTTTTCAGGTTTGAACTTAAATTTCCAACTCTTCAAACTTTTTTCCTTCTTCATCTTTTGTTGTACCATTGGAGGTCGTACATCAAATATTTGGTGCGCACAATACGTGACCTTCATGCCTGTTGATTGCTCACACCCATCAACCATTTCTAAGACAAAACCTGTGATTTGTCCTCTTGAAAAACGAACAGCCTCTTGTAATTCCAGTTTTAAAACACTCCTTGCATAAAGAGGAAGCACATGTGTAACATCTCTTCTTGATTGATCAATTGCTTGGCACAACAACTTTGGAACTTGCATCATGTTTTCTTTCACCATTCGTGAGACTTCAAACCCTCTGCTACTCTGAAAACTATCTATAAAAAACAGTTTACCTTGTGAAACAAACTGCAATTTCGTAGTCTTGTTCTTCCTCCAACTCATTTTTCTTCTCCAAGTGTGGAACCAGCCCTTATTGTCTTGTTTCCTTATATTTCCCTTAGTAGCTTTGAATTTGAACATCCACGATTTAAACCCTTTCGCTTTCTTCTTTATTCCCAGCTTTTCTTCATGTTGAGACATTTTACCGAACACTTGGTGTGCAGAGCAAATTTTCGTAATACTTACCACTTTCTGCCCCCTATCAACATCATCTACAACCTCAAATCTCTTATTAATGTTCTGTTTAACCCAATCTTGCTCCAGATTCTCGTTCATCGCCAGAGATTCTAGAGTTTCTAACCCTAAATTTACTTCCGTAGGTTCAATACTCTCCAAAATCTCAGAATTAGCAATTGGTACCTGAAACTGTGGAGTTGATTTATCATCCGAGAACGCTTCATGTACCAACTTTTCCATCGATTTTGTCGCAACCTCAGTTTTGACCTCAATTTCAACCACTTCGTTAACCTTTGCTTTCAGATCACTATCTCGCTTAAGATCTTCACGATCAACCAATGAAGTATACGCAAGGTCCACCATGACAAGCCGTAACCTCTTGTGCTTCAAGTGATGATCAGGAGTCTCTCGCTCGTCACAAAATATACACAAACCAGCCTCTCGTCGTGTATTTATCTCCTCCCATGAATACTTCATAGGAATTAGCTTGTTGTGGCTTGTCGATCTTTCTTCCGCCATCGATCCCAACGATTTCGCCGTTTCATGAGCCATCGCTTCCGAGGACACGCTTGGCTCTGATACCAGTGATAACGTAAATCGGATGATGAAGATCAAATGGATTTCAAATAAACAAAGAAGGATAAATGGATACAACGTTCGCAAGTAACGCGGCACCACTTCTCATCTGCAAGAGTCTCAAGAGAGATGCGTCGGCAATACGATGAGGAATAGCATGAGAATTACAGAGAATTCTCTAGAACAACAAGGAACCAAATGAAGAAGAAGATTACAATCTCAGATTTAGCATAATGATGAAAAGAAGCAGAGACTGCGTTTTAAAGAAGCTTCATAACACCTTTCTCCAGCTTCGACCAATGTTATTTTGCCACGTGTCTCACCAGCTTCGACCAGTCATTGTCCTCCACGTAGCCTTCTCATTTGCAGCTCATTTCCTACATCAGACCATCACATGGCTTCCTCCGGCCAAGAGAATGACCGTCGCCAACGTCCATCCGACTCGGGTCCGGCAGGTACTGTTTATGACTCTTCTCCTTCTCGTGATTTGTAAATGCTTGATTTTGTTTTATTTGCTCGATTTCATATTAGATCTGCTGTTATTTTTTATGTTTAGGGCTGTATAGTGTTCGATTACAACTAGTTTTTAACTCGATTTCTCTCTTGGCTCTGTTTATTCCATGTTAGCTTCATTTCTCTGTTTCTCTAGGTTTTTTGGTTTGATTTTAGGTTAGTATATTACTTCAGATGATGTTTATAATTGCTTTTTCGAATTTCAAAGTGAAAAAGGTTTGATTTGTCTTTAATTTGTTCTAATCTGATTGTTAAATAAAGATTCTAAGAAACGAGTGTGTTAGTATAGTGGCTGCTCATCTAATTTGCTTAAGTTTGTGTTTGTATATTGATTCTAAGAAACTACTGTGTTTGTTGTATCTCTGTTATTATTTGTTTAAGTATGTGCTTGTTCTTTACTTCTAATTTACCTTTCAATAACTAGTGTTTCCTTTCCCTAAGTTAACCTATGATAGCATATCAGCATATAATCTCAAGGATAGCATTCTCCTTGAGATGGTAAATGGTCTTCTAATTTTCCAATGTTATTAGTTTTTGCTTCTACATTTCGACTAATATTCCTCTTTATTTTTGTACATGGTTAAGGCTGGTTTGGATGGCATGGGCACGGTAATGAATGAGCTGTCTTAAAGCGTAGTTAAATGCTCTTAGTGCAGTTTCTGGTGGGCAATTCTTCAGCAGCCGGCAACTAGACATGCCGTGCAAGAACACCTCATAACAGCTGCTGCCACAACCGGGACCTTGGTCAGGAAGGGTATAACTGAGACAAAGGAAAAGGTTTCCGTTGGAAAGATCAAAATGGAAGAGGTATAGCTTCTTGAATTGACTTGACAAGAATGTTTGTCGCTTCATTTTATAACTTCTGACACCTAAATTCTTTGATCTTTGTTTTCTCTTAGGCAGCCAAAAAGACTGCACAAAAAAGCAAGACCATTTTGACGGACATCGAAAGGTGGCAGAAGGTACTTGAGTCTGAAATCTGATTGTATGCCGTTGATTTGAAGTTTGGTCTCTAATATCAATTGTTTGTAAATCTGCAGGGAGTTGCCAGCTCAGATGGTAAGTTAATCGCAATTTATGGTGAGTATACAGTTTATAAACATTTAGTTAATCGAAAGGTCAATTGATTCTTTGATGGAGGGTAGTGGGGATACTTAATCCTCTTATTAGTCCGTTCTTGAGATAACTATTAATTATTAAGATTCTGCTCTGCTTGTTTGAAATGCTGTAACTTTCTCTATATGACGTTTTTTTTGGCACTCAGTGTTTGGTGTTCCGATTGAGATCATTGTCCAGCGGCAAGAGTCAAGCAGGCCTATACCACTGATACTGATTAAATGCGCAGATTATCTCATATTAACAGGTAATAATGTTTGGACCAATGGATCACAAACCTTTTATTGCTCTTACCTTCTCATATCGAGTTATCAATGTGATATTTTCCTCTTACCAGGGCTTAATTCACCGAACTTGTTCAAAGCCGAAGGAGATAAAAAGTTGATTCAACAATTGGTTTCTGCTTACAATCAAGGTAGCCGACATTCTAACAAGATTTGCCTCGACTCTTATAGCTTAGTGAGAAATTGTAATTTGATTGAATCACTTGTTTGGCAGATCCTAGTGCGTCAATACCTGAGGGTGTGAATCCAGTTGATGTCGCTGCACTCATGAAATACTATCTTGCCACCCTTCCGACACACTTCCAGGCACCATAGGAGCTGCAGTCCAACCAGCAGGACACACCACTGGAACCACACCAACCTCTCCTCTATCTAACACCGCCTCAAATCATTCAACTTGATTTTAGTTTCCTTTTGTCTGTGTATGTGAACTTATTAGGATATGTTATGCTTTGATTAGGATAGTTTTTGAATGGTTTGGAATGGTACTTGATTGATATTTGAATGGTTTTTGAATGCATTTGCTTTTGAAATGGACAGGTTTCGGACTAATAAGATGTAACCATTCTGTGACCAAAAAGTTTCAGAAATTCTGACTAGTTTGTGACCAGAACAATTAACAAATGTGACCAAACTGTGACTAAACAAATTTACAAATAACTCCAAATCTCGTATCAAAATGGTTACTAATAAAGGACTATATTGTCACCATAATAAATGAGTCCTAAAATAGTCGCACATTTGCAACGATATTCACCTGTCACAGATTAGTCGGTAATTTGCGACGATATATTTATAGTCGCAAAATAGTCGCAAATTAGCGACTATAGTGATACACGGAAATTTTGCGACCGTTTTTTTGCGACCAATGGAAATAGTCGTTATTCAGTTGCAAAACCCTCTTTTGCGACCGTTTAGCGACTAATATCACAGTCGCAAATGAAGTGTTTTCTTGTAGTTACTCCAGGCTGGGTTATACTCGTAAGTCAGCCGTTTGCTCATAACTCAGCCATTTTTCTTAAATCAGCCGCAACTTACCGTAACTCAGCCGTCACTGCCGCTATATCGCTTGACGGCTGAGTTCATTAATACACGTCAGCGATTTCTGACGTGGCGACGCGGCTTTGCTGACGTGGCAGTGGCATTCTATGTAATTACGTTTTTTCCTGTAACGTTTAACAGGGGCACGCTGGGTATAAAAAATATACCCGAAATATGATCGTAATAAAAAAAAGATCTGTATGTTTCTGGTAATTTCATAAAAAATGTATAACATCTGAGTAAAGTTCCCTTTAAATTAACTAATATATATTTTGAAGAGTTACGATCAAAAGTCGCAACCGTTGAAATGACTCTAGAATGCATTTGTTCAGATTGTTATTATTATTAGATGTGTTCGATAGAGTGTTAAGTTAATATTATATTTATAAGTGTTTGGGTTTAGAGTGGGAAAAAATGTCACTAAAAGCCTCAACTTACCAAAAGTGTTAAAAAAAGCTTTAACTTTGTTTGTGGTGAATTAAATTGTCAACTTTAAATAACTTTTCAATTTTTCGCTTGCAGCTTTCCGGCTACCATACTCTTGTATCCGAGAGGTGGAGAAGCTATTTGTTGCGTTCTTATGGTCTGGTTCAGAGCTAAATGGACGAAACGCAAAAATAGCTTAGGATGTAGTTTGTCGACCAAAGCAAGAAAGGGGGGTTGGCATACGTTCACTTAAAGATGTGAACACGGTCGCTATGTTGAAGTTGATATGGAGGCTGGTTTCTGCAAATAAATCCTTGTGGGTTCAGTGGATGCATAAGAACTTAATTAAAGGTGACACATTGGGGTCAGTGAGAGCAAACTCGAGCTCTGGTTCATGGATATGGCGGAAACTTATAAAGTATATAGATAAGGCGAAGGGACTACACATGATAGAGGTTTAGTCCGGTAACCACACTTCTTTTTGGCATGATACATAGTGTCCTTTTGGGAAGCTTTATGATCTCTTGGGATCTAGAGAAATAATAGATATGGGAGTTGCTTTTCGTGCCTCTGTTTCGGAACAGCTGGACAATCATAGGAGACAAAATCATCGCATGAGTATTCTCAATCAGATAGAGGATCAGATCGACCTAGTTCGATTGACTAGAAAGGAAGAAGCTGATCTTTCTCTTTGGAAATTTAAAGAAGATGGTTTTAAGAATACTTTCTCTTCGAAGCACACTTGGAATCTAATTTCGAGAACACAAACCGATCAGCGACTGGCAAAAAGCAGTTTGGTTCTCTTTCTCTACTCCACATTACTCTTTCATCACTTGGTTAGCTTACCATGATTGTTTAGCAACAATCGACAAACTCAGGAGCTGGGACGTGGTGGCTCGAGTAGGTTGTGTTTTCTATGGAGAAACAGTGGAGACAAGAGATCATCTTTTTTCTCTTGTCTTTACTTATCAAGTGTGGTCATCTCTCATAAGAGGTATCCTTCAAAATTGTTACGCAGCGAGTTGGAGCCTAGTCTCCTTTCTTTTACTCGACACTTCTCAGCAAAAGATAAATACTTTCACGATAAGGTATGTTTTCCAGTTAACAATTTATATTTTATGGAGAGAACGCAATGGAAGGCTTCACGGCGAGACTCTTACTCTATCTATTAAGCTTGCAAGACTCATTGAAAAAATGTAAGAAATCGTTTCAGCTCCATTCAAAAGCCGGGAACAAATGCGTACGAAGGAGGGTTACGATACTTACAATCGTACACATATCCGTTAAATCTTTTTCTCTGTCTTAATTTTTTTTTTAATCTCCAGTTGGTTTTAAATTTCAAACAGCCAACTCTCCAAGTCATATTCACTGTACAAACGTCTTTTTTTGATGTATAAATTTTACATTCATACAAATAAAATAACTTTCCAATTAAATCATTAATTTTAATTGACTTTAATCAATGATTTAATTGGAAAATGAATTAACTCTGTATATTTAAGTCAGGCAAATATTCATGGCATGCATGTAGCGTTGTACCTATACTATAGCGTTTCAACTCCTATCCACCTATACTTTCGACTTCTGCCTAATTCACCTCGTACTTGTTCTAAACTTCCTAATTCCACCTAAACTATTAAATTCTTCATAATTAACCAAAATTAATAATTCTCTCTAATTGCGATTTAATATCGTCAAATCCTGTACACTATAGGCCAACCAGAGTTAGATCCGACCAACTTCGAAGACTCTCTTTCACCAGAAGACTTTGACTCGGATTCATTTGTTTTGTCGGGTCAACCTCGAGTTAATATAAACACAGATTTTTGACCGCAATTTTACTCTTTTTATTCGAAAACTATTTTGCCTACAAAGCCAATCTTCACATGCTAACAACTGGCTTTTCACGTTATCATATAATTAACTCAATTTAATCAAATTATTGTTGACTAATAATCTTTGATTTCAAGTGACATAACAATTAGACAAATTAATAATTATTAAATATTAAGATATTGCCTCCGCACTTGCTGAAAGCTTTGACAAACTGTTGAACTCCCACATCTGGTTACCTTCATCAGCAATGGCGCTAAAAATAATCAAGATCTCCCGAATCAGCCCCGCAACTGATTCATCCCGCGACTCAGTTGATCCGCTGGTTCTCCCTCTCACTTTTTTCGACTTGCGGTGGGTAAGATCCCATCCTACCCAACAAGTCATCTTCTACAAACTCTTTAAGTCATCTCGTGAGTTTTTCTACTCCGTCATTCTTCCGAGGCTCGAGTTTTCTCTCTCGCTTGTCCTCCACCACTACATCCCGTACGCCGGTCACCTCACATGGGATCTACAAAATCCTAAGCCCCACATTGTTGTCTTCGGCCACGACACTGTCTCGCTGACAGTGGCGGAGTCCGATGCTGATTTTTTATTTATTTCTAGCAAGGGACTACGTCCCCAGTCGGAATTACGTGTCTTGGTGCCTGAGTTGTCGGTTTCGTGTGACTCGACGTCTCTATATTCTTTGCAAATTACATTGTTCCCGAACCAAGGGTTTTGCATTGGCCTAGCAGAACATCATGTTGTCAAAGACGGCGTAGGGTCAATAATGTTTATCAAATCATGGGCTCATATTTGTAAATTACTAGGACATAGAACTTTGACGTTACCTTGTCTTCCCAAGGATTTGACTCCAATTTTAGATCGTACTCTCATCAATGTCCCGCCCGGTCTTGAATCAAAGATTATGCAATCAATGTGGTACTTCTCGGATGAAAAAGATGGCAAGAGAACCCTAAGGCCGCCTCCAACAGGGGATGTCAGTAACGATCTTGTTCGGATCACACTCCAGCTGACTCAGGAGAAAGTCAAGAACCTTAAGGAGCAAGCCAAGCGAGAGTCAGCTCGCTCTCTTCATGATCTTTATTTGTCAACATTCGTCGTCACAACCGCCTATCTCTGGAGCTGCCTGGTAAAGACGCGTGGTGACAGTGAAGAAAGACCGGTGCTTTTCATGTATGCAGCCGATTTTAGGAACCGGTTAGATCCACCGGTTCCAGAGAGGTACTTTGGGAACTGTGTGTTCCCTATTGGTTGCTTTGGGTACAAAGCAAAGCCATTTTTGGGAAGAGATGGTTTCATCAAGGCTGTTGAGATTCTTGGAGACTCAGTCAAAAGTTTGGGTTCACAAGGAATTAAAACACTTTGCGAGTTGTACATTGATGGGACGAAGCAGGTGAAACCGGGTACTCAAGTTGACTCCGTTTCGGGCTCGAACCGGACTGGGGTATACGGGTCAGATTTCGGATGGGGTAAACCCGTAAACCACGAGCTTGTGTCCATTGACCGGTATACGGCGTTCACGATATCGGAGAGGAGGGATGAGATCGGTGGCGCTGAGATCGGTTTGTGTTTGAAGAAGAGTGAGATGGATACTTTTCTGTCTTTGTTTAATTATGGTTTGGACATAATTGTATCACGTATTTAGTACTGGTGCTTGCTTGCAATTTGTCTTTTTGAAAAACAACAATGGTTGCTATATTAGACACACCATTCCATGTAACATTTTCAATGAAGGATTTTTAACTTTTGTCAAAGTAAACCATATTTAGATGCTAAAACTCAATATATTTAGATACTCAATTTTAATTGTTTGAACTTAACAGATAGAAAACGTTGGAAAAGAGTATTCTAATTTATTTTTGTCAATATTTGTTTTTATATAAAAGAAAATTGGTTTTAAACTGCAAATTGTGGAAATTTTAGATTAAAAAAGGCTAATCAAAATAAATAATTTGGACGATAATTAGCGCTGCATGCTTGATTGCTTGTAACTAATCACGTATTCCTTGAAGAATTTCCAAATTTTGTCTAATTAACTTCTATACAATGTATATAAACTAGATGCTAAATGTCAATGAATTCGATAAGGCTTCTTCCCCCAATTTTATTTTTGTTTGAACTTAAAATTTGAGGTGAAAAACAAAGTTGAAAGTGGGTATTCAAATTATATTTTCTGTAAAAAAAAATCATCTTGACAAGCTCTTAATTCGGTTTCAAACTGCAAATTGTGGGAAGTTCAGTTTTAATCTATACTGATACTGAAGCATCTCTATAAATTTTATAATTCAACCACGAAATTTATTAAAATCCCTTACCAAACATATCCACTTGCTAACAGCTGGTCTGAATCTGGAGTTATTTGATTTGTAAATGAATAAAGTTTGATTCTTCCAGGAAACATGAATCTGGCGTGATATATTATTATTAGGCCCTAAGAATTAAGAAAACTCTAGTTGAAAATATAAATATTGGTTATTTGTGACCAAAGCAAAAAGAAAAATCTTCTTTATTTAGCATTAGAGAGAGTCGAGCTATCTACTCGTCACCAATGGCGCTAAAGGTATTCAAGATCTCCCGAATTAACCCAGCAAGAAACTCGTCTAAAGATTCAGCCGACTCGATGGTTCTTCCACTGACGTTCTTCGATTTACGTTGGTTAAAATTCCATCCGACCGAAAGAGTCATGTTCTACAAACTCATCAAAGACTCATCTCTTGAGTCATTCCTCTCCGTGATCCTCCCTAAACTTGAGCTCTCTCTCTCCGTCGTCCTCCGTCACTACCTCCCGCTCGCTGGCCGCCTCACATGGGGCTCACAAGATCCTAGACCTAGCATCGTCGTCTCTTGGAATGACTATGTCTCGTTGACAGTCGCCGAGAGCGATGCTGATTTTTACCGTATCTCCGGTAAAGGGCTACGTCCCGAAACGGAGATACGATCTTTGGTGCCCGAGTTTCCGCTTTCTTGTGACTCACCTTCGGTTCTTTCTTTGCAAGTCACTTTGTTCCCGAACCAAGGGTTTTGTATTGGTATAGCAGCTCATCATTCTGCTATGGACGGCAAAACAGTGGTTAGGTTTATAAAATCATGGGCTCACATTTGTAAACATGGAGCCACTGATTTACCGGATGATTTAAGTCCGTTTTTAGATCGTACGATTATCAATGTTCCTGCAAGTCTCGATGCAAAAATCTTTGAACTTTTGACACATTTTTCAGAAGAGAAAGATAGCTTTAGATCACTGAAGCTGCTTCCTACCAAGGAGATCAGCCCCGACGTAGTGCGGGTCACGCTTGAGTTGACTTTAGAGAATATAGAGAAACTTAGAGAGCGAGCCAAGAGGGAGTCAACTCGCTCTCATCTTGAGCTTCACTTGTCAACGTTCGTTGTTGCCAACGCGTATCTGTGGACATGCTTGGTGAAGACGCGTGGGGGAGATGTGAACAGACCGGTGCGTTTCATGTATGCTGCTGATTTCAGGAACCGGTTAGATCCACCGGTTCCTGAGAAGTATTTTGGAAACTGCGTGTTCCCGATAGGTTGCTTTGGTTACAAGGCGAATGTCTTTTTGAGAGAAGATGGATTTGTCAACATGGTCGAAATTTTAAGTGATTCGGTTAGAAGTATTGGTTCACAAAAGATTGAAACAATTTGCGAATTGTACATTGATGGAACAAAGAATGTGAAACTGGGTACACAGTCTGGATCCATTACCGGTTCGAACCAGTTTGGGCTATATGGATCTGATTTTGGGTGGGGAAAACCCTGTAACAGTGAGATTGTGTCCATCGACCGGAACGAGGCGTTTTCTACGTCGGAGAGGAGGGATAAGCCCGGAGGTGTGGAGGTCGGCTTGTGTTTGAAGAAATGTGAGATGGATATATTTATTTCTCTATTTCAAAATGGTTTGCAAATGGTTCTCTAGGATCTTGGATATGGACAAAGCTCCTTGAACTCCGGGATCAAGGGACTTGTATTTTTGGAGACAGTTTGGAAAAGAGTTAGTTTCTCATGACTTTCTTATAAAAAGTCATTCTAACCTACCTAAAAGATTCAAGACATGTGGACAGTTGTAGGTCGTGGCTAACACGGTCGTAGTGGCCGTGGAGGCCGAGGTCCCAACCATTGGAGAGTAGTGACATTCATCACTAAACTCTTATACAATTAATCTTTATGTGTATGATTTGTTTCTGCTCTACTTTTAAAAACTATATGACCCAATGTCATATCAGTACTTGTCACTTATACATTTTTTAATGAACAACCAATAATAATATTTAAAAAAAAAAAAACATATTATATTTCAAAATAAAGTTATTCCTACAAAATATCTTTTAAAAAAACCAAGACAATTCAAATATATAAAATCAACTACAAATCAAATAGAGATTATAGATAGTAGAAGAGAAATCATTAGAGAACCTCGACTGCGTAGCGAAAAAAGACATATTGGTGATATAAAAGTCTGAGCGTTTTCAAATGGCATCACAAAGGTAATCTAAATGACACTGACAACTGTTGGCTCAAATGTACTGATAATCATTACTTAACCTAAAACACCATTAAAACATACGTTCAGTACTTCATATAGGGGGTATCTGAAGAGACGAGAAGAACATCTTTTATTTTACAAGTTTTTTTCCTTTGTTTTGGGTTTTGACAATTTCTGGAAAGGAAAATGAGGTCAAAGTTTCATGTTTTTCTTTACCCATGGTTTGGTTTTGGTCATATGATTTCATATCTTCATCTAGCTAACAAATTAGCTGAGAAAGGGTCATAGGATTACTTTCTTAAGAAACCTCAGAAATAACTCGAACCTCTCAATTTGTTCCCAAACAGCATTCACTTCGAGCATGTTACTCTTCCTCCTGTTGATGGTCTCCCTATTGGCGCAGAGACAACCGCGGATCTCCCAAACTCATCTAAGAGAGTCCTCGCTGATGCCATGGATACGTGAACAAACCCGACCTAATCTCCTTCGATTTTGTTGATTTGATTCCACAAATGGGCGACAAAAGTAGGAGTCAAAAGTGTAAGTTACCAGATCGTATCCGCAGCTTTTTAGCTATGTTTCTTGCTCCTCATGCTGAATTAGGTTCTCCTCCGGGGCTATCCTTCATCGAAAGTAGCATTGCGTGGACATGACGCTAACGTCTATTCACTCTTCGCTAATACCCGCAAATTTGTCTTTGATCGAGTCACCACATGCCTTAAGACCTGCGACGTCATTGACATAAGGAAATGTGCAGAAATAGAAGGTAAATTATGTGATTTCATCGAATTGTTGACCGAAGAACTTGAGGTCTCTGTGAAAGTACAAAGAGATGAAATTACTGGTTGGTTCTCGAAGGAGAGCTTGAGGGATACGGTTAAATCTGTGATGCATAAAAATAGTGAGATTGGGAGTCTAGTGAAGAGGAATCATGAGAAACTGAAGGACACTTTGGTTAGTCTTGGATTGTTGAGTGGTTATGCTGAGAAGTTTGTTGACGAACTAGAGAATCAAGTCTACGATAAGAATTGAATACTCGATCAGTTTAAAATAATGTTTCCTCTGTTTTCAAATAAAAATAGCCGTTTTACTTTCGTAAGATTTTTAGTTTTCATATTGTTCTTAACGTGAAGTGATTTATGTCAAATAATATAGAATATTTTATTGAGTGGTGTTTGATATGAGAATACAAGATACATACATATAGCGCAACATTAATATAATGCTAACATCCACATAATGTAAACTAATGTTTAATATAATGCTAAACACATAAAATGAATATGCTAAGACGATATATCGAGATCTAGAAAATTCTTCTTTCGGGTTTACGGGTTTCACTTTATAGACGGGCTTCCGTAGTCCAAATTACTTAGTCCGCAAGATACACATCTTGCTCTCTAAGTTTTCTCTAATACTCCCCCGCACGACAAAAGTGGGACGAGAAACGCAAAATATGCAATCACAAAGCGGAACACTTATGTCGTGGACGTCATGTCGAAGACAGACAAATCATGTCAACAGACTCCTCATGTCAACAGACTCCGCAACTCCACAAATAATCATCCTTATCTTGGACAGTCCACAAATCGGACTAAAAGATGATCTAAAAATATGAGCGTTCCAAACAACTCCCATAATATGAGAAATCAAAACTCATATAAAAAATTGAGATATTCTATACTTAAAAGAATGAATCCCAAAAGAAATTGATAATAAAAAAACATGTGAAACCCAAATCCTTGAACTTAAAATTTCTCAAAGACCTCCAAATAATTCTTATGCTAAACCAAAAAACCATAATCTAATAGAGATTAAATAATTCAACAGAAAAGAAAAAAAAAACAAAAAAAAAAAACTCTAAACAAAAGATCAAGCCCATTAACTTTTCTTTTAATTCAACATGGACACACCCCGCTTTTCTTTGCTTCACGTCATCATCCGGATCGTCTCCGTCGGGTTCATCTTTGTCACCGCCATCTTCTCCGACAATCATTGTTTTGTCACAAGATTATTAATGCGGAAGCTTAATTTCGATCCCCTAAATTCGAAGGCTCTGATACCATATCAAATAATATAGAATAGAATATTATTATTGAGTTATTTTTGATATGAGAATACAATATATATAATATATATATATATATATATATATATATATATATAAAATATAATATAACATTAACATAATGCTAACACCCACATAAAGAAAACTTTCTTAAACACATAAAATAAATATGGTAAGACAATATATCGAGATCTAGAGAATTCTTCTTTCGGGTTCATGGACTTTACAGAAAACAAACGGTTATGACATTTTTATAAATCTAAAGGACATTTTATCCATTTCCATATTTACCCCCAAACGATGCCCATTTTCGGTTGTATACTTTTACAAAGTTTTATAGAGATTTTAAGGTATAGTAAAGATGATTGTAAAAAAATCAATTATTATTGATTTACACAGTTTTAAAAGATTTTAATTTTTTTCATATATTTCAAAAGTTTCCAAAATAATATTTATAGGTCCAGCCACCATACTCGAAGCGATAAACATTGATGATCCTTTTTAAAAATAAATTTCGAATAACTAATTATCTGAAATAAAGTTGTAAACTTTGACTACATAAAACAATCGGTTGTGACATTTTTATAAAAGTAACGGACATTTGATCCATTTCTACATTTACCCCCAAACGATGTCCATTTTCGGTTGTTTACTTTTTACAAGGTTTTATAGAGATTTTAAGGTTTCATAAAGAAGAGAGTTAAAAAATCAATTATTATTGATTTACGCAGTTTTAAGAGATTTTATTTTTTTATATATTTATAATGTTTTAAAATTATGATTTGTAGGTCCGGCCACCATACTCGCAGAGTCGCGGTTTTAAAAATGTTTTAAACATTGATGATTCTTTTTGATAAAAGTGTATTTTGGAAAATAATTCTGGTAAGCGGCATTTTTGTGGGGATTATCAAAATTCGTTGATATATTCTTGAGAAATTCCTAAAAATGGCCCTAAAACAAGTTTTATTGACAATAATAGCACACACTCCATAAACTTCCAAAAATAGCACTAGTTAACTTACTATTAGTGTTTTGTTCTAAAAATTTTATCACTAGCATTTTTTTTCAATAATACCACAACTTTTATATATAAGCTATTCAACAAAATAAATTAGAAATAAATTTAAAATATTATATTTGGGTTCTATATTTCCAATTTAGGGTATATATTTCCACCATTTAAAAGAGATTTTGATTCATTTTAATATTAGTTTATGGTATTATATTTGGGTTCCCTATTTCTAATTTAGGGTATATATTTTCACCATTTAAAAGAGAATTTTATTTTAATATTAGTTTGTGGTATTATATTTGGGTTCCCTATTTCCAAATTAGGGTATATATTTCCACTATTTAAAAACAATTTTGATTCAATTTAATATTAGATTAGTGTTTGTTCTCTTTTTTATTTTCTATCTTATATTTTCATTAAGTTTAATTGAAGTTTATGGTGCTATTTGTGGAACTTTTCAAATGAGGTGCTATTTTTGGAAAAAAACAACTTTTTGGGGCTATTTGTGTCAATCTTTTGGGATTATAAGGAGCATTTTTGAAAGTGAATATGTCAGTATATTATTTTGAAGGAGTTTTCAAAAAGCTCTCCATTAGAGTATTTTGAAAAAAAACAAATTTCAAAATATTATAAACTTTGAAAAATATTTTTGATTAAAATAAACTAAGTTCCATATACAGTATATAGTAAGGGGCACTATCAAAATAATTCTTAAAAGACCATAAATAATAGAAGCATATATCAAAGTATATAAATAATTTCATTAAATATAACTAAATGAAAATATATTTTAATGATATTATATATATATATTAATTTTATGACCTTATATATAAATTTTTGATATATTCTAATATTATTTCTTTGATCTTTAATTTAATTTAATTAATAAGATTTTATTCTATTTTTTTTATCCATACAATTTAGGTAAAAGGCTTATTTTTATTAAGTAAATTATTTTAGGCAAATAATGTTTAGTATCTCTCTTATCACTTTTTATTTTATTTAATATATTATAACTTAATTAGTAATATTAAAATTTTAAATTTATTTCTATGTTTTTTAATATTCAATTTTTATTTTTATTTTGATTTTCTCGTACGTTGGTCAAATCACTATGAGTCAAGATCTCCAACGAACACATGAAACACATGTTAGAGCCCGAAAAATATGATGAGAAGTATTTCTAACGGTTTTGCGATGATCACCTCTTGGTTTTATTGACTTGATAATCACAGAAGAAAATTAAGGTTTCAAAAAGTTTGAAAATGAATACTCAAACATATTTGTATAAGTATATTATATATTCTAAGATTAGGTGACTAGTTTTATTTATCATACTTTGAAAATGGAAAAAGTTAATAATTTTCACCTGGCCTATGAGGTTGTAAGTAGTCTTAAACTCATCATGGATTCTTTACGGATCTGTTTGACAGTTTTCTAGTTTTGAAATCCAAAAACAAGATGATAAGTTCGTTCTGTTGCATGTATACGCGAAATAAACGTGACAATTCAAAATTATCGGAGGAAGGAATATCAAAATCAAACTCCAACGATTCAGATTTTCTAACTACTAGAAAATCTTAAGATAATATTGTGGCCTATTTAAGATTTCAAAAATTGAGACCATCAAGAAGACGACGGTGTCAAAATTTTGTTTTAAACTAAAATACGATCAATGCTGTATGATGAACATTGGCGTGAAAAAAATAATATTGATCCCACGTCATTATTCCACTTAGTAATTTTGTCTATTTTTACTATAAGAATTCACTCGTATGTGCATATGCATTTATTATAAATACACAATAAATACTCCCTCCGTTTCACAAAGAGTGTCGTTCGAGAGTTATTTCTTTGTTTCAAAAAGAATGTCATTTTACATTTTCAATGCAACTTTTGTAATTAATTTCTATATTTGCCCCTAATCCAAAATTAAAATCCTTTGTATTTAAATTATTAGGGGTATATTAAATAAGGGAATGTTTGTATATTTAACTCATTTCTTAATATGTGTGAAATATGTCAAAATGACACTCTTTGTGAAACAGAAGGAGTAAGACATTTCTCTCAAGATTCACTACAAAGTATCCATGAGTAGCAAAATCTCTTATGTAGTTGGAATTGCAAATTACAACTTTCACTCCATTTATTACTATGAAATCGATGATAATTATTGTCTGATCATCATTGCAATATGCAACTTGGGATTCTAGCCCGTTGTAAATGAACATCTCTCATGATCATGCAACATCAAGGTATCATGATTTCACATGCTCTGAAGCTTGCTCTAACATTATATATCGAAGTACATCCTTTATCTTATACAACTCCTTATCTCCTACAATAAATTCATTTGCCACGTAGCAATCAAGTACCTCCTCTCTTGATTTTTCTCTCGTTATTTCGTGTAATTTAGCATACATCAAACCATGATCAAACTATATAAAAGAAAATATGCATTTATTGTAAATACATGAAATAATAATACATTTCCTATTTTTCTCTCAGAATATATTTTTCTCCGAAGCTTGCTTTTTTCGTTTCTTTATTTTGACAAGTGTTAAGTAATATTTTAAACACATTTTATAGGTTTCTTTTGTTTGTTTTATCGAGTTTTTTATTCGAGAACAAATCGTTTTTGGTGTATTTTAGTGCTTTTAGGATTGTGAACCTCGAGAACATTAGTGGGCTATTTAAGGAAGAAATGGATAAAAAAGGATCAAAAGAAAAGATGATCTATTAAGAGGCCGATCGGTGAAGAAATCAAACTGACCGGTTAAGAAGACGCCGCCCATCGATCGATTGGGCCTGTCCACCAATCAGTTGGTTTATTAAATTACATTTTTCTTCTTTTTAGGGATGCATCCTAATCTTTATATAGTTCAAGGTGTTATTCTCTTCTTCATCTTCTTTGTTTTGTTTATGCTTTAAGATTTCAAAAATCTTTGGTAGATCTCCTTTAAAACTATTGATCATTCTTCTACAATGATCACATGTACCTAGGTCATGTGTGAGTAGTCTCAGGGTAGAGTTTTAACTATCGGTATTGCAGTCCAACGATCGGTACCGTTCGACAAACGCATCAATTCTCAATTCCAAATCCGCTAACCTCAAATGAACCAAAACAGAAAAACATATCCGATAGACCAAACTCATAAAAAAAAATATTCAACACGTCAAATGGATCAATTCCCAATTCCCAATCTGACCACATCATAAACCCCTAATTTTGCTAACATCAATTCCCATTTCTAAAAACCCTAATTTTGCTAACATCGAATCCCAATTTCAGAAAACCCTAATTTCGATACCACATAAAATAACCCGAATTCAACACAGAAAACAATCGAAATCAGAGAGATGCGTACCACATGAGAAATATATTGGAGCATCCTATAACTAAAATCTCCAATATGGTGAACTTTTCGATTTTTTTATTCCAATTTGGTGAACCAGAAATCGTCGATGGTCTCCACCTTCAGTGGAATGATGATGACGACAGATGAATGACAAATTTTTGATTCATATCTCTTCTCAATTCATCGGATCGAGCCGTATTAAAGAGATTTCTCAGTGGGAAAAAAATGTTGAGAATAGAGAGAGAAACACGACGAAATGGCAAAAAAATAAAAACACGCATTAAATTTTTTTATTTTTTTGGTTTTGTCTTTCTTTTCGTCCACTCATCCACCGACACGTCATCGTCTCTTAACACTCAAAACATCTTACCTAAGACTCGCTTCGTAGCATTGTAATTATTTTTATTTAATTTTAAGTGTTTAAATCTAAGATACTAAGCTAAGATATGGTCTAAGATGCATCATCATTAGAGATGGTCTTATATACTTTTCTAAGCATTCAGTTTTTTTATGTTTTTGCCAGGCTCTAATATACTTTGTTACTTTTATATTCACTGTAGATAGTGATATGGTGTCGACAACAAAAACTAGTGATATCTTGAGAAGTCAATAATTTGGTGACAAGTGGATAGATAAATAAATTTGGTCGTAACGTTTGGAGATCTAAAGATTTCAGACTTTTGCATGTATTATTAGTTTCGTGTCGAAATTCCAGATCAATTTTTTACCTTCTTCCTCACCTTTCACTAATGACAATACACATCATTGACATTGCCCGAGTCATCCCTGCCGTCGACTCAGACTCAGTCCTGAACTCGGCCAACTTCTTCACAATCCCTTTAACATTCTTTGATCTACCATGGCTACTGTTCCAGCCAGTCAAGCGAGTCTTCTTCTACAGACTCACCGAGTCGAAGCATGACCATTTCCACTCCATCATCCTCCCTAAGCTCAAACACTCTTTCTCCCTTGTCCTCCGCAACTATCTCCCTCTCTCTGGCCGCATCACTTGGGACACAAACGAGCTTAAACCTAGCATAGTCGTCTCTCCAAACGACGCCGTTTTGATGACGGTAGCCGAGAGTGACGCTGATTTTTCTCATCTTTCCGGCTATACACAACGTCCTGTTTCCGAGTTACACAACTTGCTCCCCAAGTTACCGGTTTCTGATGGCTCAGCGACCGCGTTCTCTACACAAATCACGTTGTTTCCGAACCAAGGATTCACCATTGGCGTCGCAGGACATCATGCCGTTATGGACGGGAAAACGTCAAGCATGTTTATCAAAGCTTGGGCTCATACATGCAAACACCAACTCGAAAATATAGCCTCTCTACCGGATATTTTAACTCCGTCTTATGATCGGTCATTGATCAAAGATTTGACCGGACTCAATGAAAAGATAATCCAGATGGTGAGATCGTTGAAAGGTAACGAAACCAACATCAGAAGCCTGACTCCGTTTCCCGCAAGAAAACTCGGAGACGACGTCGTTTTGACCACGCTCGTGCTCTCTTGCGACGACATCAAGAAGCTCAGAGAGCAAATCAAGAACGTGTCACCAAGCCTTCATTTGTCGACTTTCGTAATTGCCTACGCCTACGCGTGGACCTGCTTCGTGAAGGCACGTGGAGGAAGCGGAGAGAGATCAGTGAGTTTTCTCTTCGTTGGAGATTTCAGAGAACGGTTAGATCCGAAGCTTCCGACGACTTACTTCGGAAACTGTATGTTTCCGGTGGGTTGTTACAACCGTAAGGCGGTGGAGTTTACGGAAGAGAAAGGACTCGTAACGGCGGTTGAGATTCTTAGCGATTTGGTCAAAGGATTAAGTTCAAGAAAGATAGAGGAGATCGTGAAGGAGTTAGCGGACAGTTTTGATTTCCAAAAAGGAAGTACACAGTTTGGGACTATAGCCGGGTCGACCCGTTTGGGAATATACGAGTCGGATTTCGGGTGGGGAAGACCCGTTAAGGTTGATGTTGTCTCTATTGATCAAGGAGAAGCGTTCTCTATGGCGGAGAGACGTGACGAATCAGGTGGTGTGGAGATTGGGATGTGTTTGAAAAAGACTGAAATGGACAACGTTATGGCTTTTTTCAACAATGGTTTACAAAGTTAAAATACGTTTTTAGAAAGCCCATTTTAATAAGGTAAAAGCTTGCTTAGTTTGTTCTTGTGATGTTCAATAAATCTATGTGTGTAAGTCTTTCTCTATATCTCCACTCTTTTCATAAATATGTTTTGTAAGCTTTATATCATTATGTACTTGTAGTTTTGTGTTTTTAGGTGAATTTTCTTAGTAAAGTGTTGCCTAAAGAAAAAAAAATTTGGTTTATCTCGAAATCGATTCTATTTTAGGAGGGAGGAAAGGTCTTTACTCTACCACAATAACTAATTCAAAATGATGATGTCCCTTTTTCTGTCTCATGTTATATATATTTTTGTCAATTTTTTTTTTAACATCATCAAATTTATTTTTCTGTCCTTTTATTATTTTTCTTCTATTTTCTCTGGGTTTTTCTCTTTCTTAAAATCTTTTTAATTGGTAAATGAAGTTTTGTTATAAACTAGTAAGTGGTAAGCAAACTCATCAAAAAAGAAAAACATATAAGGATTTTCAGTCAAACCTTATTGTTTAATTATATCAATTTCAAATTTTTGATTTAAAATTCATATTTACATTTATGTTATTAAAATAAAAAATTGTCAGCAATCTTTTCAAAAATATATACGTACGTATACATATCATTAAAGCGGCAAAATTTCAGGTAAAACAAACAAAAATTAAAGTTTAAAATTGATTAAAAACTAACATGAGGAAACATTCTTATTTTCTTTAGGCAACAAACATACTAGGATGCGTCATGGGCTGTATGATATATATCACTACAAGAGATTTGTTGTTTAACGTCTTTTTACTAACGTCACTTATTGAAGTGACGTGAAGTTCAGAAGAGAGAAGGGATTTAGCGTCGTTTATCTAACCGACGGTAATTAAATTAATCCAATTTTTAGGTTTAGCTCTTTCTCTGCAAATAAAATTCTCATTGTTTCACTGTCCCGATCTTGTTAACGATTTTTAATGTGCAATGACTTTTCATATAACATTGGTATCTCTAGTTGACGGAACCTACAAAGATCTTATAGATCTGAACGTAATTAATTGATTTTTCTTTGCTATTGGTACTTTGTCACTCTTCTTCTTGTATGGGATGATACTTTTGGTTATTTGATAGTTCTCTTCCTTGTAGAGTGGGAATTTTGGGTCTATAGGAGAAGAAAAGTCCTAAACAATGCTTCAAAGGTTGCTCTGGTTCTCATAGTCCAAGGCACGTTCTTACTACCTTATAAATGGGATCAGAATCAAGCTTTCATTTTTAACTACAGGCTCCTTAGTTTCTAATATTTTTGTTCTTTAATCACAGTTTATATGTATGTATGTTCAATGTTTCTTGTAGTTTTAACGCATCTGATATAGAATGCATAATAATCTGCAAAACTCACTTATTGTGTTTATGCTCAATTCTCTGTTCATTGCTGAAAGGAGACACTATTTATTGGAGGATTATAAAAGTATTAAGTAGAGAATGTGTTGTCCAAGAATAATTTTAGACAAAAGAAGTTTTGACATGTGAGTGAAGTTGGTGGGAATTCATTCAATCATCAAGCAATTCCATGATCTGGTGAATAATTATATATTGCATTTTCTTGCATTATATTATTACATGTAAATGTTTTCATATTTCAGGCAAGGATTTCAGTATTTAAAGTTTGGAAGATTTTAATATGTTCGCAATATTGTGGATTGTCTATTGTTGTATATTACAAGACAGATTATATTTGTTTGATGTAAACGTATTTATTATTTGATTAATATAATTTTTTTTGGTTCCATAGTTTCAAAGTTGTAGTTAATTACAATGTTTATTTATATTTGATACATAATTATTAAAATAATGGGCAATAAAAAAATGGAATTTACTGTACCAAGCAAACCGACGTAAACATAAAGTTAAAGCTAACGTCACTTTAAAAATTGATGTAAGAAACCGAAGGAAGTTTTAGACGTTAAATCTTAAATATAACGTTATTTGTAAAAGAAATTTTCACAAAAGGGACAGAAATAATTTTTTGTCTCACCAATTGACAAAGTGGGGAAAGGCTTTCACCGTTTGACAATTTGCCATATTTATGACGAAACTGCCCTCAACTAGAAGTGTAACTTGGTTTGGTTTTTTTTTTTTTCACAAGTGTATCGTTTTTTTTTCAATTGGTTTGGTTTCTGAAAATTGGTTTTATTTAGTTTAAAAAATTTTTGAATTAAAAACAACATTGGAAAACGAAGAACATAGTCGACGAAAGTGAAGAGCTCGAGGAGGAAAACTCAAAGTAGAAACCGTTTCCATTCTTCAATCTAATCTCTCATTATTATTCATCTACTTGGAAACGACCAAAACCCCAAAAAATTCTGGCGAATTCCGTTTCGATTCCTCTTTAACTCTCTCATTATCTTTCGTTTTTGCCGAGACGAGCAAAAGCAAACAAATTTCATATTTCCGGCGACGAACAAAATACAACAAAGTTCTGGAAACTCAAACACTTTAGCTTTTCAAATTTAAAATATGCTAAATTTACAAGATTTATATGTAAAGAGAATTCAAAAGGTAAAAAAAAACAAGATTCTGAGATAACTGCTAATGACGGCCGCAAAATTAGGGTTGCAGAGGAGGATACTCAGGTTGAAGATGACTGGAAAATTACATTTATACCCTTCATCGAATTTCTTCTGTGTACGTATATGCAATTTACGGAGTACGTACACTAAAATATTTAGTGGAACTTATGTATATGGTTCGATATTAAAGTGGTTGTAATAAATATCAAACCACCCTCTACGAAAAACTAACAATTAATGATTTGACTCCAAATTTGAGCTATTTTGTTACTTATTCATATATATCTCAATAAAATTCATGCATATATAATAATTAAATAAAAATATATGGTGAAAAAATATTGTTCCTCATACTTCTGATCTTTGTTGGTGTGTTAAATTTGTTAAGATAAATTTATTGGTACAATAATAAACCAATATTGGCGATGGTGGGGGTGTATTCTACGACGCTCCTACTGGAGATGAAGCCATTGTTATTTGATTTTTTTTTTTGTTTCTAAATACACTCCCAACAAACAATGTCTCTCTTGCCATACTAATTTATATTTTTGTCTCATCAACTCGGGTATTGACTAAATCATCAAAGACTAGAACAAAATTCACACAATTACCATTCACTTTACAGTTACCATGCCAATTTGTATATGTGTACGTCAAACATTTACCGTTAGATGATTTCTCGTGTACATATTTAGTAATGTACGTACATTTTTCTAAAAATCATGTTTTATCTCATGGTTATGACTCACAAATGGTTGAATATCACCATTCTCTCCAAAATAATTGATGTTTTTTCAGTTACGTACACGATAATTAGTATACGTACACGTTTCTAATAATCAACTGAATTTGTTAGCCCCACAGTAAGTTGAGTGTCACCATCATTCTTGACATGTCATATCCCATATTTCTCAACAACAAAATCAGTCAACTTGTTGTAATGTAATCTTCGCCACTACCTTTATTACCGTTTATAGTTGTCATCTTCATCGTCCCCTTCCTCATCCTTTCTCTTTTTCGTCGTCCTCATCCTTTTTTTTTTCATCCTCTTTATCACTCTGTACTTCTTCTGCTTCATCTACTTCCTCATTGTTTTCACCACCGACCCATAATCAGTTTCATCAGAAAGGTCCTCCATCTTTCTGTGTAATTATTATTTTAAATTTTTTAATGAACGTTATGTTACATAATATTATTGGTGGATAATATATAAGATTCTAAACTAATATATAAGATTCGTAAACGTAGTGGGCTGAGTTGGGTCTTACATAAATCGTCGAAATTGAAACATCATCATTATTGAGCAACTCCACCTCACCACTTAGCAATATAGAAAAGTCATTATACACTTCGGAAGAATCATTCATTGTTAATAAATCGTACTTTGATTCAGGTAAAACCGATCTTCCAATACTAAATTGCACACCATTACCATTCATTTCAAATCTACCATGCCCATTTGTATTCATGTACGTAAAATATTCACCTTTACATACTTCATCGGGTATCTTGTTAGTAGTATACGTACATTCTTCCAAAAATCATATCTTACCTCCCAGTTAGGACTCACAAATGGTTAAATGTCGTAATTCTTTCCAAAATGATCGATGCTTTTTCCATCATGTACACGTTCATTAGTATAAGTACATGTTTCTATTAATAAACTGAATTTTCATGCTGGTCTCACAATCGGTTTAGTGTCACGAACATCCCTGACATGTTCCATGTTGTAATGTAATCTTCGACAATACCTTTACTTCCGTTTATAGTTGGTTCTAGGATATTCCCCTACTTGACTAATCGTTTTCCATCGTCCTCTTCATCATCCTCTTTCTCTTTATCTTCTTTATTGTCATCTACTTCTTCTTCCTCATCTACTTTCTCATTGTTTTCATCCACATTTAGAGCCTCCAATGTGGTTTTTGTTGCATTTTCCCCCAAACCATGTTAGTTTCATCAGCCAAATCCTCCATCATGCACACACTATTCACACCATCCCTAACGGATTGGACAAATGACACAAACATGTTCACTTGTCTATGATAGTTGTACTTATCTTCCTGCAAGTCCCCACACATGGGGCAATGACACCATTTCTCTGTCACGATTACTATCTCGTCTTTCACGTACACAGTACTACATGTTTACGTACATAATCACCAATATATGTATTTGTGTATGTTAACTTCTCTAATAAGCATGTGTGTGCACCTATGTATGCTGGTATATTGTGTCAATACTGATATTTGTGTCGTCCCACAAAGTCAGCATAATAGTTCGTACTAGGCTAAACATTAAGATATTTGGTTTGGTTTCTAGTAAGATTCTTTTGGTACATGGTACTTTGGGTAGAATGATTTTATATCCATTTCTGGTATCTTAAAATTTTGGTCCGGTTCAGTTTGGTTTCAGATATTTTTGGTTCAGTTCCGGGTACCCAAAATATTGGTAAAAGTTAAAATTTATTAAATTTAAATAAAATTTGCATAATTTTTTTTTGACAAATATAAGTAAAAAATTTGGATATTTTTCTGTCTTAAATAATTGACACCTAAGTGTTTATAATTGTAATCTAGGTAATTGTGATATAAATGTCTAAATATAATTCATATGTTTGGTATATAACTATATTTCGGATACCCATTCGGTTCTCAGTTTGGTTCGGATTAGGTTTTGGTTCTTCAACTATGGTTATGGTTATTCAGGTATAAAAGTTTAATTTCATTCAGATATTTTGTCAGTTTCGGGTTCAGTTCATATTTTTCGAATAGGTTCGGTTTGATTCTTTAATTTTAGGTATCTTTTTTAGGTGTAGTTCGTACATGGTTTGAATGTTTTGTTTTTATGTTCAAAAAATATTTTAAACATAAATATACAAATTATTTAGATGTTTATATACATATACGCACATAAATTACTACCGTGTACGTACACATGAGTACATGATATTGTTAGTTTTAAATTATCTTCAACAAAACGATTACAATTAAGAAAAAAATTATTATTCAGAGTGTAAAAATATATATGAAAATGGATCTTAAAAGATAGAAAAAATTAAATTTTAATTGAAAGTACAAAAATAATAAATATTTATAAAAATGAAAAGAGACAAAAATGTGAAAAACAAAAAAGGTGAAAAATAATAATAATCTTATTTATTTATATTTTTCTATTTTTTAATTTTGTTTTTACACTGTAGCTAACGAGAGTGTACTGTACATAGCGCGTGTACTGTAGCTAACGATATACAGTGTACGTAACCAACTCGCCTGACGATTTCGTTCGCTGTCACTGTACACCGGTTCGGCTAGAAGGGCATTTTCGTCTGAAATTGACATAATTGTCAAATGGTGAAAGCCTTTCCCCACTTTGTCAAAACCTGAAAGAAAAACATAAAACATGGGCCTGACCCGTAATTAACCCTATTTGTAAACCGAAGTAAAAAATGTTTGCGTCATCCCTTATTACGACGGTTTAAAAACTGACATTATAATATTAACGTCAGTTATAAACCGACGTTAGCCATGATAATAGCCGACGTTAAACCCCTTCTTTTTTGTAGTGATATTTTGCGATTTTGGCTAGTGTGTTCTCTTGCAAAATGGTAAGAAAAATGGAAAAATGCTTTAAGAAGTTTCAAAACTTACAAAACAAATACTTTATTTGAAAAAAGAAATAAAATACTCCACTTTATATTATTTCGCTAACAAAATATTAATGAACTAGATTTTAACCCGCGGTACACCGCGGGATGATTTAATTTTAAAGTTAGTATAAAAATATTTTGTAAATTGTATCTCGTTATAACATATTTATTTATATTATAGTTTACAATTGTTATTAAGTAACGGCATACCACGAGTCCACGAGACAATTATTAATAAATTGAGGATTTAACCCGTATTAAAGCGGTATATAAATATTGATTCAAATTCGTCCGCCATATAAATATAACTCGTTCCGTAATTTCTTAACCCGTCCCGTGATTTGTTTTTATTTTAAATTTAATGATTATTTTTTTTTTTTGGTAGGCATTATTTATTATATAAAAAAGTTTACAAATCATATCATTCTCTAAGATATTTATATTTTAATAAACTGAAGATTTAATATGTATTAAAGCGGCATATTAATGATATTTTAAAATTTTATAAATATTTTTATTAAGTAACATTATACCACGGGACAATTTTTGGTTAATACAATCTTTTCTAAATGAGACTGATTTAATATGTCTAATATTGGTGGTATTAAAAAAATAAGGATTTAATCCGTATTGAAGCGGCGGATTAATGATATTTTAATATTTTTATTATTGTTGATTCAAAAACCCGTCACGCCAAACCCGTCCGGCCAAAAAACTCATTTATTTTATTAATGTTGATCTTATTTATGATATGATTCTGAATCATTGTCTAAATATTTTAATCGATGTAGAACGTTGAACACACATTTTCGTCAATTGGATAATATATGTCCGTTTTTAAAATTTCGAATCACAGTATATGCAGAAAAAATTGATTTTTTTTTTACTTTATGTATTATATGATGATTCAAAACAGATAAAAACAAATCAAACAAAGATGATAGGAGAATCATAATTCTAAATCTTATTCAAATCTTCTAAATATCTAAATTATTAAATATGAAATATCCGGTGTATGAGTTGGGTTATATATAAACCGACCCAACAAATTTTTTTGTGAAAGAATTTAAAAAACGGGTCGGATATCCGATTAACCCAGAAATATTTTTACTCACCCGTCACCAAAGTGTTGCAAAAATACTAGTATAGATTTAAAGTGATTTGAGTTTTATTGAATTTTGAGATTATTTTGGTGAAATTTGGTGAATTAGAAATTTTTTTATTTCAAATTATCTCAAATCTCACAAGTCAAATATCAAATATTTATACACCCACCGGTTGGGTAAACCAAGCAGGTGGTTGATATTCTTGGGAGAGAAGTAAGTAAGGAAGGACACATAACCTCCAAAAGAAGCTAAAATGCCTATATAAGCATAGTCAAACAAAGCCAAAGTCAAACAATAAAACTTTGGACTTCACTACCGAGCCATGGTGAATTTCAACTCAGCCGTTAACATACTTGAGGTGGTCCGAGTTAGCCCGCCGTCTTCTAACTCGCTCACACTCCCACTCACTTACTTTGACTTAGGTTGGCTCAAACTCCACCCCGTTGATCGTGTTCTTTTCTACCGCGTCCCCGAGCTGACTCGCTCTTCTCTCATCACTAAACTCAAGTCCTCTCTCTCAGCCACGCTCCTCCACTATCTCCCACTCGCTGGCCGCCTCGTCTGGGACTCAATCGACACCAAACCGTCCATTGTCTATTCTCCTAACAACGACGATGCCGTGTATCTCACGGTAGCTGAGTCTAATGGTGGTCTTTCCCATCTCGCCGGAGATGAACCTCGTTCCGCCACGGAGTTTCATCCTTTAGTCCCTGAGTTACCGGTTTCCGACGAATCGGCTGGCGTTCTCGCCGTTCAAATAACGTTTTTTCCAAACCAAGGGTTTTGTCTCGGCGTAACCGCACATCATGCCGTTTTAGACGGAAAAACAACAGCCATGTTTCTCAAAACATGGGCTCACAACTGTAAACAAGAACAAGAATGTGGTCACATATCTCTGCCTCTGCCGCATGATCTAATTCCCTCTTTAGATCGTACCATTGTTCAAGACCCAACGGGACTCGAGACAAAACTCTTGAACCGGTGGATATCAGCTTCCAACAACAAACCAAGCTTAAAACTGTTTCCTTCCAAAAAAATCGGATCCGACATTTTCCGAGTCACGTACCGGTTAACTCAAGAAGACATCAAGAAGCTACGTGAACGAGTGGAGACCGAGTCACACGCTAAGCAGCTCCGTTTGTCGACTTTTGTCATCACTTACGCTTACGTTATAACATGCATGGTGAAGATGCGTGGAGGTGAACCGACCCGGTTCGTTTGTATTGGTTTTTCATCGGACTTCCGGTCCCGGTTAAACCCTCCATTACCGTCAACGTTCTTCGGAAACTGCATTGTCGGGTCCGGAGATTTCGACGTGAAAGCAGAACCAATTTTGGAAGAAGGAGAAGGAAAAGGTTTTATCTCGGCGGTCGAGAGTTTGACCGGATGGGTCAACGGATTGTGTCCGGAGAATATAGAGAAGAATATGCTTTTGCCGTTCGAGGCGTTTAAGAGGATGGAACCGGGAAGACAAATGATTTCGGTTGCTGGGTCGACCCGGTTAGGGATTTATGGGTCGGATTTTGGGTGGGGAAAACCGGTTAAGGTAGAGATTGTGACGATTGATAAGGACGGTTCGGTTTCACTGTCGGAGAGTGGAGATGGAAGTGGTGGTGTTGAGATTGGGCTTTGTTTGAAGAAAGATGACGTGGAACGTTTTTGTTCGTTATTTTCCCGGGGGTTGAAATAAGATAAATGAGGTTACAAATTATAAATGTAGGTTGGTTTAAGATGAATCACTTTTTGTTTAGTTTACAATATTTTAAGAGTAATAAAACAGTTTACTTATCTAATTAACAATTCCATAAAACAATTTACGTAACCCAATTTCAAGATAAATTATTGAATTTTTATATTTGAGAATTACTAAAATGATGAATTACTAAATTTTGAACTTACATATTTTTCATAACTCTTAGAATTTTAATTTTAACATTTTCTAATAAATAAATAATTTTTCTTACATCTTAAAACAATATACTTATCTAATGAATGACTCCATGATTTGTGGATTAAAAATATTGTAAAACCTATACAAATTAATACTCAATAACTTAATAGTCACTATAAATCTTATATTTATGATATATTAAAACAAAAAATAAGTACTTTATATCTTCTTCTTTTTTGACGGCAAGTAATTTATATCACAAACGATTTGTTTGGATGTGTTATTTTCAGTATTTAATGTTATAGAAAAAGTTAACAATGTATTATATATATTTTTTCAACATACAATTTTGGCAGTATAATTACCATCTTCTTGGGTTTAAAACTTCAAGAATAGTTTGTCAAATGTGTAATATAGCCACAAAAACAGTTTGTCATGTTTTGTTAGAATGCACCGCAACCAGGTGGGTCTAGGAAATATCTATTATTCCGATACCACAAAAAGGTTTTTCAGATTCTCCTCAAAACAATATGAAATAAATATTTCAGCTACTAGAGCCTGAGCGTTCATAACAACATGAAAGTAGCTCTCCCTTGGTTTATTTGATTTTTAACCTCTAATTTATATGTTTCAAAATATTTATATTTCCGATATTTTGATTTATTTCCTTTTTTAAAATCCAAAAATATTTTGAGTTTATTTTCAAATATTTTCTATTTTCTTTAGAAATAATTAAACCTCTAATTTATCTCAATTTTCTTAAAAAAATTAATGTTAATATTTTAACATAACAAAAATTTACGTACAAATAACCTCATTTATAATATTAACAGATAACCTCTAGATGAATAAAATTGCTTAACATACATTCATAATTTGTAAACCCAAATTGCTTAACATGAAACACACAAACACCTAACAACCTCTTAAGATAAGATGAAACGTTTAACATATTAGGGCTTGATTGGTTCTCCCGCTACCACCCGCAAACGCTGCGTTTGCGGGCGGTTGCGGTTGCTAGCGTTTAAAACCAATCATAAAAAACGTTTTATACCGCTCCGAACCGCTCTAGACCGCTCCGAACCGCTGAATTCAAAAGCTCCTTCCCGCAAGCGTTTGCGGTTGCGGGCGGTAGCGGTTGGCAAATTTTTTTTTTTAATTCAAATCCTATATATATATTAAAAAATACATAAATAACAAATAAATTAAAAAAAAAACTGAAAAAAATTAAAAAAAAATTTATCAAATCCTATATATATTAACGTTAATTCTCAAAACCCTAATTTTTTTCTATTTATCAAACTTATGGCGTCAATCTAAACTCAAGAAGCACAAAATACAAACAAAGTATTGTAATAAAATTATTAATCCAGAGGATCTAAGAATTCAAAACATCTATTTTTTTAGTTTGTCATATTATTTTTTTTGTAATTTGTTATATTACTTGATGTTGTTTTCTTATGAACCAAATGCATGAAGTAATAAGCACTTAACTATGAAATATATTATTTTAATTATGTAGTAATTTTATATATTTTATTATTATTAATTATATATAAATTGTTTTGTATTTTATCATAATAATATAAATATTTGGTGTTTTTATACTTTATTATATAATTATAAATTATATTTCTTTTGATCATTTTCGATTTAACCGTTGTCGCATCCGCTGGTCAACCAGTCATAAAACTCCCGCAAACGCACCAATTTTCAACCGCTTAACCAGTCGTTCAAAAGGCATCATAACGCTTGAAACCGCAACCGCCCGCTTCCGCAAACTCCCGCAGACGCAACCGCACCCGCTGCGTTTAAACCAGTCAGGCCCTTACTCATCAGTCATCACCAATATATTGGGCCGAAATGGTAGAATGGGCCAAAATAGTGTATTGGGCTGAAGTACAGAAGCAAAGAACTAAGTGCACAAAACCTAACAGAGAACAGAACAAGGTTGTTTACTTGCTTTTGTTTTTAGGGGGCAAACGAGAAGCAAGGTTTGATTTTGAGAATTTGGTTTCTAGGGTTTGAGTTGTCTTCACTGTTCTTCAATGGGAAATCTAGTCGATAACAAGTTCACTTGGGTGATTAATAAAGTCTCTTCTTTGACATCAGATCTGCTTTTTTCGAATTATTTTGTGATCGGTGGTTGCAGCTGGTGAGAACAATAACAACTTGTTCTGTTGTCTAATGGTTTATGTGAAGCATCCATTTTTTGTGTAACGGTTTTTTTCTTTTGCTTGTAGGCGTGTTGTGGCACTTTCCAGAGACAATAACTTTAAAGACTCTTTATCTCTAACTCTGATTGTTACTGAAGATTCTGCTCAAAAAATGGGTTCTGGATGGAGTAGATACGCAAAAGTTTCATTTACTCTAATCAATCAAATTTCTGAAATGCTCTCTCAACGTATAGGTTTGATTCTTTTTCTACACTCTCATATTTTATTATCTTATTACGAGTTTTGAGTTATGTCTTTTATGTTTTTTTGAACAGAAACCATGTTTGATCAAAGGAGTTCGGTTTTCAGAAGTGGAACCATGTTTTCCATTGGGAAACTTAGTGATGAATATGCTGGATTTATGGTGGATGGAGAAATCAAGATTGTTGTTGAGTTTCTTGAAATTTTTGACAAATTAGTGGTATCTAAAGAATCAAACCAGCCTTTTAAAAAGACAAAGCTAAATGATGATGGTGAAGTGTCTAAAGATTTGATTAGGGAGGTTCCAGTAATAATGGAAAGCATTGTTGTTAATGGGTTTCAAGTTCTTCCTTCACAGGTAAAATAAAGATACAAACTTTTTTTGAAATTTCAAGACTTTATTGTATTGTTTATTGAGTTTTGTGGATCCTTTTTTTTACTTGCAGGTGGAATTTGTGAAGCGTATTTTTGAAAAACATCCAGACATTGCATTAGAGTTTCGTCCAAAGAACCCGGTTGTGAAGACAGCTTACATGAATGTCCTACTCAGTTTGATTGAGACTTTGCGCCAGCCGCCTCGAGATATATCAAAGGATGATCTGGCTGGTGCATATGGTTTACTAAGATCCTTGAAAGAGGCTGGATTTAAGTTGGATTGGTTGGAGACTAAACTGAATGAGGTGTTAGAGAAGAAGGAGAAAGAAGAAGCTTATGAGACTCGAATGCGAGAAATCGAGGAAGAGATGAAGGACTTAAAGGAAAAAGTGTTGGACGTGGGAGCTCCTTTAAGGGTAGATGATGTTTTCTAAATTAGAGCCCTCATCAGACTTAGGTAGCTATATCGGAAGTTTGCAAGTACTTTTTGTTGGGTAGACAGAGACTTGGTGGGATTTTTTGAAGCACGTCGTTTCAATGAAAATGTAATGTCTTTTAGGTGTCTTATTCTTCTCACTTGACTTTGAAGATCGAGGAAGTGAAGAGAATGATCAAATAGAGCTAATACTTAAGGTGCCATCAAATACTTAAAATTAATCCTTTATTTTCATAAAGACGAGATTTGTTCGTTGCTAAATCATTCGAAAAAGCAGAGAAATCTTAGAAAGCAACACTGTATATTGAGGCTTAAAGCTTATGTATAACGATATAATCGCATGGACATGTGGTCAACGTTATAATAAGAAATCATTATTGGGGCTTAAATTGACACAACAAGATTCAGAGCTCAGAAAACCCCAAATACACACTAAATGTTTGTCCTACAGAAACCTGCAAGTTGAATAGCTCAAATGTAATTTCGGCTGTTCTTCGAATGTAGTTTCTCATCTCGGGTGTGGGAGGCGTTACTCCGCAAGCTCCTCCATCATTACACAACTTCCTTCAGTGAAATCCTCTCCATCACCTCAGATTCATCTTTCACAGCTTCAGCACTTTTCATCATTCGTTATGTCTTCCAAGCATCAATACACATCTTAACGTCGGACCAGCTCATTTCTTTCCTTGATCACGCACATGATCACCTCCATTAGAAGACGGGCTTCGGGTCTGGTTTCACTCACGGACATGAAGACCTCTCCTTAGCTTGCTCTGTTTCCTCACTCAACACTCTATTTTTCTATTCAAATTCAAAAACATTATGCAAAAGGATTGTAACATGGTTTTTTTGTTTGAATAAATTTTTTTTTTGGATTATACAGGGGTATCCTGGCCCCCACCGAAGTGGGTCCAGACTAGCCACGTGTGTAGTAGCAGCCTACATTTTCGGCCTACCCACGTGTCGGTCCCCTGTCCCTGGCGATGCCGGAATTTTAATCCCCCAGTGGCCAAGGGGAATCGAACTGCGGGTACCGTATTGGGATTTTCCCCTCAAGTACCACTAGCCCAAGACCCCTTGGTTTGTTTGAATAAATTTTTACATTCATACAAACAAAAAAACAAATGTAATTACATGTGACATACTATTCACGAACAAAAGAGGTAGCTGTTCAATGGATTGTACGAGATCATCAAGCTCGAACAAAATGTTAGGTCATAGCGAAACTTCGATATGCCTTAATCACCTTTGAAAGCAGAAGGCATAGCTTGCTAAGGACCATAGAAAGTATCAAATTCATGGGATACTAGTAATTTTCGAGAGGAACTACCAAATTCTTGTTAACATATAGCTAACGGGTCACAAGTGGTCATAAATAACTTATGAAACGATATCAATTTTTGGACGTCAAAGTTTAAAACAACATCGATTTATTCATGTTAAAAGAAGCTTCAATGTACAAGCACATGTCATAGCAAAGAAAGGGTCCTTTACTCCTTTAGAGTTTTTGTAGAGAAATTAAAAGACTTGAACGGTGACTTGTGAAAGAAACAAACACAAACAAATTGATAACCGAGTTCCCGGCTTAACCGCTACGTCTCGGGGGAGGACTCTTGCTCCCAACTTTCACTATGAGAATGAGGTTACAAACACCACTTAACTTGTGATGTTGTCTTTTGGTTTCAGATACAAACTTAAGAAGAACAAAGATCAAAGACAAAGATCAATAAAAAAAAAAAAAAAAAAAAAAAAAACAAAGATCAAAGACAAAGAACAAAGATGGAGAAAGCTTTTTGAAGACTTCTCTTTCTCTAGAACTCTCTTATGTCTTGTCTCTCACCTACCATCACTACTTATCCCACCTAGAGAGATATATAAGTGAATGTGATGGGCCAATGTCACTTGTTCTTCTTGTTTATGTCATTTTCGTCATGCCCATGTAGGCCCAAAATTGTTGGTTTTGTCAAACCCATTAACAGTTTTCTTTTGATTGAAATTGTATTCCTTAACCAGATTGGTTAACCTAACCACTGTATCATGACACTATTTCTTCCTCTATGTGCAAAGAAAAAGAAGGATATAGCAAATAAAATGATCCTCTATGTTCACCAAATTCATCCTTAAATGTATTTATAAATATATATTTATCAGAGAAGAAAATGATTTCTTGAAAGATTGCCTTTTTAATCACCGTTGCTCATTGATACGTTCTATATTACAATTACGTACGTTTTCTATCAAGGTATTTGTTACATAGATGATCCTTTCTTAAATCTTTTTTTCTTTAAATGTAAGAAACCTAGGTTACATTGGAACTTTGTCTGTAGGTTCGCTATCTTCTTCTTCTTCTTTTTTTTTGTTGAAATTTCAAATTTACTAATCAACAGAAAAGATATTTACAAGTAGGACTGTAGGAGGAAAACAATAAAAATATATGGCTAAACTCTAAATTGCTCGGACACCGAACCAACGTGGAAGGAGACTTTCTAGTTTGTGTAGAGCCATGAAGGAAACAAATCTTTTGTTTTTTTTGGTCAAACGAAGGAAGCAAATCATGTTTTGTCAACAAGGTGTGTCATGTGTCTCTAATCTGTCCAATTCCGATGGTGAATATCTTTGCATTTCTCTCTCTCTCTCTCCATATGTAATAGATCGTAGTTTAGAAGCACATACGGATGCTGATAGCATCCATGTCACTGAACTTGGCAGTGATGAGGTACTCAATCATGTCCGCCCAGTCCAGACTAGTCGCATTATCAAGTATTTCACCTGCAAGAGAGCCAAATTGTGTATGTGTACGGGCACGCAAAGAAAAACTAGTCCCACGAAACACAAAACATTAAGCATCACCCAATACTTTCATACGACTAAGGCCGTTTTTGTACTCGGGACATATTTTATCAAACTACCCAAGATAACTTGTTTTATATTCCAAGCCACAAAATAAAAGAATATTTTGGAATTTCTTGCTAGTAGTTTCGTTTTCTGTTTGTGAAATGCGTAAGTCGTCTATCCTATAATACAAATATTAAATTACATGTAAAATAATGTGGAAGTTGTCTATCCTATGATGCAAATATTAAAATACATGTAACAAAAATGTTACAATTCAAACTATACCATAAATGATTAGTTCAATACCCTTTCTCTTTATCTAAATAAAATAGCTTTCCGTTTTTTTTTCCTCGATACTTTCTAATTTGGTTGATTTGGTTTGCTCGGCTGTTGTGAAACAATCAGAGAGAGACACGTGTGTGATTGTCGAGATTGTAAACGTGTCAAACACCCAGAGGAATGACGTCGATAGACCGAAACAACAAAGTTGGGTTAAAAAGAGTTAAATGTTTGTGAGGTCCACCATCTGATTTCTTGCGTGTTTCTCAGCAGATTCTCTTCTTTCGTAAATTCATTTTTTTTTTGTGTTTGTTGTCAATTTTCATACGTATCTTTCACATGCATTGTCTTCCTTTCTTTTGAATTTAATTAGTTTGGTCTATTTATCTACACTAGAAAAAACTTTGGGTATATTTCTAATTATTATTGGTATCTTAAAAAAGAGAAAAAAACTCACAAAAAATTATCATTCATTTTTTATTTGGCCGTTTAATACGTGTAAATTTTAAAATTGGAATAAAAATATCTCGGATAATTGTTGTTATCTTTTAAATTCTTTAGTTTTGAAATTTTGGTAGATTTGTACCTCCGCGTTAACGACTACTGTTAAGGATGGTAATAGAATTACTTACTACAGTTAAAACTAACCTATGACATTTTTAAGCGTATATATACAAACGTATAACCACCTGACTAAGACAATATATTCTTCATTTTGAAAAGAAATTGTATATATACGATTAAAAACGCCATATGTTAAGTTTTAACTGCAGTTAGCAATTCTGTTACCATCTTTAACAGCCTTTAACGCGGACGTACGAATCTACCAAAATTTTAAAACAAAGAATTTAAAAGACAACAACAGTTAAACAAGGTATTTTTATTCCAATTTTAAAAATACACGTATTAAACAACCAAATAAAAAATAAATGGCAATTTTTTCAGATTTTTTCTCTTTAAAAAAATATCTATGTTTCTTATTGTTTTTAGTTTTCTTAGAAACATAAATATTTTTTAAAAAGAAATGTAATAGAAATATGCTTTTACAACATTTGAATTTGTTTTTAAACCAAAATAAACTTTACAGATTTGTTTTGAATAATATTTTTGTTGTTGTTGGGTTTGATTGATTAGTTGGGATTATGTGTAGTAAACATATTAAACATAATGGTGGGTAATTTGTAAAATTTATTTAGGACATATATATGGTGTAGTATTGTAGAAGCTAATTTTGTATTATTGGATTAGTTGCATATTGTTCAATTATGTATAGAGATTAGAGACTAATCTTTTATATATTAAAAAGATTTTTTTACTGCTTATGTGGCAACCTCACATTTTTCTCAACTATTTTTTCTAATTCTACTATTCTCTTTCCCAACACTTTTGATTCTAATATCTTTATACTTATATTCTAAAACTAAAAACCAAACACATTTTTTTTTCTTTTGAATTTAATGTTAAATTATACTCAAAAATAAAATAAACGTTTGTTACAATATGATTGCAAAACATTTCATAATAATCAAGTAAAGAATGATCTATCCTTGATTTCTTCTTGTTCCAAACCAAAATACGATGCCACCTTCGTACTTCGATCTGCCTCCACTCTTAAGCGTGCTGAATCGGTTTCGTATATTTTTGTCAATCATATTGACAATCTTTCCCACTGGTGATGGTTTTTCTCCATGTCTCATGTTATTCCTTTCCCGCTATATGGAATGAATTGTGTTTTGAAACACGTAACGTATGGTAAAAGCTTTGATCTGGTCATGAGCTTTATCCGTGGTCTCCTTTAGTATCTCCATCCAAACTGCCGTGAACTTGTCTAGAAGCACTCCTTTCATGAGTTCTTCCCATATCTGCAAAGTGTATGGACATAAAAAAAACAGATGTTCCCTGGTTTCCTCCGGGTGCTGGCAGAAAACGCAGCTTACATTTGAGTTTCCTTTCCATTTTTTCATTCGATCTCCTGTTGCCAATCGGTTCTTCGTTGCTAGCCATGTGATAAAAGAGTATTTTGGGGTGGAACCATATCCCTTTATACTCTTCTATACTTGGTTTAGCAACCCGAATCTGTGACCATTACATATTACCATTACATAAACTTACCAAAACCAATATTTATAATTTTTAAAATTATTAGCTTATGTATAAAGATTGCTAATGTATTCAAAATTAGTTCTTTCCTACTTTAACTATTATCGATTTTTTAAATGAATTTTTTTTTATAAAAGTCTCATTAAGAAATTGAACATTTTTTTTTGGTAGGAATTAAGAAATTGAACATTGCCATCTCATAAGTAAATTATAAAAAATAGTATTTTTCTTTTAAATCATTTCATTTTTTTTTTTGTAAATTTCAATCATTTATTTGAAATTCAAGAAAAATCATTGTGTGTTCTTTTTTTTTTAATTTAAAGTGCTTTTGTCTATGGAGAAGAAAAAAAATCAACATTTTTTTTATCAGTCTAGGCAACTATTTTAAAAAAACAAAATTTATTTTGCTTTTAAAAAAAATTAAATAGCTTGATGAGTTGACAGTTTTTTTTTTAAAAAAAATTAAATAGCTTGATGACATGACAGTTAGAGAGAGCATTTTAAGAAATCTGATGCGGATATTTTGAGAAGCCTCAATGAGCTCCTTTTATTAGTAATAGATTTACATGTTGTAATATTTGCGGTTTTATATGAGTTTGAATGGAAAAATTGATTGGTCCTAACTCCTAAGATGTCATCACTAAAAACCTAAATTATTTTCATTAGTTCGTTGTTAGATTAACAATGATTAAAATAAAACTTTACAATAAAATGTATGTCAATCGCTAATTTATTGTATTCAACCAACAAAAGGTTAACTGATACGAATTAGTGACGATTTTGTGGGTGGAAGTCTTCTCAAAATCAGTACAATATTGGTGATTTTATTTGCTTTTGTTAAAAAACACATTTGTGAAATATTTTGTTTGCTTCGAATAGTCAAACATATTTTATCATATGTTACGATTTTCAACAGTTGTATGTACGGTATATTTTTATTTCGTTGTTAGTTAGTTCCTAGAAAAATATCAAAATATTACCTATTACCTTTTTTAATTCGTTTTAACAATTTATTTAATAATTTGGTTAGATAACGAAAATTTAGAAATTAAAGTTAAAAAAGCCCAGCGGGCAACACAAAAAATATCGCTCCCTCTCTCTCTCCAAAATTTTTCTGATTCTCTTTCAAAATTAGATCAGTACTCGTTCGGCGATTTTTTCTTCCTCATGGCTAATTCTCTAGAGCCGGAGCCGGTGGTGAATCCGCCGGTAAACCTGCTATGAGGCCAATCATCAAACGACTATGACTAGTGGGGACACTACATTCAACGTAAGATGTATTACCTAAAGATGTAAGTAATAACCGAATAATCTAGTTTTTTTTCTTTTTCTTGTCAAAAGACCGTATAATCTAGTTGATCAACATGAATTGCTTAATTTATTTGAATTTATTTATGAATTTTTATGAAATTTAGCTGAGTAATTTAAAATTTAAATAGTAATAGCTGAATCTGAAGAATTTTTTTGAGCATGAACTAATCAAATAAACTTCTTAAATTGGTTAATTAGAAAAAAATTGGCCACTTAAATTAATTAATAAACTAATAAATTTATTAAATATAAGATAACATTATAAATAACTTGTAACTTGTAAAAAATAAAGTTGAATTTTCACGAAATTTGAAGTTATTATATTTGACATATAGTTATCTAAACATGAATATCACATATGTTCTTAAATTAATAAAATTACCTAAAATATCTAAAAGTCCTTAAAATCACTAAAGTTATAAAAAAATCAAAAACAAAATTTCTATATATTGTCCAAAACTGTTTATAGTTACACGATTATAGTCTTTATTCGATCATGTAGTAATTTTATTTATCCGAATTAACAAGGTTTATAGATTTCTTCTCACGAGCTAGCGATTATAGCCGCTGAGTACTGTTTCTACGTGCTTCTAATATTTTGACCAATATTCTGCTTCAGCCATTACGGGTTTATCTAAGGTTGTATCATATGACGAAAACGATGATGTGGTGTACGTTAGCAACTGTGACATTCCATAACCATATTATCTAACCTATTATTTAAAAATTATATATACATTCTGATATTCTAAATATATTTATCAAACTTGTGTATCCGCTATTATCTATTGTAAAATCATAATATCATAAATATTAAAAATTATTTATCCGACTTATATACATGACAACCTAGAACACGATTCTACATATATAAAAAAATTCAGTAAAAGAAATTTTAAAATATTTTTATTTCTTTGAAATTCCACAAATATAGTAATTTTTATATTCCTCAACTTTTACTCTAATTTATAAATGATGTCACATTTCTTGTTCCTCTTAACTCCTCAATAATTGCTCAAGAATTGCACAAAAGACATGTTACAAAAGTATTCCGAACATGGTCATTACCTTGAAAAAGAAAATTAGATTGTCCTTAGTCATGGTTATTCTATATAGATAAAAATATTAATCCACCATCCCATTAACAAAATAAAAACGTTATTCTATCATACCATGTTAATTGTTGACAATTAAATCGTTTGAAAAATACACTTAAATTCATTAAGAATTTTTTTTGTCAAATATTCCATTTTTCATACTTTTTAATTTAAATCATATATATGAAAGTTGGCCAACTCTCTCCATATGAGTGCCACATCATCACACAAGAAAATGATATGTATCATTCTACATTATTTAAATTAAAAGATTAGTAAAATTAATTGAAGGAAAATCAAAAGTCTTTTGTTGTTTTAAATCTTTCACTAATATCACTTTAAATTGATTTTTTTTTAAAAAGTAAAAAATAAAGTAAAAAATTATACTAATGTATCAAGCACTACTTTCATTCTACTCTTTTTATTTTATTAAAATTTTTTTTATCAATGGTCACTACTTGGTGATGGTTAAAAAAATTACTTGTGTTGTAGTTTAGATGTTTGATACATAGCTTCATATTAATTTAGTAATTTTACTTTGAATATTTTATTTTTTTATTATTACGTTTTGTAAATATGACTTATCATATGACATTTTCTCTTTTTATTTTTATGTGTTATGATAAGTTGGTAACATTGACATACAATTTTTTTCACGTAAGATTCATATGAGACGTTAGACATACCAATAAATTTAAAACACGAGACTCTCTCAATGGCTTAAATTACTAGCATATCATGATGTGGTTGGCATACTAGATGACGAGAGAGTACATTGAACAAAGAATTGTTTGTTTAGAATTAAGTTAGGCAAATTTCAAACCACATAAGTAACACAACTACATATCATTGTATCAATTTATCATCAGGGCCGGTGCGGTATACCTAAATGCCCTACGCCACTAAAAGAAATCATGCCCTTTATAAAAAATTTTTTTTCCTCGCATCACAAATAAAATTAAAATAAAACTCATACTAAACTAAAAAAAAAACAGTAATTAATTTCATAAGAAGTTTGTAAGGAAAAAAAAATATTCTCTAAATATAGCTCTATTTAGACTTTTACAAGCAAAATCATTTATCAAACTCACGTAGTCGAGCTTTTCAACCATAGCCGTCTCAATATGGATAGTAATGCCAACCCATTTAATCTTTGTAAACGTTTAGGATTTTATTTTATTTTAAGCCAAAAATTTCCAAAAAAATTTCATTAACAACATATTAATTAACATTTTATTAATTTAAAGGCATAAAGTCCATAAAATATAGTGAAAGGAAAGTCCAACAAATTTATTTCTCAAAAAAGCTTATAATTTTTTTTTAACATATAAGACCCTAAAAAAATTTCTAAAATATATGCCCCTTTAATTTGATGCCCTAAACCATCGCTTCACTTGATTGTGTTATGCGCCGGGCCTGTTTATCATATACTTGTTGTTTTATGTATCCTTGATAGTGAAAGATTAGGATCGTAGGTATATAAATAATCAGATTTATACATGAAAAACGTAGAATTGATATTTCGAGTCAAAGATGAATCTATATAAAATAAATATAACTTTATTAAAATGAACATAAAAACAACAAAAACCATAGTCATATTTTTTCCTGCAATTTTTTCAAAACAAAAACCCACGCGTGGGTATTCATCTAGTATATTTAAAGTTCGTCAAGTTGCGTTTACTATCATAGAAAAATAAATCTCCTACCAAAGCCAAATGAAACTACTAAAGCGACAGATAGGTTACACAACCTAACAAATCTCCACGTGTCAATTACCAAGAGAAAAAAGAGAGAAGATAACAACATCGTGGGACACGTGGCAGCACAAAAAAGATAATGTGATTTAAATAAAAAACAAAAACAAAGACACGTGACGACCAGACGCTGCAACATCCCATCCTACAACGTAATAACCACTGAACATAAGACACGTGTACGATCTTGTCTTTGTTTTCTCGATGAAAACCACGTGGGTGCTCAAAAGTCCTTGGGTCAGAGTCTTCCATGATTCCACGTGTCGTTAATGCACCAAACAAGGGTAGTTTCGGTATTTTAGCTTCCGCAAATTAGACAAACAGCTTTTTGTTTGATTGATTTTTCTCACTTTTTCTTCTCTTCTTTTTCTATCTAAATTTTCTCGGGCTCTTAATTTTTTTTTGAGTGTTCGTTCGAGATTTGTCGGAGATTTTTTCGGTAAATGTTGAATTTTTTTTTTGATTTTTTAAATAAACTTTTTATTGAATTTATAAAAAGGGAAGGTCGTCATTAATCGAAGAAATGGAATCTTCCAAAATTTGATATTTTGCTCTTTTCTTGGGATTTGAATTGCTCTTTATCATCAAGAATCTGTTGAAATTTCTAATCTAAAATCTAAAACATATTTTTTCATAAGTTGAGAAAAGGAGAGATCTATAATTTAACCGGAATATTCTCCGACCGAAGTTATTATGTTGCAGAGGTTCATGTCGAAGAAACAGAGATTGTCTGAGGAAGATGGAGAGGTAGAGATTGAGTTAGACTTAGGTTTGTCTCTTAATGGAAGATTTGGTGTTGACCCACTTGCGAAAACGAGGCTTATGAGGTCTTCGTCGGTTCTTGATTTGGTGGTCAACGATAGGTCAGGGCTGAGTAGGACTTGTTCGTTACCGGTGGAAACGGAGGAAGAGTGGAGGAAGAGGAAGGAGTTGCAGAGTTTGAGGAGGCTTGAGGCAAAGAGGAAGAGATCAGAGAAGCAGAGAAAACAAAAAGCTTGTGGTGGAGAAGAGAAGGTTGTGGAAGAAGGATCTATTGGTTCTTCTGGTAGTGGTTCCTCTGGTTTGTCTGAAGTTGATACTCTTCCTCCTCCTGTTCAAGGTACATTACTATAGATTTTGTGATCTTTCATGTGTTTGTTGAATTTGGATTAAGAGATGAGTTTTGTGTTCTTTAAGATTGAGTTTTGTTTGGGTTTTTGTGGCTTGTTTAGATCTTTGATTAATTCTTGATTGATTAGGGTACAAGACATTGAATCTTCTTTTGGATGTAGTGATATCATTATTTCAAGATTATTAGATTCCTTATCTTAGGGGAGATCAATTGTCGCAATGTGGTTGATGTCTTGTGTATTTAGCGTTTTATGAGGCTTTGATTTTCGTTTTATTTCGTATCTTTTATCGTGTTACGGTCTCTTGTAGGTGTTTATAGAGTTTTTGAGTCTTTGTTTCTCGTTTAATTTCGCGTCTTTAATCTCGTCTAGTTGTCTTTTTTTTGGTGTTTTAGAGTCCGGTTTTTGGCCATTTTAGGTATTGTTAGCGGAAAGAAACGAAGTTTGGAGCGAAAAAGAGCAGTTACCATTACCACATTGTTTGTGTTTCCATTCAAAGGGCAAATGTATTAAGGGATTATCGATAATATCTGAAAGCAAAACTAGTAAATCTTCTAGGCTTTGCGACATTTTTGTTGGTTTAGATTATGTGTAGTGGTGTCGTCTTTTGTTTAGAGTTTTACTGAGATATTTTCTTGTGTTTGAAGCAACAACAAACAAGTCCATGGAAACAAGCCCTTCAACTGCCCAATCTCAGCCTGAGAATCCGGGCAAAGAAGCGAGCCGAAACATCATAGAAGACATGCCATGCGTGTCAACAACAGGTGATGGACCAAACGGGAAAAAGATTGATGGTTTTCTGTATCGGTACCGCAAAGGTGAGGAGGTTAGGATCGTGTGTGTGTGCCATGGAAGCTTCCTTTCACCCGCAGAGTTCGTTAAACATGCTGGTGGTGGTGATGTAGCACATCCCTTAAAGCACATCGTTGTAAATCCATCTCCCTTCTTGTGACAATTTGGGTCTCTCTTGAAGGGTTTTTTGTATCGGAACAATATCTCAGAGGTGTATAAACAGAAATTTATCGAATTCGCTATTTTCAGATATTATACATAAAAGTATGGTTTCATTCGTTCTTGTGTTAGGTTGTACGTGGGAGATTAATTTCATGCTTTCACTGGTACTTCGATGTATAGTCGTCAAAGAATCAAGTGGTTAAACCATTCTTCTTCTCCTGTAATTGATTCCTCAAGTTCTTTGGAATCACTCAATTGATAACCAAAACTTGATTTGGTTTTGGTTAGAATGGCCCATCTTACAACTTGTTTCTATTCTTGAATATCTACACATAATATTTGTTTCTTTTGTAGAGCAATATTTGGTAGCAGTTTCACTTTCGCTGGAATATTTTGCAAAACACTTTCACTAGAATAATTTCATGATTCTAACAATTTTAAAAGGGCTAATTACAATTTTATTTTTACAAAAAAATTTAGTAGGGTAGGCAGTTTAATAGGTTTTACAAAATATGTAGTTTTATTATAGTTATAATTTGAGAAATGAATATTTTTAGGTTAATAAAGAGATTAGTGGATATTTTTTTTTAATTTTATAAAAGAAATATATTATTTATTTAATTTATATCTACACTAAAAAGATAGAAACAAAACTTAAATATTTAATCGATAATGAAATAACACAATCTAGTAATCTTCACATAGATTGAATTAAATATCGAGTTCCATTTGGACCTACAATATGCCACCGGATTATTAACACACTTTTATCAAATCTGCTGGTCCCTATGCCTTATCCATACCGTAAAATGATATTGCTATTGCCTATAACCATCGTTCGAAAAATCACTAGGCGTTAGTTGGCCACTTGATATGAGTCTAACGATTAATAAAAAAATCGGATTAAAATTAGAAATTAATCGGAAACTAGTTTTAAGGTTATTTTAATATTTTATAATATATTAATTATTTTCAAATTATAGTAGACACATAAAAATGTATTTTTAAGAAAAACTTTTATGATTTTTATGAAAATTTTGAACATAAATTACTGTAAAACATCACAAACCCTCAATTTAAATGTCTGAAGAACAAAAAAAAAATTGTTTTATATTTGTAATCTAAAAATAATTATATTATGCAAGATTAGGCAGGGAGTAATCGGATTAGGCGGGAAAAATAGGATTAGACGGAGAGTAATCGGATAACTAATTTCTTTAAGGTATTAGTCATTAATCGAGGCGAATTGGATGGGCCGAGCGATTAAGCGGGGAGTAATCGGAGGTAAACGGAGATTTTAAGAACAAGGGCAATAACACAATGTGGCTATTTAAAAAAAAAAATCAAAAAAAAAAATGCAATTGCAAAATTTTTTTTTAGTCATCATATTAATTTTATTCAAATAAGGAAATAATCTAAAAAAATATCTATAAATATATATATATATATATATATATATATATATATATTATTTTATATCAGATATCTAATAGTGTTTGTCTAATTTAATTAATTATGCTCCATCGATAGAATCATATGCAATTGAACTTGTTAGCTCTGAGTCAAACATATTCTGCAAACATCAAGTGCCTAAGACCACCCTTATTGGTGTTCTCTTAGATGAATCTTAGGTATTAATATGAATTTAATTAAATGGCAAATGTTGATATCTCTTAAGAAATGTCTCTTAATTAAGAGACAAAAGATAAGGTAAGAGGCGGACGCGCGTGTCGCTACCCCATTGGTCGAAGAAAGAAATATAAAACGGAAAAAAGAAAATCGGGATTCTCTCTCTTCTCCACCTCTCTCTCTCTCTATTTTAACACGTTTGTTTTTTTGCTCTGGTGACGAAGGAGGCGATTGAGTTAAATCTCCTATTCACCGCCGTTTTTGTCCTCCGGCCGACCTACCAGAGTTATCTCACCATCTCCACCGACGCGGGGTTTCCACGGCGACGAGGAGAAAATCTAATCGGCGACGAGGAGAACCTGTAATCGTAGATCTAAGCTCAAGATCTCCGATTTTTCAACAAATCGGAGTTAATCCTTCACAAATCGGTCATTTCTGGTATGAATCTCTCCCTGCATGTTCGATTGATGTTGTTTGAGTGTGGGAAATTAGGGTTTTGTTTTTTTGTTTTTGTAAAATTAGGGTTAATCTTGTCTGTCTGTATATTTAGGTATGATTTTTAATAGGATTTACACCAATTACTCTTCGATTTAATCTGATTGTTTGTGTAGATAGTTTTTAATCTGATTGTTTGTGTTGATGAATGTTTCGATTTACACTTTGATTTGTTTGATTCTATAATTTCTGTCTGTTTTGGTTTCTATACGAATGAGTATCAGATTTCTTTGAGATTTATTTGTTAAAATGATGAGGTTTTGATATTAGATTAAGTTAGTTTTATTTGGAAGTCATGTATGGAGATGAATCGATGCTTTTAACACATTGTTTGTGTCTGTTTTGGTTTATATGCGCATGATTGTTTAGTTTATATGCGCATAATTGTTTGGTTTATATGCACATGGTTGTTTGGTTTCTTTGAGATTTATGTGTTAAAATGATGAGGTTTTGATATAGATTAGGTCAGTTTTATTTTGAGGTTATGTATGGAGATGAATTGATTTCTTCTAACACATTGTTTGTGTCTGTTTGTGTATGTTTTAACAAATTCCTCTTGAATTTGATTAGATTCCCACTTGAATTTGATCAAATGTTCTTTGTTTAACTGCGAGGATTATAAGGAGATACAAAGAAATATGGAATTTGCTACATATGATTGAAGATTTTATGAGAAAACTTAGAGGAGGATTACTCCGGATTAAGGCTAGAGATTAGGGTAAGTAATAACTGTCTCTTCTTCCTTAACTGATCTGAATATTGATGATATATATTAGGTGAGACTTGAGTTGTGTGATTAGTATGGTTGCTTGTTCATTACATGCATGTAGATAACTATCCCTTCTTTTATTGTTTGCTTTGTCTCTGTTTGCGTTTAAGTGGATAGTAAATGATGATTAGAAATGCATGTCCATCTCTGTTTAAGCATTGAAATGCAAGTCCTTCTCTGTTTTGTAAGTGGATAGTAAATGATGATTAGAAATATCTTTAGTTTAGTTTAAGTTTTTAGTTGCTTGCATTTAATGCTAACTACACAACTAACACTTTCACCTAACGGAAACTTATAATTACTAAAACCCATAAGAAAACACAACCCTTATATAACCGCAACGAAAGACCTATACCTAACACAAACCACACCTCTTTCATTCCCCTACTAGAACACTCAAAAACTCATTCTCTCTTCATGAATCCTTTTACTCAATCTGCTGACTTCATGGACCTCTTAACCAGTCAACAAGAAACCCCATTCCTGCAGCCTAGTGGCTTTGAGAGAGATTCACCAAGTATTGAACTTGGTGAATCTGAAGTCCCTGACTTCAGCACCCAATGGTGTGAAGCACTAAGTCAAAATGAAAACATTCCTACTACACGCATACCAAGAAAGATGAACAAGTGGACATCCAAAGAAGATGTGGTGCTCATCTATGCTTGGTTAAACACAAGAAAAGATCCCATAGTAGGTAATGATCAAAGAGGAAAAGCTTTAGGGAAGCGCATTGCAACCTACTTTGCAGCTAGTCCAAATGTTTCTACTTTAAAACAGAGGCTGCCAAGTCATTTCAAACAAATGTGGACAATTATTAACGAGATTGTTTGCATGTTTGTGGGATCCTATCAAGCTGCAACAACTCAGATGACAAGTGGGCAGAATGATGATGATTTGATGAAGCTAGCTCATCAGATTTACGAAAGTGATTACAAGAAGAAGTTTATGCTAGAGAATGTATGGAGAGAGTTAAGACATGATTAGAAGTGGTGTGCATCACATTCTACTAAAGAGACTTACAGGAGTAAAAGAAGAAAGGTTGAATCCGGTTCTATACATTCTTCTGAAGCTTCCCAAGCCCATGGAGAATCTGAAGCTTCTAAAGCTCGTCCACCTGGTGTGAAGGCTGCCAAGATAAAGGCAAAAGGGCTTCGTTCACCAAATGTAGAAGTAGAAGGGCATGCATTAGAAATGATTCAGACTTTGTGGGACATAAATTAACAAGATTTTGCTTTGAAGCAACAAGAACATGCTTTAAAAGATAACCTTACCAACAAGAAATTGCTTGAATTTCTTCTAGCTAAATCAGATCCTCTTACTGAAATTGAGGAAGAACTAAAGACCAAGATAATTAGAGAGATTTTGCTTTGAATTTCTTGCTTATATTTCTGTTTATGTTTATGTTTCTGGTTGTCTTTGTGTTTGTGTTTATGTTACCAACAATGTAGTTTGTGTTTATGGTTTTGTTTCATATGCAAAATGATGTTTATGTTTCAATTAGTTTGTGTCTTTAAGTCATATTTCTGTAAACAAATAAAACAAGATATTTTGTTCTCACTGTTTTGTTCTCTGTTTGTATATTCTCTGTATGTTCACGTGAAAGGAGAAGAAGAAAACAAAATGATGGACACCACAAGTCTTCTTTGTAGGTTCACGGACACCACATGTTTCACTTTACTTTGTACCACAAGTTTTCACTTTACTTTGTACCACAAGTTGTCACTTTGCTTTGTACACCATATATTATTTTGGAAGCTTTGCTATAAATATCATCATGTAATATCACCTGTCTTCATTCTCTTTTGTTCTTACAAACTCAATACAAACCAAATCCAAACCAATACCACAACCAATTACTTGTTAACAAACCAAATCCAAGCTACTCCAAAAACAATTACTTGTTATCATACCAAATCCAAGCCTTCATATTTTCTTTTCACACTAATTTCTTGTTCTCAAACCAAATCCAAGCCTTCCTTTTCTTTTTACTCAAAAAAATCCAAAAATTTCTACTTTAAACAAAAAAATCTAATATTTTCTACATAGAAAATGGCATCATCTTCCAGTGATAATTTCGAAGAAGCGTTGTACGAAGAATTTGATAATATTTTCGAGCAAGAATTAGATAATTCTTTGTACAATTACGGTGATCGTCAACAAGCAGCAAAGCTGAAGAAAAAAAAGAGTCCATATTGAAAGACATCGCGAAGAAGGACACATCCAGTTATGGAACGATTATTTCGCAGAAAATCCAACTTTCCCTCCTAATCTATTCCGACGTCGTTTTAGAATGAACAAGCTTTTATTCATGCGTATTGTTGATCGACTCTCCGCAGAAATTCCATACTTTCAACAAAGAAGAGATGCTAATGGAAGGTACGGTTTCTCTGCACTACAGAAGTCTACTGCAGCAATTCATATGCTTGCATATGGTTGTGCAGCTGATGCGGTTGACAAATACCTCCGGATTGGTGAAACCACTTCGATGAAGTGCATGGAATATTTTGTTGACAGAATAATTTTTTTGTTTGGAGATGAGTACCTATGAAAACCCACAGCAGAAGATCTTCAACGGCTACTCCTTATTGGAGAGATTCGAGGATTTCCTGGGATGATGGGAAGCATCGATTGTATGCATTGGGAGTAGAAGAATTGCCCCACCTCTTAGAAAGGACAATATACACGTTGCTCTCCAATGCATACAATCGATGCTTCTCATCATCCCGGGAAATCCTCGAATCTCTCCAATAAGGAGTAGCTGTTGAAGATCTTCTGCTGTAGATTTTCGTAGGTACTCATCTCCAAACAAAAATATTATTTCATCAACAAAATGTTCCATGCACTTCATCGAAGTGGTTTCACAAATCTGGAGCTATTCGTCAACCGCATCAGCCGCACAACCATATGCAAGCATACGAATTGCTGCAGTAAACTTTGATAGTGCAGAGAAACCTTACTTTCCATTAGCTTCTCTTCTTTGTTGAAAGTATGGAATTTCTGCGGAGAGTCGATCAACAATACGTATGAAGAAGGGCTTGTTCATTCTAAAACGGCGTCGGAATAGATTAGGAGGGAAAGTTGGATTTTCTGCGAAATAATCGTTCCATAACTGGATGTGTCCTTCTTCGCGATGTCTTTCAATATAGACTCTTTTTTTCTTCGGTTTTTCTGCTTGTTGACGATCACCGTAATTGTACAAAGAATTATCCAATTCTTGCTCGAAAATATTATCAAATTCTTCGTCCAACGCTTCTTCGAAGTTATCACGGGAAGATGATGTCATTTTCTATGTAGAAAATATTGGATTTTTTGGTTTGAAGTAGAATTATTTGGATTTTTTTGAGTAAAAAGAAAAGGAAGGCTTGGATTTGGGTTGAGAACAAGAAATTGGTGTGAAAAGAAAATATGAAGGCTTGGATTTGGTATGAGAACAAGTAATTGTTTTTTGAGTAAAATATGGCTTGGATTTGGTTTGTTAACAAGTAATTGGTTGTGGTATTGGTTTCGATTTGTTTTGTATTGAGTTTGTAAGAACAAAAGAGAATGAAGACATGTGATATTGCATAGTGATATTTATAGCAAAGCTTCCGAAATAATATATGGTGTACAAAGCAAAGTGACAACTTGTGGTACAAAGTAAAGTGAAACTTGTGGTAAAAAGTAAAGTGAAACTTGTGGTGTCCGTGAACGTACACGAGACTTGTAGTGTCCATCATTTTGTTTTCTTCTTCTCTTTTCACGTGAATCTACAGAGAATATACAAACAGAGAACAAAACAGTGAGAACAAAATATCCCGTTTTATTTGTTTACAGAAATATGACTTAAAGACACAAACTAATTGAAACATAAACATCATTTAGCATATGAAACAAAACCATAAACACAAAATGCATTGTGGTAACATAAACACAAACATAAACACAAACACAAAGACAAGCAGAAACATAAACATAAACAGAAATACAAGCAAGAAATTCAAAGCAAAATCTCTCTAATTAGCTTGGTCTTTAATTCTTCCTCAATTTCAGTAAGAGGATCTGATTTAGCTAGAAGAAATTCAAGCAATTTCTTGTTAGTAAGTTTATCTTTCAAAGCATCGTCTTGTTGTTTCAAAGCAAACTCTTGTTGCTTATGTCCCAAAAAGTCTGAATCTTTTCCAATGCGAGCCCTTCTACTTCCACATTTGGTGAACTGTTGGCAGTCCTTTTGCTTTTACCCTTGGCAACCTTCACACCAGGTGGACGAGCTTGAGAAGCTTTAGACTCTCCATGGGCTTGGGAAGCTTCAGAAGAATGTATAGAAGCAGATTCAACCTTTCTTGTTTTACTCTTGTCAGTCTTTTTAGTAGAATGTGATGCACACCACTTATGATCATGTCTTAACTCTCTCCATGCATGCTCTAGCATGAACTTTTTCTTGTAATCACTCTCGTAAATCTGATGAGATAGTTTCATCAAATCATCATCATTCTCCCACTTGTCATCTGAGTTGTTGCAGCTTGATAGGATCCCAAAAACTTGCAAACAATCTCATTAATCTTTGCCCACCTTTGTTTGAAATGACTTGGCAGCCTCTGTTTCAAAGTAGAAACATTTGGACTAGCCGCAGAGTAGGTTGCAATGCGCTTCCATAAAGCTTCTCCTCTTTGCTCATTAGCTACTATGGGATCTTTGTTTGTGTTTAACCAAGCAGATATGAGCACAACATCTTCTTTGGATGTTCACCTATTCCTCTTTCTTGGTATGCGTGTAGCATGAATATTTTCAGCTTTACTTGGTGCTTCAGACCATTGGGTGCTGAAGACAGGGACTTCAGATTCACCAAGTTCAATACTTGGTGAATCTCTCTCAAAGCCATTGGGCTACAGGAATGAGGTTTCTTGTTGACAGGTTAAGAGGTCCATGAAACCAGCAGATTGAGTAAAAGTATACATGAAAAGAGAATGAGTTTCTGAGTGTTTTAGTAGGGGAATAAAAGAGGTTTGGTTTGTGTTAGGTATAAGTCTTAAGCTGTTGTTATATAAGGGTTGTGTTTTCTTATGGATTTTAGTAATTATAAGTTTTTGTTAGGTGAAAGTGTTAGTTGTGTAGTTAGCATTAAACACAAGCAACTAAGAACTTAAACTAAACTAAAGACATTTCTAATCATCATTTACTATCCACTCACAAAACAGAGAAGGACTTGTATTTCAATGCTTAAACAGAGATGGACATGCGCTACAAGAAAACATGCCTTTTGCGACCCCCAATAGAGTCCTTAAACGGTCGCTAATTGCTGTTTTGCGACTTCTTTGCGACTGAACAAGTTGGTCGCTAAAAAACGGTCGCTAATTACAATGGTCGCACTGTCGTCGCAAATAAGCGACTCCTTTAAGACTGTATCATTTAGTCGTAAATTAACGACGAAAACGTGACTGAATTTAGAATCGCATATATACGACTACGTTAGGACGAGTTGTGCGTCGGGGAATCATGACGAAAATGTGGTCGCAAATAAGTCACACTGGCCGTAGCAAAGTAGTAGTAAACTTTACGACGCTTTTGTGACTGGTTAGTGACATTTTTGGAATTGGTTTGGTCACAAATTTGCGACTTCTTTGCCACCATTTTGAATTGATTTGGTCACAAAATAGTCACATTTTTGGAATTGGTTTGGTCACAAATTAGTCACGGTTTAGAAATACTAAATCTGATTAATTTTGGATTTTGAAATGATATTAATCAAAACAAATGATGATTTAAAGTACTAATCAAGCAAACTTATCATCCTTAACAAAAAGATCATCCTAAACAACCAACAAACAGTATTCAAAAGCAAGTTCGAACTCAGGATTTTTTTCTTTCATGAAGAGGAAAAGCTTCTTCATCTCAGCTTGAGACTCTCGGTGTTCCTGATCACGGCATGCATTCTCAGACTCGTGTTCATAAATCTTGCGCCGAAGTTGATCTTGAAGCTCCACAAGAGTTGCTGCAGAAGAGCTCGCATAACTCTCTTTCCATTCTTATGCCTTTTGTGTCTTGACCAAAATGCATCCTTATGTTATGAGTTTGACAGCAAATTCAGAATTTTGACGCTTACCTAGAGCATAAAACATAAACTGATGTTGATTAGAGCTTAAAACACCTACCAAAAAACAAACAAAAACTGATGTTGATCTCTCTAACCCAAATTTCTTTTTTGAGAGGTGGATCAATTAATCAGACCTGGCGTTGCAGTTCAGTGGCTGCAAACATGTTCCTTGCACCCTGTAATGTGTCCACATCAGCACATTAGATTACATCTTTCTTAGGTTATAAAAAGATATGTTTTATACATTTATAATACCAAAATCTCACAGAAGAAAATTGCATGACTGTTTTCTTTGGTAATATACTCTTTGAAGTTGATACCTCAACCACCTATTATAAACCCAACACAGCAACGTAAGAACTAAAAGACTTGTATCCAAATGTACAACGACCGAAAGTAGTCAAACTTAACTAAACAATAAAAGAACTAAAAAAGTTTGTTTTTTCTTAATGAGTCCTACTACTCCAGACAATCTAAAACTTCAATACAAGAAGATTCTCATGTCTTCACCATACCAATCAACAAGTTTAACTTTATTAAGTCAATCAAAGACTAAAGCAAGCAACATAAATCAAAGACTAAAGCAAGCAACATATCCAACAAAGTCTCAATCTACCAAAACTACAATCAATGAGAAACCTTACCAGACTTAACAGGAAAGAACAAGGACAAGAAAGAAACCTTATCGACGTAGGGCCACATGTACGAGAGAAAGAAATCTGTTAAACCAGTCCACCTTAATGTAAACAATAAAAAGAACAATCAGTTCAAATAATCGATGGTAGCTAGATTATAAGTTCAATGCTTTAATTCAAAAAAAGGCTCGCAGATTAACAATCAACCACCGAAAAATCGAGTGAATCATTAAGTTACCCAGATGACCAAAACAAACAAAACAAACCTCAAACATGAAGAGTTAGATTAAGATGCGACAAGTGTGTTTGATTGATGTTTTAACTTGCTCATCAGCACAAACAGAGAATAGATTCGGCGGTTTCTGAACCGGCTCCCATGGTCATTCAAGCTCAGCCACCGCCGCTTTAAGCTCGGCGCGTTTCCGCATCTCACAAATCTGGCGTTTTCGGTATAATTTCGCCATGAGGAGTTGTTTCTGTTTCTTCGCTTGACCTCCCTCCTCGTCCTCGACTTGATTTTCCCATATTTGCCATAAAATCAGTTTCAATTGAGATAGAAGAGAGAAATTGGAAGAGAGAATAGAAGGAAATCGAAGAGGATTGAAGGAAGAGGAGAGAAAAGTAAGAGATCAGATGGGAAAAATACCTAAGTTTTGGATACAACTAAAGTGTCGATTGATTTTGGGTTTTGTCTAAAACCATCCTAAGTCTCAAACCCAAATTAAAAAAGCGGAAAAATTGCCGCTCAAAATCGAGCCAAAATTTTCATTCAGTTTGAAAAGAAAACTAAACATAGTCATAAATAAGTCGCAAAGTGGTCTTTTATGACATATTCTTAAGAATCATAATTTTATTTTCTTAAATTACAAAACTTAAGACCCAAAGAAAATCTATATGTTATAATCAATAAAATTACAATACAAAACAAAAACAAGATCAATTAGTCTAATGAGTTAAAACATGAAATGCAAAATTTTTTAAGAAATTTCAAAATCATTAGTAACATTACATATAACACTTGTGTAATGTTCAAAACCTTGTGCAAACCATAGAAAACTTAAAAGTTTTTTGGCATAATAATGATTCAGTATCTATAGTAATTCAAATCAATGTAGAAACCTTAAAACTTAACATATTGACAATTCTTTAATTTGAAATCTCTATATAAAATCATGAGAGTCTCTAAACGGAAACAAAACCGTCCCACTTTCAGGTGTTTGTCACAAAGCAGTTGCAAAAGTGTGGGTAATTTGTGACATATTTGTAACTTTCCAACTATTTAGTCGTAAAGTGCTACTATTTTGTGACATGGTTTTTAAGAGTCACAAACTTATTCTTATGAATTTTAAAGTTTTAGAACCAAAGAAAATCAATTTATAGTGTTAGAACCAATAATATTACAATACACAACAAGATCAATCATTTATATTAGAGAAAACATGAAATTCAAGGAATTTAGGACATTTCAAAAGTATTAGTTGACATTACATATACCATGATGTAATGTTATGAAAGTTTCTATAAATCATATAAAACTTAAGCTATTAGAATGATTCAATACCTACAATAGTTCAAATTGGCGTCGTAAATTGGCGACAAATATGCGTCTACTTTTAACGTAGTCGTTAAAGAGTCACTATATGGTAACAATATCGTCGTAAATATTTGCGACCAACAAAAGAGTCACAAAAAGTAGTCGCAAAAGGCTTGTTTTCCTGTAGGTACATTTCTAATCATCATTTACTATCCACTTAAACGCAAACAAAGACAAAGCAAACAATTAAAGAAGAGACAGTTATCTACATGCATTTAATGAACAAGCAACAATACTAATCACACAACTCAAGTCTCACCTAATATAGATCATCAATATTCAGATCAGTTAAGGAAGAAGAGACAGTTATTACTTACCCTAATCTCTGGCCTTAATCCGGAGTAATCCTCCTCTGAGTTCTCTCATAAAATCTCCAATCATATGTAGCAGATTGCATCTTTCTTTGTATCTCCATATAATCCTCGCAGTCAAACAGAGAACATTTGACCAAATTCAAGAGGGAAACTAATCAAATTCAAGAGGAATTTGTTAAAACATACACAAACAGACACAAACAATGTGTTAAATGAAATCAGTTCATCTCCATACATGACCTCAAAATAAAAATGACCTAATCATTTTAACACATAAATCTCAAAGAAACCTAACAATCATGGGTAGAGAAACCAAAACAGACACAAACAATGTGTTAAAAGCATCAATTCACCTCCATACATGATCTCAAGAATGTTTGAACTGTTATGGAATAATTTAAAAAATAGTAACGTGATTCTCCCAGACACGACTATCGAGGCTTCATTTCAGAATTTCTTCTCCGACGCTGGTAAAGATTATGCTTGCCGGCGTCGGGACATCTCCTCTTCTTTTAACTTTTGGTTCTTAAATCTCTCTGTTTTATCCTTGTTTCAAACACTTTTTCAATCATCCCGAACTCTCTCGTCAACAAGCTTCGACCTTCGATCACAAGCCAGCCACATAGAACGGAGGTGGTATCCGGCGACCACCCTCCTTTTCTACCCTCTGGTCGCATCATCTATGTCGCAGCAAAACCTTAAAAAACATTCTCAATCCAGTAAATCTGAGATAAGCTTCATCGATCTACCAAAGTTCTCTAGATCTGGACATGCATTGGCTTCCCCAGAAGCTTCCTCTCACCGGAATTCGTTGATGGCAGGAGCTTTTTCTCTTGGACCGTCAGTTGCGCCTCCGGTGAAGACGTCAACGGCGCACGGCAAAACCCTAATCTGGGTAAAAGTCTCCTCTATTGGGCTCCAACAGCACACATCATGCCCATTTGGGTTGTTAATGAATTTCAACATTTTTAGTTGCGACCCAAACCATTCTCTAACTAGACCCAGGTCTGTTTTATTAATTCTATTCCTAAGTCAAAGTACATTGATGTCTCGATACTGTGTTTGGAACGGAAGAGGACACGTTTTATCTTGGCTATGCGATAATATCTTTCGAACCTTGGTCCAAAGCATTACTCAGAATCCTTTGTCTGAGTGTACAAGATCTAGGCTTCTCGGCAGGTTATCCACATTCGAGTCGGATTTGGTGTGACTATGGTCACCATCTTTGTTCATCTGTTTTTATACTGATCAATAGCTCCGCCGAGATTTCGCCAAAGCATCTCCCAACCACCCACACCTTCGTACTTCAAACCCTGGTCCAAAGTGTTGTCCAGAGATTTTCCTCCGTGGGTATAAGTCTTAGGACTCTCGGCATAGATTTTCCAGACTCGAGTCGGATTTGCTGTGGCCATTGGAACCACCATGCTTTATCATGCTCTCTTATACCGATCATTAGCTCCACCTGAGTATTTTCCAAAGCATCTCCCAACCATCCTCGTCCTTCATATTTGGATTAAGCTCTATCAGATTCTCATTGATCTATTACCGAGAGAACCAAAATCAAACTCTAGATCCCCAAACCATTACATACCTAACCTAAAGGGCCTCCCTAATCCTTCTTTTGTGAATCCTTTGTTTATCCTCTCCTCCTTTATGGAGAGAACTGTTTCTGAAACGTATCGTCCTTGGCTTCTAGTTTTGAAGCCGAGCAAACAACAAAGCTCCATCATCTCTTCTTTACTTCGTGTAGAGCACCTCGCGCCGGCGAGTTTCAAGATTTTGGAAGCGTCTTCGACGTCACCATGTCTAATGACTGTGACTAATTTCTCACTTCCCGATTTGTTCGTGGTCGTGATATCGACAAATCTTCTTCTCGCATGTGGCAACCTTACCAATTGTCTCCGAGATCGCATGGATTCGTCGGACTATCCTTGTTCACTTTGTGTTGCATCTCTAGATGCATTAATCTTATTGTTGTAATCTTAAATTAGTAGAACTTCTAAGTTTTGTATTCCATTGAGTTTGAATGAAATAAAAGGTTTTGCCCAAAAAAAAAAAAAACACATGACCTTAAAATAAAACTAACATAATCTATATCAAAACCTCATCATTTTAATACATAAATCTCAAAGAAATCTAATACTCATTCGTATAGAAACCAAAACAGACACACATTATAGAATCAAACAAATCAAAGTGTAAATCGAAACATTCATTAACACAAACAATCGGATTAAAAATTATCTACACAAGCAATCAGATTAAATTGAAGAGTAATTGGTGTAAACCCTATTAATAATCATGCCTAAATATACAGACAAACAAGATTAAACCTAATTTTACAAAAACAAAAAAAATTTAATTTCCCCAAATCAATTAACCCTAATTTCCCCACACTCATACAACATCAAATCGAACATGCAGAGAGAGATTCATACCAGAAATAACCGATTTGTGAAGGATTAGCTCCGATTTTTGGAAAAATCGGAGATCTTGAGCTTAGATCTACGATTACAGCTTCTCCTCGTCGCCGATTAGAGCTTCTCCTCGTCGCCGATTAGAGCTTCTCCTCGTCGCCGTGGAAACTCCGCCAGAGCAAAAAAAAACAAACGCGTGAAAAAAGAGAAAAAGAGAGGTGGAGAAGAGTGAGAATCCCGATTCTCTTTTTTTTTTCTGTTTCATATTTCTTCTTCGACTAATGGGGTGGCGACACGCATCCGCCTCTTACCTTATCTTTTGTCTCTTAATTAAGAGATGTTTTTTTAAGAGATATCAACATTTGCCATTTAATTAAATTCATAATAATACCTAAGATTCATCTAATATTTATCTAAAAAACTACCAATAAGGGTGGTCTTAGGCACTTGATGTTTGCAGAATATGTTTGACTCAAAACTAACAAGTTCAATTGCATATGATTCTATCGGTGGAGCATAATTAAATAAATTAGACAAACAATATTAGATATCCGATATAAAATAATATATATATATATATATATATTTATTATATATTTTTTTGGTTGAAGAAAAGAAAAAATATACTTATAAATCTAAATAAACATGATTAGAGTTTCTGTCATATTGATTGACTTTGTATAGTAATCCAAGATTTTTACTTAAAAATTTTCAGAATTTGAATCTTATAAGTAATAATATAAAAACAATTATTTAGAGAACATATCATCAATTGGTTGTGAGTTAAAAAAATCTTATAATTTGTTTGTTTGTGATCCTATTCTACAATTGTTTCGTGAGTTTTCTTTACAAATATGAAATCATTACTAGATGAAGAATTAAGAAATATTTTTTTTATCGTCAATTAGTTATAAATTGGAACACATAAGTCATTACAAACAGAAAAATTCATGTGGCTATAGTGTTGAATTTATACAAAAGTATTAGTTCATACGAATTTATTGACAATACGTTAGATAATTTATTAAAAATCAAATTAGTGTTTTCCTTGGCTTTTGTACTTCGAAGTTCAAAGGAACTTTCTTTATCATTTCAATGAAAATTGCATGGAAGTAAGAAGATGGCTTCACAATCTATACCAAACTTTATATACAAAAGTCAAACTTCTCATTCAGCTTTCTAGGAAAAACTAACTATGTAAGAGATGATATTTCTAGATCAAACTTTTTGAATATTGTTTTTTTATATAAATCTAACTTTCTGTCACGTAATATATTTAATATGTTCATTTTGAATAATAGCGAGTACATAGATCAGATAGAAAATATTTAAGATATCAAAAATTATACTTGAAAAGTATATTTAAGAAGACATGAACGGATACGGATGTACCGTATATGAACAATTCAGATATACAATATAACCACTCAAACGAATAAAAGTAACAGTCATGTTCGGATATTTTTAGATATTTCAGGTATAATGCATATATTCAAAAAGAAACTCCGGATTTGAGAAATTTGGATAATTTTAATAAATTTTAGATAATTTTATATGAGTTTTTAAACTTGACAAAACAATTCATATATGGGCTAAAATGTTGAAGAAATATATTTTGAAAAATAAAATTTAGCAAATGAAGAAAATGTTGTTGAAAACAGAAGTGACATCCAATTTTTGGATTCATGTGCTCTCTTTGTATGCTAATTGAGACAATATAATATAATTCTGCATATAATATTCTATATTTGCAAAATCACTCGAATAAGTAATTCAAGTATCTTCTCTCATATTTGAGAAACCCAATTATTATTAAAACTATCAATCTATATTTCAAAATTAAAAATTATTACTACAAAATTTTTGTATACTAAATACTAAAAATAATTTAAATTTTATAAAAAGTAAATAGTTAATAAGTAATTTTAATAGTTTATGGTTTTTATATGATAATTATATTTGATTAAATGAAATAGTAATAACAATTTGGATTATTTTAGAGATTTCGTAAGAAGACTGGAGCAAAGGGGATTGATTACTGAAATTCCATATTTCATAAGGATATTTTATGTATAATCATACATAATCTTGAATGTTATCTAAAATATAGACCAATTAATATAATGCATGCAAAAGTTCTTTCAATCATAAACATGATTATCTTTTAGAGAAATTACTTAAAATATCACAAAACTTTGTTGTCAAAAATACCACTATTAGTTTAATGTTCTAAAAAATACCATCAAAATTTTTGGTTTGCCAAAATTACCAAAAACACAAAAATTGATTTTTAAAGGTTGAAAATTTAAAATTTTGGTTTGAATTAACTATTTTAGATTTAGGATATAGCTTTTGGGAGATAGAATTTAGTGTTTAGTGCTTAATTTAGTTTTGAAGAATGAAAATTAATTTTTACTTTTTGTGGTATTTTTATAAAATCAAAATTTAAGTGATATAATAAAATTAAAACTAGAACTTAAATGCAATATTTTTGAAAATTATCCTATTTTTTGTTTCTTTGCATACCGATCAAGTTGTAACATTACCCATGACCTTATGACCACAAAATAAAAGTTTGTCCTCTCTATAAATATTCCGGTCTTCAACTTGCGTATTTCATTATATTTGCACGATTACATAATTACACCACTAATGTTCCATTATCACTCCAAAGGTCAAATATACTAAAATCCTTTCATTTTATTATTGATTTAAAATTCTTTTCTCGCATATTAAAACCATCTTACACTGTCCCATTTTCATTTTATCTAATTAAAAATCCAAAATAACCAGCATATATATATATATACTTAAAATACTAGTTGTGTTAATTTTTTTTTTTGTTTTGTGCACTTGTTTAGAAACCGAGAGTGTGTAGCAAAGTAATTAAGTATTTATTAATCCAATACTTTATTAATCAACTGTTTGTGGATAATAAACAATAAAAATAAACATCGTCAATATTTTCTTCCGTTGAATCTTCTTCCTCTGTTCTTGTGGTCTTATAGAGGAGCAACAAAACAAATCAAATCAAATCCAAAAACAAGAAAAAAAAAATATATTTTGCAGAGCAAAAATAAAAAAGTTGGGAGATATTTTCCAATCTCCAAGAAAATCTGCATTTTGCAATCTTTAAAGAAATTGATTTTTCAATCCGTACGTTTCTTCTTCTTCACCAATCTCACTGTCTCCTCAAATTTTCTGAAAAAGATCCTCTTTTGCTACGTTCTGACATTAAAGTCTCAAACTTTCATGTAAAGTTTAAGTCTTTTGTGATTCTTTCTTCTGGGTTTTTGAATGGGTTCAAGGTTTTAAAAGCTTTAAGTTTGTTTTAGGGTTTTAAGTTTTGGATAAGCTTGTTTAGTGATTTGTGTGGAGATGGGAGAGTTTGAGGTAGATGGAGAGGAGAAGTTGATTGTTGCTGCTAAGTATGTTGTGAAGGAACTTAGATCTGGTAAGAGTCTTACTAAAAATGCTAAGAAGGTTTTGGGGAATCTCTTATTAGAGTTGTCTCGTGTGGTCATAGCTGAGGATAGAGATGAGGAAGATGAAATAGGTGAGATTGAGCAAAGGCTTAATGTTGTTAGTGATAAGATTATGACTAGGGAAGTCGATGAATCGATGATTTGGGATTTGGGTTCAGATGAAGGTAATCTGTATCTGGATGCTGTGAATGAGTTGAGGAGTTTGATTGATCGGTTAGACGGTTCTTCGGGTTTAGGGAAGGCGGGAAGTGAGGAGCTTTCTTGAGAAAAGCTCATGATGTTCTTCAAACGGCGATGGCACGGCTTGAGGATGAGTTTAAGCATCTTCTTGTTGAGAATAGATTGCCTTTTGAGCTTGAACATTCGTCGTTTCGGTCTGTTGAAGCGGATCATGGTGTGGAAGAAGAGGCCATGGCTTCGTTTGGCGCTGCTTCTACTGAGGATTTGATTCTTGGAAGCAATAACGATAGTAGGAGAAACTCAGGGGAAATTGTGGTTGATTTGATCAATCCTGATGTTATATCAGATCTCAAGAACATTGCAACCACTATGATTGCTTCGGGGTATGACCGCGAGTGTATCCAGGTATGTACAATGGTTAGAAAAGATGCGTTGGATGAGTTTCTTTATAACCACGAGGTCGAGAAGTTGAGCATTGAAGATGTTTTGAGGATGGATTGGGCTACGTTAAATACGAATATCAAGAAATGGGTTCGGGTTGTGAGAAATATCGTCCAGATATATCTCTTGAGCGAGAAGTCTCTGGATAATCAGATCTTTGGGGACCTAAATGAGATCGGTCTAACTTGTTTCGTCGATACTGTGAAGGCTCCAATGATGCAGTTGCTCAATTTTGGTGAAGCTGTGTCTCTTGGTCCACGACAGCCCGAGAAATTGCTTAGGATTCTTGAAATGTACGAGCTAGCATCCGAGCTTTTACCAGAGATCGATGATCTGTTCTCAGATCATCCCGGTTCATCCATAAGAACAGAATACAGGGAAGTGATATGAAAAGACTCGGGGACTGTGCAAGAACAACGTTTCTTGAATTCAAAAGTGCAATTGCATCGGATGTCTCATCGCATCCTTTCCCTGGAGGCGCTGTTCACCCGCTTACAAATTACGTGATGAATTACCTCATGGCTCTAACGGATTTCAGCCACACGCTCGACTCTCTTCTAATGGAAAACGACGATGTAGAAGATCTCACAATACCACCATCGCCGGATATTATCAATCCTGTAATGGTCGAAGAAGAGTCTACCTACGAAAACTCCTCTTCACCAGAGAAATTTCTGGCCATGACCCGACATTTCTACTCCATCACCTCGGTCCTCGAAGCCAACCTTCAAGAGAAATCAAAACTATACAAAGATATCTCTCTACGACACATTTTTCTCCTCAACAACATACACTACATGACCCGAAAAGTACTAAAGTCCGAGCTGAGACATATCTTCGGTGACAAATGGAACCGAAAACATACATGGAAGTTTCAGCAGCAATCAATAGAGTACGAACGCGCAACCTGGCTCCCTGTCCTATCCTTCCTCAAGGACGATTCTGGTTCCAGCTCAGGTCATGGTTCGAAGAATCTACGCCCAAGGGAGCGGTTCCAAGGATTCAACACTGCGTTTGAGGAAGTGTACAAGGCGCAAACCGGGTGGCTAATATCCGATGAGGGGCTAAGAGAAGACGTGAGGACAAAGGCGTCGATGTGGGTGATTCAAGCGTATTGGACATTTTACAGTAGACACAAGAACAATGTAAGTGAAAGGTATATTAAGTACACTACTGATGATCTTGAGAGACTCTTGTTGGATCTCTTCGCTGGTTCTCCTAAATCCTTGAACAATTCTTATAGAAGATGATTATAAATTGTGTTAAGAGTTTGGTTGGTTCATTATAATGTTACAAGTATAGAAATATATGTAATTTGTTTTGTTTGTATTGAATTCATTACATTGTAATCTTTATATTCATCGTTTCATGAATATTTTAGTGAAATAAAAGTTTGAGAAGTCTTTTTTGTTGTTGTTGGTTGGTCTTAATGAATTATGATTAGATTTGGAATTTTTGTTGTAATCAAAAGTAAAGGAATGAATTTATTTAGGAGTAAGAGACAAGTCAAAAGAAATAGACTTGACCATTATCACAATTTGCAAAGGTCTTTGGTCAATTCCACGACGTTTCATGGAATATCACACCATACACAACTTGATAATATTTTAACCAATTTGGAATTTTTAGTTGACAAAAAATATATATAAAAACTCAACTTGGAATTTTCTTTCTGACTTAAATTGTGGGTCAATAATATTTTAATCATCTGCAAACTGTAAAACCATTTTTAAATTTAAAATATGAATTTAGTCGCATATAAATATATGATCTTGACTTGACCAATTTGGTGTATAAAGATTATTTACAAAAAGCGAAAGTTTTATTCAAAAGACGTTATTGTTTTGGAAAAAGTAATCAAAGATATCTATAGAATTTTCAAGGAATTATTATATAATCTAATTCTATTTATAGAAATAAAAAAATGATAACTTGGAAAGGCTTCTCCATCATGTATAAAATCAATAATATGAGTTACTACAACAAAAGGATCAATTTCTTGCAAAACAAGTAACTAATGTTTTAAAGATATAACTAAAGTAATGGCAATGAAATTCCAAATCAGTAAGACACCAACATTTCTATTGTTACAAACATAAATTGGCATTTTGTTGCCAGATAAGAAATTTCTGTAATCTAAAACACTGTCACGATCTGATTGCCAATGTCTCATCAGAATCGTCATCATCGTCTTCATCGTCTCCATATTCCATCAGCTTTATCAACGTATCTGCAACATCAGGGCACGTGATTTGATCATAAATGATGCTAAGTAACCGTTAACCCCAAGATTCATCTCGAATCAGCAAATGATTGGTTTTAATCTAATACCTGGAACTGGATTTGGTTTCTTTACAGTGATGTGGTTGTCCTGTAATCTTGAAGGTTGAGTTGTCGGTTTGTAAATCGTGGCGATGGAGGAAGCATGCTTTTTGACGATAGATGAGACATGGTCTTAGAAGGTGGTGGTGGGAGGAAGCATGCTTCTTGATGATTGAGGAGACACGGTCTTAGAAGGCGGTGCTGTGATGGTCTTTGGTGGAGGAGGAGGCATTACAGATCTTGGTGAAGGCGGAGACCGCACTCTATTTTCTGATGGCTCCTCAACTATATTCTTTGGAGTAGCATCACCTGTCATTGCTAACTCCAATTGCTGTAACATATGGTAGAGTTAAAACATACGTCGGCATATACACTACAACTGTTAGAAGTTTTGGCAGATAAAAAGTGACCATGCAAATATATGAACTATGAAGAAATGGTATTCCTAAAAAGCGGAGAGAGTAATGCGAACACTTTCAAATCAAGGAAAAATGTATCCGAATGCTAAATCATGAAGAATGGATTTGGTAAAACTGTAAACCTTTACAAGCTCATCTACGACCAAAGTGAATTCAAACAGTCTCAAGCTCACTAGCATCTTAAAAGATCAGAAAATAGCTGCTTGGTTGTAACGACAGCCTAAGATATGTTTATACTGCTCAGTACAATGATAATTTTTCTCTAACTACATGCATCAAGAAACATTTGACTGCAAACTTTATATCAAGTACATAATTCCATCTACGGTGGAGAATGAGCCTATTATACAATGGACAAGGGTATCGTAGATGTCAGTAATGCCAACCTAAATGCAAGGTACTAAAGTGCAGATACATTGGATAATGCAATGCACACATAAATTTGGATATTTGATTCTGGTCGCCAAGTTGTAGCGAAAATGACTCCAAACCACATGGTGCCTCCAATATTAAAAAATACCCTGTGAAACATGCAAACCCATGGCCCACGGGTCCAGAATCAGCTAGTTAGCTTCTTAGAAGTTCAGAAAAATACCTGGAATAGTAAGGGGAAAAAATCAGCACAGGATAGAATCATCTCAGAGGAACTGAAAGAATGTATTAGGAACTTAGAAGCCATGAATTTTCATGATCCTCATGACAATCCCATGATAGATTTCATATAACAGGTTTGATAGTTTAGACGCAGATGGTGCACATATGACATGCTTAAGAAGATGCATGCTAGGCTTCATGAGTGCAGCAAAAAACACTTACCGTTCTTTGTCACCCTACTCAAAGTATTAATCATTTTTCCATGTAAAAACACTTATACCTGATCTGTTCCCTCATTCACTAATGCTAATTTCATACAAATACCCAATACTCGCAAAATTTCAAACAACCCTAAGCACAAGTTTTCTCATTGTTACTTAATTATGGAAGAGCCCCAGGGTTCAACCCATATATATCTTCCTCGAAATCACCGCGAATGCAGAAAAAGATCTTTTACCTGTTTGGCTTTTGCTGGAACCTTACAATCAGCTGGTAATTCCTGAACTTTCGCTTTCGGGGTGGGAGCCTTTCCTTTTCCTTACTTGAAATATCACTTGGGGACGTAGCTATCAACATAGTAGGGCGGCACAGTGGAGATAACGGGAGAAATGGATGCTTAAGGACTTGAGCAACTTGTTTGCAATGGTGTTGCTTGAGGGTATATTCCTGCATACCCACTGTAGCTAGTTCCCCCAGCCACGGGCTGTAAGTAACTCACTGGACTTGGTTGCAAGTGCCCACTATTTGATATTCCTAGAGGTTGCATTACTGGAAACTGAGGATAAAGACCTGTAGCTGGAGTAACTGGAAACGGACTAACAGCGCTTGGTGGTGCTGCGATGGGGATCGATGTCATCAAACCATATGTTGAAGTCAAATTTAGCGTTTGCTTCTTTCCAGAACCTGGAGCTCCAGAAAGCAGTTGCTGTGGTGGTGGTACTGCACCATACACCTTGCTTGAGGAAACCCTGAAACATTTGTAGAATAATTACAGATCAGCAAATAAAATAAAAACAGAAAAAAAACATAGAACATGCTTCTGATCAGAAAATAGAAGACCCTATGATGGAATTAACTTTTAAAAGCCAAAGTGGTTTCAAATCTATCAGCAAAGAGATAAGTAATCTTTAGTGACAAAAAGATGATGTAAACAGGAAGAAAGCCTATTATATCTGGCAAACATTGAAGATATTCGGGAAGTTAAAATTAACCTTGAAGCCCCAAATTCTACACTGATCGTATCCATAAGATTCTCAGCTAAACGTTTTGCATCGTCGATGCTCTTTGGGTTACTGCCGGACAATAATAGATGCAGCGGTAGCTAGCTGTGCTTCTGCCATAATGTGTTAAAAACAGGATTTTAGATTAACAATGTCATTTACATATAATCCACCTTGGGGTTAATAACACCTTCATAAGTGGCAAAAAAATACACAAACGAAGGAATATTACCTTCTCCATGTTGATTCTCAAGGCTTCCTGAACCGCGCCCTCTTAGTACTACAGTTGCTGTTTCATTCAATGTGATTTATATACTGATCCTGCATGTACGAAAGCCAACCACCACCAACACAAAAAAAGTTCTCTCCCGATTGCACGGAGATGTCAGAGAGAGCTTCAACATTAGAATCTCTCGAATTCATGGAGTACGACAAATAAAAGAAAGTGCAAAAATTAATCAAAGATGAAAACATAACACCAATTGGCTAACACTTCTCTTGATTGATATTAGACTAAAGATTCAATTCTTTTGGGTGTAATTTACAAAGAACAAAGGGGAGATATTCAATAAAGACTCACATTAGGCCCACGAATACGAGCAGCAACATTAGATGATGGGTCAGCTTCGAAACCCAATACACGCATGTGCTCTGCATCTGGAAACATGGTTAAATTTGTTGTTTTTCCAATATCATAACTACAAAAAGAAGTGACACAGGATCTACCTTGAGACTCGGTAAACCAACTGATCCGACCTGTGAAATTGATTTCTGTTTCATCATCTCCTCAATCATAGCTGCTGCACGATCAACTGCTAAAATACGTTCTGTAGTCTCGTTTAACTGCACTTGCAATAAGATACGTAAAAAGTAAAAACCAGGCCAACTTCTCAAAGCTCAGAGGTCAAATAAAGCTTCTCAAATATGGGAAACAAGGAATTTCTTTAAGCCACAAACGTTTTACTTTCTGCCACTCACATGCGAGACATCTATCATATTTCCAAAACATCTCGACACATTATAGTTTCTATCAACAACCTAATCAGTAATCACACAGCACTAATCACTAGCTTCTTAGCAGTCCTTTGATTCCCCTTGACTATTATTCTTTAGGCTAAAAAGGATAACAAACCTGGGCAGCAGCAGATATATGAAGATACAATGGCTTTTCACCATCAAGAGGTGCATTTGGAGGACGATACTTGCCCCTACAAAAAAAGTTCATCAGTTAAATCTAGAAAAGATTATTGTAAAACTTTCTTCTCCATGAGTTGGATGTTGGACAAACCTAGTAATCACTACAGCACCGGTAGACCTCTGAATCTGCAAGACGAATAGATGTTAAAAAAACTAGGAATAGGAAAATTGTATGTAATACGCCTAGCAAAGTTACACATACATCTTCTTGAGTTGAGCGTTTAGTAAGCTTGTGCCTAAGAGAAGCCTCAGCATCGTTGATAACAATTTCTCGCGCTATGATCAACTCATCCTGTATCTTAGGCTAGATGGACATGCAAAAAAATACAATCACCATGTTTCAATTACAGGATAAAAGAAAAACACATTTCCACGAAAAACAGCTAGTTTAGTTTACAGGCAACAATGTTAAAGTCACAAACAGAGCAACCATATTTAGAGCACTTCTGAAATATCATACATGACCAGAGAGTACTGGACCAATACATGGTAACACTACTTACTAATCATGTTGTTTCAAGAGATGCAACAATTTTAAGGAGGTGTTACAATTCACTACAACATATAACAAGATACCAAATTAGATTAAAACATGACATATCATCTATGCCATAGTGCATAATGCAATAGCTACCTCATAGAAAGGTTCACCCCGAAAATAAGTATAACAAACACCGCAAGAGCGTAAGAGTTATTTACTTGATTAACTTTTGGACCTGGTGGAGGCACAGAAAGCGTTTGGAGCAATGGTGACATAGAAGGAACATTCATAGTGTTGCCTAAAGGAAGTAACTGAGGAAACGCAACTCCAGCCGCAACAAGCTGCTCCGCCGGCTGATCCCACTTTCTCTTTCTCCTACCACCCAATTCATAGAATTCTCATTCAGTTAACAACTAAAGATACAAATTGGTTAGGAATTAGAGATGAACATAGCCTAAACATAAGGTTCAGAGCCAAAATCTTTATTCACAATTCATAGAATAAAGATGCTAACGATGAACATAGCCTATACAAAAGGTTCAGAGCCAAAAATCAAAAAAAGCCACAATCTTTATTCACAAAATAGATTCCAAAACCAAAATCAAAGTAGTTGAAGCAACAATTCAAAGAAGGGCATGAATCGAATGGTTAAAACTTGGTGTCAATTTCAAGAAAATGTAACAGATTGAAGATGATAAAGATGTGATTAGGTTGATAATTGGAATGGCTAAAACAATGAAAGTTGATACCTTTGTCTCGTTCGAGAAGTATCGTTCGTTGTAGACGAGTTGCTTGGAGAAAACCCTAGCCTCATCGTTGTCCTCTGTCATCTTAGAGCCGTTCTCTGATACAAAAGATTGTTCCTTTAGGATTCAAAGACTACAAAGAGAAGAATTCAGATTGAAGAAACTCCAAATCGCATAATTTTCTTCGAAGAGATTAAAAGCGTTTCCGTTTTTGGGCTCTCAATTAATATTGGGATAAATTGATCGATAGAAAAGAGTTTGGGGGCTTTATGGGGAAAATGAAAGAATTGGAAGAGTTTAATAGTGGGGGACAGTGGCCAAACTCAAACCAAACAATTGGCTGCATGTCTTTTCCAAACTAAATTGCCATACCATGCAATTATGGACCTGAACCAACAAAATTTTCAAATTAGCAACCTGAACCAAATAACTGTTAGCTGATTTCTACATCGATATTCACGGTGGTGTTAGTAAACTGTCAAACGGTGTTAAGGTAGACGACACCGTGCGGAACACTTGGACTTAGAACTAAGTACTGTTTAACGGTTTACTAACCATGTGAATGTCAACATCAACTTTAAGTTGTCACAATGTCGCTAATCGTCGCAACGAGTCGTCTGACTCAGCACTGTTAAAGTCAATGTAGAAATCAGCTAACGGTTATATAGTTCAGGTTGATAATTTGAAAAGGCATCCGGCAAATTGTTTGAGTTGATTTGGCCGTTTAGTCTCAATTCTCAAATCTGTTTATTTTTAGAAAGAAAAAAAAGTCAAATCAACCCAAACATTTTACCAAATGCATTTTTATACCCAAAAAATGGTATCATACATTTTAAACCTAAACCAAAAAAAAATCAAATTACCTACATAAATCGTGTAGTCAAAGTAGGAAACACCTAATAAACTTATCTAGAAGATTTTGTTGCACAAAAAAATGAATGAGATTCTAAGAATCCAATCGATCAACACTATTAGTGGGAAGAACTAAATCAATGATCTTCTACATCACCCATAATCGAAATCAACTGTTTCAGATGAATGACTGGCTTGAGCAATCTAGGCTGTTGATTCTATTCTCCGAGATTTTTTTTTATAAAAATTAATCTAACGATTCAAAGGAGAATAAAAAGAAGTAGCTTAAGAATTCAAATGAAGCATGTTTAATTTCATACTCAATAAAAGAAAAGATGGAGTGTCTCGATTTGGTTGCAATAGTTGAAACTATCCTAATCTACGACGCAATGAATACAAATTGAATGAATCATTTGTCTATAGGCAGATTGGCAAAGCATCTTAAAAAAAATCTATGAGGAGAAATTTCAGCGAAAGCAAA